>VKOC01000003.1:40537207-40547969 GCA_009364415.1 Spea multiplicata | reverse complement strand
AGTCTGGTATGGTGTAATAGTGTGTGAGGGAGAGGCTGGTATGGTGTAATAGTGTGTGTGTGAGAGGCTGGTATGGTGTAGTAGTGTGTGAGAGGCTGGTATTGTGTAATAGTGTGTGAGAGGCTGGTATGGTGTAGTAGTGTAGTATCTGGGTTTCTGTAGTGAGGTCCTCTCCTACCTGCCGGCTCGGGTTCTTTTGACCGATCTCTGCCCTTAGCAGTTCCAGCTTTGTTTTAAAACTTGCTGTTATCAGCTGTGTCCGTTCTTTAGGGAGGGAGCGGAGTGAGAATTCAGTGAGCTGTTTGTGGAGGGAGAAGAGAGAATTCCAGAGGGCCAGAGGAGAGATGATGACAGGGACAGAGGAGAGGAGGGCAAAGAGAGAGAGAAGGGTGAAGAAGATGCATATGAAGAAAGATGGAATGGCAGGAGATAATGGTGGCACTTCATAGTTGAACATTAAAAACATAGTTGCCAATAGTCCAAAAATACCGTGCCATGTGTCATGTGATGGACCGGACTACCAGCCGTCGGTTCTGCCGGAAAACAACCTGACTCTTGGGTCTGGTGCTGGGACTACACGATGGCCAAAACAGAAGTTCAGTGAAATAGTAAGACTGAAAAAAGACCCTTCCATAGGTATTAAACTGTATTATCTTTTAATAGGGGTTATACCAAGAAAACAACAATCAAAGTGCCACGTGCAAAGTGAAAAAATCAAAAAAATCTAAAAAATAATAAATACTCCCCAAGATAGCAGCTTCCGAAAAACACTCTTCCTCAAGGTGCTCAGCAAAGCAATAAAATAACCAAGGAGCGCATATACATGAGGAGAAAAAAAAACAACAACACTAATAGTGCAATATGTATATAAAGATGAAAAATAAAAAAGGGTGTAAGGTCCACTCACAAACTTGTTGGATAAATCAGGCTCATCAGGATACGATAATATCAGAATTTAATATCTTCAGATTGAAATCAAATTTTGCGTGTATCTGTCACACGCAAAATTTGATTTCTTCTCCTGAGGAAGCCAGTATAGCACTGGCGAAACGCGTTGAGAGAGCCGACAGTATTATTTCGTGAGAGGACTTTATGTCAGTGGATTTCGTTTGCTATTGCGCTTTTGCACACCTGTAATAGAGTTGTGCCTGCAATAACTGTAAGTGCATTCAGACCTTCCTCTACTTGGATTTGCCTGAGATTCTGCACCATTTGTGGTCTTTTGTCTATTTTTATAGAATTCTGAAGATATTAAATTCTGATATTATCGTATCCTGATGAGCCTGATTTATCCAACAAGTTTGTGAGTGGACCTTACACCCTTTTTTATTTTTCATCTTTATATACATATTGCACTATTAGTGTTGTTTTTTGTTTTTCTCCTCATGTATATGCGCTCCTTGGTTATTTTATTATCTTTTAATAGCACTGGTCCTGATGAAGAACATGGACGTGCCTCTTTGTGACTCCACATGGCCAGTGGAGAGACAAACAACTACGTGTACCCAGAGTACCCCGTCCTGTCAAACGGCATTCAGAATTCCTGCAGCCACCATCTCCACGGGCAGCGGAATCTAAAGCTTTACAGCCCTTACTGCAAAGAACGTCCTCCTCGGTTCTCCTATGTAGCCGTGGCATCTCTAATCTTCAAAGATGGCCTCTTTGTCCGTAGAGTGAAGGTTCATTGGCCTACAACTACACTCCGACACTCGACTGAACTTGCCCCTCAGGGTGGCAATTCCTAGCCCTCCCCTGGTCCTAATAATTCTTTTTTGAGAATTTGCCCAGAGGAGGTATTATTTCCAACTGGGGGGGGTCGTCACATCCAATTTATCAATTTCTTTCTTAAATTTAGCAATTTGAGAAGTTTAACTTTTTTTGCCCCTTGTGTAAAGCCACGGGGCTTTATATTTCAAAAAAAAAATCACAGTTTTTTGGTAAATATTTTGTTGGAACGGCCAACACGTTCCGTCTAATCTGGATTCCTGAGGTTTGATAGGAGAAACGGAAAAACCAACAAGTTTATATAATTGGAACGTTAATCAGATCGCTGGCACCTGCCAGAAATCCCACGGCAAGAGAGGGGCAACTAGAAAGTACGGGAATGGAGGCGGACAGGGTATAGAATGTATTATGTATTATGTAGTATTCTTTATGGTCCTTATCACTTCCATGTCTGCGAAAGGGAGCTCACCCATTTTTTTTCACAGATCATATTAAAAATATTTTTCAAAACTATTGTATGTTTTTTTTTAATGGAAAACAATATTTTGACACATTTGTCATGACTATGTGTTCCAGCTCTGTCATCGACTAGACAAACACCCTGACTCCTTATCATCTTGTCTTGTGGTGAATGGAAGCTCAGTCTTAATCACCCGTGGACTCTCTGACTAATGATAGTCAATGGAGGAACGGACTTCATTAGCATTGCCGTAAAGCATCAGCTCAGTGTGGTGCTGGAGCAGGGGAAGTCACCCCCACAATATCGGATGACTGACAACAATGGCAGCCTCCAGGTCTGTGGATAAAGTGAGTTTATTGGAATTAATTACCAATAATTACCCTTTACACAAATTACCTGAAAGATGCCTTATTGATGTAAATGCACACAAGTATAAGAAAATTCAAACTTCAAAACGAGTGGGAAAAATAATTTTAGTTTATTTCTGGGTACAGGGCAAATAACCATGAAACATGACAATGCATCCATTTTTTCTGCTGCTTCTCTGCTGTTTCCAGTCCGGATTGAGGACATTGCCCCAGTACCTCCTATCTTCACTAGAGGGCGCCGGTATATGGCATCACATACCGGTTAATGTAGTCTATGGAGATTGTGTTTATGTAAATTAACTCAATCACGTTTTAACCAATCACCTCATGCATATTCATTGTTTGACGGTATTGGGTTGTGTGTTTGGGTACCTGGGAACCCTATTGGATAATCCTTACAATGTGTCGCTGCTCAATGGGACGTTTACAAGGGAGATCTCTGATGCCCTCAACTGTCCCATTGACCCTATGGAGGATTCTGCTGAATCAGGATGCGTTCCATGGCGCTGTGCGCCTAGCGGTATGGAGCCCCCGGGATATGAAGTAAAAAAAAAACATCGGGTAGTCAGGGGGAGAAAACATTAAAATGTAATTCCGTACACCCCCTCCTGTCAGATTGGTTTGGTCTGCTTTCTTACTCTCTCTCTAGCTGATCTCCTTCCCTTCACTCTGGCAGCTGCTCCTTCACAGACGCAGAGTCCCCGTCTGCTAGTCAACATTGCTAGTTGATGATGGGAGTAGTAGTTAGTTACTTTAGAGTGGCCCTGGGGGGGGGGGTCACTATGTCTTCAGTACTAACTTTTGTTGATTGCACCTAAAATGATATTCAGTCAGCCATATCGCGGGCTGGACTTCATGGGAATTGTAGTTAAAGACTGGGGTTGTGGCGGTCAACACTACACACCATCTGCAGCTCCCATGATTTATAGTCAGCCACCATTTGCTGAACACCATAGGAATTGTAGACTGGGGTAGTTGTGGTTAATCTTTACCACCCCAGCTATTGTAAAGTTCTCATGTTGTGCAGGTATATACTGGTCTGTAGCTACTACTACCGTCGTCGTATCATTTTTCCTATTAATGGGTGACTAACATTGGCTTCCCACCAGGAAACCCCTCTCCTGAGGTCGGCAATGGAGAGGAGGTAAGAAGGTATTGGGGTGGGAGAGGGAAAAGATAGGGAAGATATTTGTCCCCCTGTGGATGCCCATGCAAGCACCTAATAAAGGAACCTAGATGATTCTGCATATGTTTGCAAAACAAAAATCTTAAAGAAAAGCAGAATAGTCAATTTGGAGCAATTACCATGGATACCAGTGGAATGTATCTACTGACTGTGCCCCATGTAGCACCATAACTACCCCTGCCATAGCTAAACACCTCAGTTGTGTCATCAGGATCTGAGGTTCTTTCTCCATTGTGTTGGTGAAACGCGTTGGTGGTTGGCGGGTTGTCTTCTCTGCTGGCCTGAAACCAACGCCCGAGTATTGAGATGGGGTCGCAGAAGAATAATATAGCACTTGGGAGAGAAGATGCAAAAAAGGAGACCCGCACTGGAGGAAAGAATGGCAAATATCTCGGTTGCCACTGAAAGCTTGCCTTTGGCACTCAGATAAGCTGGAACGAAGGATACCCAGACACTGAGGAACACCAGCATGCTGAAGGTGATGTGAGTGGCCTCGTTGAAGGCACCTGGTAGTTTCCTGGCCAAGAAAGCAACCAAAAAGCAGATTGTGGACAATACCCCTAGGTAGCCCAGCATGAACCAAAAGCCGACACCGTCGTTACACTGGATAACTATTTTTCCCATAAGGCTTTTGGTATCTTGCTCTGGAAAAGGTGGGGTTATGTTGACCCAGGAGAAACAAAGAATAAACTGGAGAAACGTGCAAGAAAGGGCAATCAGTATGGGCCACCTCGGTCCCATTAACACTCTAACACACCCACCCGGGTGATTCGCTCGGAATGCTAGAACAACAATCAGGGTTTTGGACAAAAGGCACGATATACAGAGGGTGAAGAGCACCCCGAAGGCGGCCTGACGCAAAAGACAAGTTTGGTTTCCTGGAGGAAGGAGGAGGAGAAGGGGGCATAGGAAACATAGGGTGAGGCCTGCCAGTAATATGAAGCTGAGGGCCCGGTTATTGGCACGGACCAAGGCTGTGTCTCGGTTCCTGATGAAAAGAAGAAGCACAGCTGCCGGCAAGATGGAGCTTATGATGGAGGTAGTCCCCAGTGAGATGCCTATCGGTTCGGAGAAGGACAGTAACTCAACAGCCCGTGGAAGGCATTGGTCATGAATGTGATTTGGCCACTCGTGATCTGCGCATGGGAAGCAATCTACAGAATCTGGAAGGACATAAAAACGAATGAAATACCTGAGCATTAGGTTGAGTTTGTGACACTAACTAATATGGTGAACTAACTAATATAAATGGACTCTACTTATGTCGACTATACGTTTTTTATCTTGTCTTGTTTATGATGGAATTATGGCCTAAAAAGCACCAATAACTCACCCGTCTGATTGGAGATTTTACCCGCAGCGCAGGGTATGCAATCAAAGCAGCAGTGAGGTTGCCCCTCTCGTCGTGCTTTCCAGAAGCCAGGGGGGCAATTTTCAGAACATACAGATACAGGAGGCTAAGGGAGCAAAAAGCAAAATAAATTCTCATGAGTTCTTATAATGCCATAATGACCTTGGTTACAGAAGGTAACCTTACCTTATCTTTACGTGACCACCACAAGATAGCACTATGGTTGATGAGCAGGTCTTGACCATGAAGAGCACCAGTTTCATATCTTCCCACTCTAACCCAGCTAGTGACCCCCGAGGGCTCCTCCTGCCAGCTGATGATGTCATAAATGGCTGGCGCATTTCCGAGAGAGTCAAAATATAGTTCTTCATTAACATTTCCTTTCAAACGAACCCTACGTAGGTAGTAGAGGAACTGGAGAACAGAAAAGAAAGAAAGAAGAGATTAGGGGAGAAGCGATGAGAAAATAAAAAAAAGGAGATGGATATTCCTAGTAAACATTTTATGTCATTATCATTATAATGTACCTTATTTTTAACTCATGTCCCTCTGACCACTTTAAACATAATGGTGTCCCTAAAATCACAGAATGCTCTAATAATGCTTCTTTCTTCCCTTTCTACAT
The DNA here is from genome assembly GCA_009364415.1 of Spea multiplicata. Lineage (NCBI taxonomy): Eukaryota > Metazoa > Chordata > Amphibia > Anura > Pelobatidae > Spea > Spea multiplicata. The sequence goes on along the minus strand of VKOC01000003.1, from coordinate 40,542,254 downwards.
GCCACCTGCTGCTGGGCACTGGCACATGATGTCATACGGCAGCTCTTGCCAACAGCAGTTGATGCACAGGACTTGAAAGAGCAAACATTACGAGATGGTTGTGTCATCAGTTGTATCATCGGTTGGACAATCCTCTACCTCAATGCTATATTGTCTGTGGAGGGGACCCTGGGAACAGCTGCCATTAAGGTAAGTCAGCTGCCCCTTTTGCCCCAAAATTAAAGATGGCGCCGCCCTACATTTATTGTTCTTTGGTAAATCTAAGCCTCTAATCTTGTCTCTCATGTCTCGACCAGTAAGACCATATATCCATCTCTCTCATTTTTATTGATTCATCTAAGGGTCTATCTTTACCTGCCAGGGCTTAAAATGTTGCATGTCTGTACAGCTGGCTCCATCCAACAGACCGTCCGTGTTTTTACAGGTGGCCATGTCCTTCAGGGTTTTGGCCACCATTTTTACCGCTTTGTAGACATTGTATGTTACCCGCAGGTCATCGATGTCCGAGAATATCTGCAAGGAGGCAGGCTCCTCCAACCCAGTGCAAAAGGGGATAGTACAGGAATTGTTACATGGCAGAGTTGAGGAACTGAACGAAGAGGGAGTGGAGGTGGGAGAATGGGAATTAGAAGAAAGGACAGATGACGTGTTAGAATGTAGGGACACAGAGGTGGAGGTAGAAATGGATGAAGGTTTAGAGACCTTTAAAGATAAAGTAACAGGTAGGGAAGGATCACTTTCTGTAACCCACTGGCAACGGAATGCTTCCTCCCAGAATTCTCTAATGAATGGATTCCTGGGTGTTTTGCTAGGGTGAAGCCCAAATACAAATTCCTTGAATCCAGGAGCTGCCCCGTTTCGAAGAACTACTCCTAAAGATCCCTGGAGAAAGCGAGAGAGCCGTGGAGTCACAAGCCTTGGGGATGTAGACCATGCCTCGGTAGATATCCAAACCCTTGCCCTACTGTCCCCGTTGAAGGCAAGGTCCACCAGGACAGGGTTCAGGTAGGCTTCAAGGGAGAAAACAACCACTACATTAGCCGTTGAGCGTCTGATAACGGATGCCGCACGGCTTATATCTTTTGGAGAAGAAGGGACCTCTTCCCAGAAAGCCAAGCATATCCCCATGGCCTCAATTTCCTCCAGAAAAGTCTGCGCTACTGTAGACGCACTCCCTTCTTGAGAAAGAACTCCAACCCAGGACCAGCCAAAGACCTGGAGTAGTCGTGCGAGGCCTTTAGCCTGGGAGAAGAGGGCAGGAGCCACACTTAGGGCAGAAGGAAAAAGGACACGATCACCAAATTCTAGAGGAGGCGTGAAATAGCTGATCTGAAAAACAGGGGTTTGAATGAGGATATACATTAAATGGGCACATAATATCTGTAAATATACCATGAATGATGATCCCAACACAATTTCCCGATTCCCCACACATATTTTTCCCTCTCTGTTGAAACAGAATTTGACAGGAGCCACCTGCCTACCCCATACATGCTTACATTTGCTTTCTGTATTAGCCTCTACCACGTCTGCTGGGAGGCTGTTCCATTTTATCTCAATTAAGTAAAGTCCCGAGTGAAAATGTTTGCCTTTCTGCCTGTATTCCTCCCCGCATGTTGACAATCTACTCTGATTCTTCTCCCCTTTCACCCTTTACTACTCACCTGGGGGTATTTGTAGATTCCAATCACTTTCGCAACGCTTAGAGCTGACTCTGCCCCTGAGTCGCCCAGCACAGCGGCGAGCCTAGGATGTCCGCCCCGGCATTGGTGGGAGAGGGGTCCTCCGTGGTGTCCTGAAAGCAGATATGCTGCACCGCGTAGGGCTTTGTTGGCATTGCTGCATGTGTCCAGAACGGCCGCCCCTAATGTCAGGTTTGGCAGAGCCCCGGGACTTTCATTGACCTCTCCAATTGCGAAGAGCAGAGCTAGAACCCAACGGAACGATCGGAAACTGAACCTGATGGATGAAACAGATCAATCTTTTAGTTATCTATATGTCTATCTGTCTATCTATCTATCTATCTATTCATCTATTCATCTATCTATCTATCCATCTATTGATCCATCTATTGATCTATCTCTCTATCTATCTATTCATCTATCTATCCATCTATCCATCTATCTATCCATCTATTGATCCATCTATTGATCTATCTCTCTATCTATCTATCTGATCTATCTATCTATCTATCTATCTATCTTCTATCTATCTATATCTATTCATCTTGATCTATCTATCTATCTATCTATCTATCTATCTATCTATCTATCTATCTATCTATCTATCTATCTCTTTATCATGTGCATAGACTTGGATATGAATATATAACATATCTGTAAGAATATCTGTGGAATTTGTTCTTGAGACATAAGTGATGATCCCGGTTACTCTCTCCAACCTACGTCTTCTAACCGCTGCAGGTTAATTATTCTCAACATTTCACCAACTTGAATGAATTCTGCAAAAATTTGAAGGTGGGTTGATGTGAGAGCAAATAGATGCAATTTCACTAAACTTATATGTTAACAAACACCTTGGGCATGTGATTTGGGCCAATTTCAAGGGTCCCCTAACCTTGAAGGGCTGCCTGTGCCACAGGGGCTGCAGGGGCATGTGTTATGCCCCCGGTCGGCGATGAAGAACATCCAACCTGTTCCAGCTTGAGAATAAAACTCAGACAAAAAACATAGCGATTGCTATTAAAATAACCTTATATTTTTCGAAAAAGATGTTCAACATCTTAAGGCGTCGTGACCTTTAAAATCATTAAAACATGGCCAAAAATATTACATAATGCTTGTTCAAAGCTCTGTGACTTATGCTAACATAAAACTATGTATGTTACTTATTTTAGAACAAAAGATACCGCACGGTCAAGGCTGACTTGTTGACTTATGTAGCTAAAATTTAACAAACATCACTATTAATATTTACTGTGTGAACATGCGCGCATACCTAAATTAACTGAACACTTATTATTTACATTATTTTTTATTATTTTTATTTATAGAGAGAGAGTCATACTTCTTCACTCTCTGTTTTTTTTCCTTCCTCCACTCCTCTTTTTTTCTTGCTGCTTCTCCTCTGCAATATTTTTCTATTTCTCCCTCTGTGTGTCTCTTTCTGCCTTTCTCTCTCCAGCTTTTCTTCTTTGTTAACCCCCCCCCACTATTATCACTCTTCCTTACAAAGTGTCAACCCAATGGAGCTTCTCCTACTGTATGATGGATAGGTAGATCATTGAGCTCCCCACATCAGTTATATATTATCCAGCTCTACGTTCATCCACCACCCCAACGCCTTCAGTCCTCTCTCTTCTTCACTTCACACAATTGTATCTTACCTTTGGCAGGGGATAGAACTTGGTGGCTCTGTGAAGGTGGTTGGGGGATTCCCTGGGCTGAGATGCAGTGGAAACAGCCCCCCTAACATAACATCCCCATCCTGTATATACCCGTTGACCCCCTGTTGGTGAAGGACACAGGCCTGCTGAAGGTAAGCCGGTTGGGAGAGGAGAAGAAAGAGACCGATCACAGGGGCCAACATTGTCCTGTAACAAGGGTTGTGGTCTAGAAGTCCAGGAGGTCTTGGGCTCAATCTTCTCTAGACTTAAGATGTGTATTATTCTGTTCCGTTCTAGAACATAGAGCAGATCGGTCATCAGAAAGCCACACTGGCTGAGACGGTTCACCAGAAGGTCTGAACTTCATGGACTTCTGTCTTTTTTCCAACCTAAATTACAATGTTACCATGTGTGTGAGATACTGTTGCCCACCGATATATCTGCTCTTCCAGTGCCAGGGTTGCCAGAACTGGGCATAGGCTTTCAAATTTCTTGGTTATGAGTCTGTGTATCTCTCGCATCAGGCAAAGTCTTGGGTAATTGTAGAGGAAGCCGTAGAGGTCTCTGCACCAGGCTGGGTATCTGCTAAGCCGGTAATTCACCCACCGAGCTGGTTATCTGATATTCCACACTCAGAACACCCTGCCACTAGAAGCCCCCTCTGCCTGTGAGTGCAGCAGTGAGAAGTGCTTGTGTGTCCTGACTCTTCGCGTATTTATATATATTTCACCCCTCAGGGAGTAACCGCGTCTTGGGGAATGACATCAATTAGGGAAAAAAAACCATGAAACATGTATGCGAGGTTTTGTTTAATGACCAAACCGTGTCAGAGTGTAAGGGTGAGTGCGGATGTATGTTAGTTGATGGAGGGCCCCCCTGGACGGTCAGGAAGGGGGAACATGACTGCTGTCCCCCTGCCTGGGGTCAGTAGTTCATGGTCCGGTTCAGGATATGGGTTGCAACATTGTTGCTTTAATGTACTGGGGAGGAATAAAGGGGAAACTTTCCTTATTCTGACTTTCAGTCATTTGACACTCTGGACGAGCTTCCCTCCCACCCTCCCCTGTTTTTTCTGTATTTGTTGTGATCTTTGTTCCTGTGCTGGTGTCGGTTTTTTCTTTTCTTTTAGTCACAGCGGGAAGTCATGGCCAGCACCTTTGCTTGGATATCCGGTGTATAAAGAAGACTTGGGGAGACGAGTTCTGCGGAGGCTGATAGTACCCAGAACGAGAGCTCTTGGTAATGTTTGGGGTATCTGCCTGTCGGTAACACGACAGCTGGCAGGATGGTTATGTTTATGGTTACAATGTGCTGGTTCATGATGTTTAATAAAGCTGTGGCCAATGCCCTTACCCACAAACTGTGTCGTCTTCTCTTTGGGTGGGGATGTGGGCTTTGGTCATGCTTGGTTTGGTGGCTTGGGTCTAAGCAGTCATGTTGTTGCGTGAGAGTGTGTATTTGGTGTCAGCATGTGTGTGTGGTAGTGTATGGTGTTAGTGTGAGCGTGTGTCAGCGTATGGTGCTCAAATGTCAGAGGTGACCCTAAAGTAATTCTTTTTGAGGAAGGAAATAGCGACGTTGTTGGGCGACGATTTTAGTTTCCCAGTCATTCAGCTCGGATTCAGTTTTTGGGGCCTCTTTTTATTCGAAATGACATTCGGGGGGGGGGTCCCAAAGGAGGAGGTCCCTGACCCCTTCTGG
>VKOC01000003.1:40522982-40537107 GCA_009364415.1 Spea multiplicata | reverse complement strand
CACGGTGTAGTAGTGTGTGAGGGGAGGCTGGCACTGCCGCTGTCTGTGCTGTATCTGTGCTGTGTATACATGTCACTGTGTAATAGTGTGTGAGGGAGAGGCCACGGTGTAGTAGTGTGTGTATACACGGTGTAGTAGTGTGTGTATACACGGTGTAGTAGTGTGTGAGGGGAGGCTGGCACTGCCGCTGTCTGTGCTGTATCTGTGCTGTGTATACATGTCACTGTGTAATAGTGTGTGAGGGAGAGGCTGGTATGGTGTAATAGTGTGAGGAGGAGGCTGGTATGTTGTAATAGTGTGCGATGGGGGAGGCTGGTTATGGTGTAATAAGTGTGCGATGGGGCAGGGCTGCGATGGTGTAATAGTGTGTTGAGGGGGAGGCTGGTTATGGTGTAATAGTGTGTGAGGGGGAGGGCTGTTGTGGTGTAATAGGTGTGCGATGGGGTGCTGGATGGTGTAATAGTTGTGCGATGGGGAGGCTGGTATGGTTAATAGTGTGTGAGGGGAGGCTGGTATGGTGCTAATAGTGTGTCGACGAGAAGGACTGGCCCTATGGGTGTAATAGTGTGTTGATGGGGAGGATGGTATGTGTATAGTGCCTGTGAGGGAAGAGGCTGGTTATGGTGTAGTACTGTGCGATGGCCGAGCTTGTTTATGGTTTTGGTAATAGATGCTGTGAGGGAGGATCGATGCTGGTTATGGCTGTAGTTAGTGTTGCGATGGGGAGGTTGGATATGCGGTTGTATAGTTCGAGGGGAGGCTGGTATGGTGTAATACCTGGTTTATGGTGGAGGAGAGGCTGTATGGCTGTAGTTAGTGTGCGATGGGGAGGGCTGGTATGTGATAATTAGTGTTGCGATGGGAGGCAGGCTTGTATGTTGTAAATAGTGTTGTTGAAGGGGGAGGCTGGTTATGGTGTAATAGTGTGCGATGGGCGAGGCTGGTCATGTGTAATACCTGTGTGAGAGGAATGAGGGCTCTGGTATGGTGTAGTAGTGTGCGATGGGGAGGCTCGGTCATCGGTGTAATAGTGTGCGATGGTGGGCTTGGTTATGGTGTAATAGTGTGTGAGGGGGCGAGGCTGGTATGGTGATGTGCTAATAGTTGTGTGAGGGAGGCCTGGTTTATGGTGTAATAGTGGTGTGAGGCGGAGGGGTTTTATGGTGTAATAGGTTGCGATGGGGAGGCTGGTTTATGGTGTAATAGTGTGCGATGGGGAGGCTTGGTAGGTGTAATACTGTGTGAGGGAGAGCGCTGGTATGTGTAGTAGTGTGCGATGGGGAGGCTGGTATGGTGTAATACTGTGTGAGGGAGAGGCTGGTATGGTGTTGTAGTGTAGTGTCTGGGTTTCTGTAGTGTGGTGCTCTCCTACCTGCAGGCTCGGGTTCTTTTGACCGTTCTCTGCCCTCAGCAGTTCCAGCTTTGTTTTAAAACTTGCTGTTATCAGCTGTGTCCGTTCTTTAGGGAGGGAGCGGAGTGAGAATTCAGTGAGCTGTTTGTGGAGGGAGAGAGAATTCCAGAGGGCCAGAGGAGAGATGATGACAGGGACAGAGGAGAGGAGGGCAAAGAGAGAGAGAAGGGTGAAGAAGATGCATATAAAGAAAGATGGAATGGCAGGAGATAAGGGTGGCACTTCATAGTTGAACATTAAAAACATAGTTGCCAATAGTCCAAAAATACTGTGCCATGTGTCCTGTGATGGACCAGACTACCGGCCGTCGGTTCTGCCGGAAAACAACCTGACTCTTGGGTCTGGTGCTGGGACTACACGATGGCCAAAACAGAAGTTCAGTTAAATAGTAAGACTGAAAAAAAGACGCTTCCATAGATATTAAACTGTATTATCTTTTAATAGCACTGGTCCTGATGAAGAACATGGACATGCCTCTTTGTGACTCCACATGGCCAGTGGAGAGACAAACAACTACCCAGAGTACCCCGTCCTGTCAAACAGCATTCAGAATTCCTGCAGCCACCATCTCCACGGCTAGTGGATTCTAAAGCTTTACAGCCCTTACTGCAAAGAACGTCCTCCTCGGTTCTCCTATGTAGCCGTGGCATCTCTAATCTTCAAAGATGGCCTCTTTGTCCGTAGAGTGAAGGTTCATTGGCCTACAACTACACTCCAACACTCGACTGAACTTGCCCCTCAGGGTGGCAATTCCTAGCCCTCCCCTGGTCCTAATAATTCTTTTTTGAGAATTTGCCCAGAGGAGGTATTATTTCCAACTGGGGGGGGTCGTCACATCCAATTTATCAATTTCTTTCTTAAATTTAGCAATTTGAGAAGTTTAACTTTTTTTGCCCCTTGTGTAAAGCCACGGGGCTTTATATTTCAAAAAAAAAATCACAGTTTTTTGGTAAATATTTTGTTGGAACGGCCAACACGTTCCGTCTAATCTGGATTCCTGAGGTTTGATAGGAGAAACGGAAAAACCAACAAGTTTATATAATTGGAACGTTAATCAGATCGCTGGCACCTGCCAGAAATCCCACGGCAAGAGAGGGGCAACTAGAAAGTACGGGAATGGAGGCGGACAGGGTATAGAATGTATTATGTATTATGTAGTATTCTTTATGGTCCTTATCACTTCCATGTCTGCGAAAGGGAGCTCACCCATTTTTTTTCACAGATCATATTAAAAATATTTTTCAAAACTATTGTATGTTTTTTTTTAATGGAAAACAATATTTTGACACATTTGTCATGACTATGTGTTCCAGCTCTGTCATCGACTAGACAAACACCCTGACTCCTTATCATCTTGTCTTGTGGTGAATGGAAGCTCAGTCTTAATCACCCGTGGACTCTCTGACTAATGATAGTCAATGGAGGAACGGACTTCATTAGCATTGCCGTAAAGCATCAGCTCAGTGTGGTGCTGGAGCAGGGGAAGTCACCCCCACAATATCGGATGACTGACAACAATGGCGGCCTCCAGGTCTGTGGATAAAGTGAGTTTATTGGAATTAATTACCAATAATTACCCTTTACACAAATTACCTGAAAGATGCCTTATTGATGTAAATGCACACAAGTATAAGAAAATTCAAACTTCAAAACGAGTGGGAAAAATAATTTTAGTTTATTTCTGGGTACAGGGCAAATAACCATGAAACATGACAATGCATCCATTTTTTCTGCTGCTTCTCTGCTGTTTCCAGTCCGGATTGAGGACATTGCCCCAGTACCTCCTATCTTCACTAGAGGGCGCCGGTATATGGCATCACATACCGGTTAATGTAGTCTATGGAGATTGTGTTTATGTAAATTAACTCAATCACGTTTTAACCAATCACCTCATGCATATTCATTGTTTGACGGTATTGGGTTGTGTGTTTGGGTACCTGGGAACCCTATTGGATAATCCTTACAATGTGTCGCTGCTCAATGGGACGTTTACAAGGGAGATCTCTGATGCCCTCAACTGTCCCATTGACCCTATGGAGGATTCTGCTGAATCAGGATGCGTTCCATGGCGCTGTGCGCCTAGCGGTATGGAGCCCCCGGGATATGAAGTAAAAAAAAAACATCGGGTATTCAGGGGGAGAAAACATTAAAATGTAATTCCGTACACCCCCTCCTGTCAGATTGGTTTGGTCTGCTTTCTTACTCTCCCTCTAGCTGATCTCCTTCCCTTCACTCTGGCAGCTGCTCCTTCACAGACGCAGAGTCCCCGTCTGCTAGTCAACATTGCTAGTTGATGATGGGAGTAGTAGTTAGTTACTTTAGAGTGGCCCTGGGGGGGGGGGTCACTATGTCTTCAGTACTAACTTTTGTTGATTGCACCTAAAATGATATTCAGTCAGCCATATCGCGGGCTGGACTTCATGGGAATTGTAGTTAAAGACTGGGGTTGTGGCGGTCAACACTACACACCATCTGCAGCTCCCATGATTTATAGTCAGCCACCATTTGCTGAACACCATAGGAATTGTAGACTGGGGTAGTTGTGGTTAATCTTTACCACCCCAGCTATTGTAAAGTTCTCATGTTGTGCAGGTATATACTGGTCTGTAGCTACTACTACCGTCGTCGTATCATTTTTCCTATTAATGGGTGACTAACATTGGCTTCCCACCAGGAAACCCCTCTCCTGAGGTCGGCAATGGAGAGGAGGTAAGAAGGTATTGGGGTGGGAGAGGGAAAAGATAGGGAAGATATTTGTCCCCCTGTGGATGCCCATGTAAGCACCTAATAAAGGAACCTAGATGATTCTGCATATGTTTGCAAAAAAAAAAATCTTAAAGAAAAGCAGAATAGTCAATTTGGAGCAATTACCATGGATACCAGTGGAATGTATCTACTGACTGTGCCCCATGTAGCACCATAACTACCCCTGCCATAGCTAAACACCTCAGTTGTGTCATCAGGATCTGAGCTTCTTTCTCCATTGTGGTGGTGAAACGCGTTGGTGGTTGGCGGGTTGTCTTCTCTGCTGGCCTGAAACCAACGCCCGAGTATTGAGATGGGGTCGCAGAAGAATAATATAGCACTTGGGAGAGAAGATGCAAAAAAGGAGACCCGCACTGGAGGAAAGAATGGCAAATATCTCGGTTGCCACTGAAAGCTTGCCTTTGGCACTCAGATAAGCTGGAACGAAGGATACCCAGACACTGAGGAACACCAGCATGCTGAAGGTGATGTGAGTGGCCTCGTTGAAGGCACCTGGTAGTTTCCTGGCCAAGAAAGCAACCAAAAAGCAGATTGTGGACAATACCCCCAGGTAGCCCAGCATGAACCAAAAGCCGACACCGTCGTTACACTGGATAACTATTTTTCCCATAAGGCTTTTGGTATCTTGCTCTGGAAAAGGTGGGGTTATGTTGACCCAGGAGAAACAAAGAATAAACTGGAGAAACGTGCAAGAAAGGGCAATCAGTATGGGCCACCTCGGTCCCATTAACACTCTAACACACCCACCCGGGTGATTCGCTCGGAATGCTAGAACAACAATCAGGGTTTTGGACAAAAGGCATGATATACAGAGGGTGAAGAGCACCCCGAAGGCGGCCTGACGCAAAAGACAAGTTTGGTTTCCTGGAGGAAGGAGGAGGAGAAGGGGGCATAGGAAACATAGGGTGAGGCCTGCCAGTAATATGAAGCTGAGGGCCCGGTTATTGGCACGGACCAAGGCTGTGTCTCGGTTCCTGATGAAAAGAAGAAGCACAGCTGCCGGCAAGATGGAGCTTATGATGGAGGTAGTCCCCAGTGAGATGCCTAGCGGTTCGGAGAAGGACAGTAACTCAACAGCCCGTGGAAGGCATTGGTCATGAATGTGATTTGGCCACTCGTGATCTGCGCATGGGAAGCAATCTACAGAATCTGGAAGGACATAAAAACGAATGGAATACCTGAGCATTAGGTTGAGTTTGTGACACTAACTAATATGGTGAACTAACTAATATAAATGGACTCTACTTATGTCGACTATACGTTTTTTATCTTGTCTTGTTTATGATGGAATTAAGGCCTAAAAAGCACCAATAACTCACCCGTCTGATTGGAGATTTTACCCGCAGCGCAGGGTATGCAATCAAAGCAGCAGTGAGGTTGCCCCTCTCGTCGTGCTTTCCAGAAGCCAGGGGGGCAATTTTCAGAACATACAGATACAGGAGGCTAAGGGAGCAAAATAAATTCTCATGAGTTCTTATAATGCCATAATGACCTTGGTTACAGAAGGTAACCTTACCTTATCTTTACGTGACCACCACAAGATAGCACTATGGTTGATGAGCAGGTCTTGACCATGAAGAGCACCAGTTTCATATCTTCCCACTCTAACCCAGCTAGTGACCCCCGAGGGCTCCTCCTGCCAGCTGATGATGTCATAAATGGCTGGCGCATTTCCGAGAGAGTCAAAATATAGTTCTTCATTAACATTTCCTTTCAAACGAACCCTACGTAGGTAGTAGAGGAACTGGAGAACAGAAAAGAAAGAAAGAAGAGATTAGGGGAGAAGCGATGAGAAAATAAAAAAAAGGAGATGGATATTCCTAGTAAACATTTTATGTCATTATCATTATAATGTACCTTATTTTTAACTCATGTCCCTCTGACCACTTTAAACATAATGGTGTCCCTAAAATCACAGAATGCTCTAATAATGCTTCTTTCTTCCCTTTCTACATGCCACCTGCTGCTGGGCACTGGCACATGATGTCATACGGCAGCTCTTGCCAACAGCAGTTGATGCACAGGACTTGAAAGAGCAAACATTACGAGATGGTTGTGTCATCAGTTGTATCATCGGTTGGACAATCCTCTACCTCAATGCTATATTGTCTGTGGAGGGGACCCTGGGAACAGCTGCCATTAAGGTAAGTCAGCTGCCCCTTTTGCCCCAAAATTAAAGATGGCGCCGCCCTACATTTATTGTTCTTTGGTAAATCTAAGCCTCTAATCTTGTCTCTCATGTCTCGACCAGTAAGACCATATATCCATCTCTCTCATTTTTATTGATTCATCTAAGGGTCTATCTTTACCTGCCAGGGCTTAAAATGTTGCATGTCTGTACAGCTGGCTCCATCCAACAGACCGTCCGTGTTTTTACAGGTGGCCATGTCCTTCAGGGTTTTGGCCACCATTTTTACCGCTTTGTAGACATTGTATGTTACCCGCAGGTCATCGATGTCCGAGAATATCTGCAAGGAGGCAGGCTCCTCCAACCCAGTGCAAAAGGGGATAGTATAGGAATTGTTAAATGGCAGAGTTGAGGAACTGAACGAAGAGGGAGTGGAGGTGGGAGAATGGGCATTAGAAGAAAGGACAGATGACGTGTTAGAATGTAGGGACATAGAGGTGGAGGTAGAAATGGATGAAGGTTTAGAGACCTTTAAAGATAAAGTAACAGGTAGGGAAGGATCACTTTCTGTAACCCACTGGCAACGGAATGCTTCCTCCCAGAATTCTCTAATGAATGGATTCCTGGGTGTTTTGCTGGGGTGAAGCCCAAATACAAATTCCTTGAAACCAGGAGCTGCCCCGTTTCGAAGAACTACTCCTAAAGATCCCTGGAGAAAGCGAGAGAGCCGTGGAGTCACAAGCCTTGGGGATGTAGACCATGCCTCGGTAGATATCCAAACCCTTGCCCTACTGTCCCCGTTGAAGGCAAGGTCCACCAGGACAGGGTTCAGGTAGGCTTCAAGGGAGAAAACAACCACTACATTAGCCGTTGAGCGTCTGATAACGGATGCCGCACGGCTTATATCTTTTGGAGAAGAAGGGACCTCTTCCCAGAAAGCCAAGCATATCCCCATGGCCTCAATTTCCTCCAGAAAAGTCTGCGCTACTGTAGACGCACTCCCTTCTTGAGAAAGAACTCCAACCCAGGACCAGCCAAAGACCTGGAGCAGTCGTGCGAGGCCTTTAGCCTGGGAGAAGAGGGCAGGAGCCACACTTAGGGCAGAAGGAAAAAGGACGCGATCACCAAATTCTAGAGGAGGCGTGAAATAGCTGATCTGAAAAACAGGGGTTTGAATGAGGATATACATTAAATGGGCACATAATATCTGTAAATATACCATGAATGATGATCCCAACACAATTTCCCGATTCCCCACACATATTTTTCCCTCTCTGTTGAAACAGAATTTGACAGGAGCCACCTGCCTACCCCATACATGCTTACATTTGCTTTCTGTATTAGCCTCTACCACGTCTGCTGGGAGGCTGTTCCATTTTATCTCAATTAAGTAAAGTCCCGAGTGAAAATGTTTGCCTTTCTGCCTGTATTCCTCCCCGCATGTTGACGATCTACTCTGATTCTTCTCCCCTTTCACCCTTTACTACTCACCTGGGGGTATTTGTAGATTCCAATCACTTTCGCAACGCTTAGAGCTGACTCTGCCCCTGAGTCGCCCAGCACAGCGGCGAGCCTAGGATGTCCGCCCCGGCATTGGTGGGAGAGGGGTCCTCCGTGGTGTCCTGAAAGCAGATATGCTGCACCGCGTAGGGCTTTGTTGGCATTGCTGCATGTGTCCAGAACGGCCGCCCCTAATGTCAGGTTTGGCAGAGCCCCGGGACTTTCATTGACCTCTCCAATTGCGAAGAGCAGAGCTAGAACCCAACGGAACGATCGGAAACTGAACCTGATGGAGGAAACAGATCAATCTTTTAGTTATCTATATATCTATCTATCTGTCTATCTATCTCTCTATCTATCTATCTATCTATCTATCTATCTATCTATCTATCTACTATCTATCTATCTATCTATCTATCATCTATTATCTATCTATCTATCTATCTATCTATTCTATCTATCTTTATATCTATCTATCTATTCATTCGTATCTATTTCTATCTATCTATCCATCTATCCATCTTACTCCATCCTATCCATCTATTGAATCCATCTATTGATCTTATGCTAATCTATCTATCATATCTATCTGATCTATCTATCTACTCTATCTATCTATCTATCATCTTATCTATCCATCTATTCATCTATTGATCTATCTGATCTATTCTACTCTATCTATTCTATCTATCTATCTATTCTATCTATCTATCTATCTCATCTAATCTATCTATCTAATCTATCTATCATCTATTCATATCTATCTATCTATCTATCTATCTATCTATCTATCTATCTATCTATCTATCTATCTATCTATCTATCTATCTCTTTATCATGTGCATAGACTTGGATATGAATATATAACATATCTGTAAGAATATCTGTGGAATTTGTTCTTGAGACATAAGTGATGATTCCGGTTACCCTCTCCAACCTACGTCTTCTAACCGCTGCAGGTTAATTATTCTCAACATTTCACCAACTTGAATGAATTCTGCAAAAATTTGAAGGTGGGTTGATGTGAGAGCAAATAGATGCAATTTCACTAAACTTATATGTTAACAAACACCTTGGGCATGTGATTTGGGCCAATTTCAAGGGTCCCCTAACCTTGAAGGGCTGCCTGTGCCACAGGGGCTGCAGGGGCATGTGTTATGCCCCCGGTCGGCGATGAAGAACATCCAACCTGTTCCAGCTTGAGAATAAAACTCAGACAAAAAACATAGCGATTGCTATTAAAATAACCTTATATTTTTCGAAAAAGATGTTCAACATCTTAAGGCGTCGTGACCCTTAAAATCATTAAAACATGGCCAAAAATATTACATAATGCTTGTTCAAAGCTCTGTGACTTATGCTAACATAAAACTATGTATGTTACTTATTTTAGAACAAAAGATACCGCACGGTCAAGGCTGACTTGTTGACTTATGTAGCTAAAATTTAACAAACATCACTATTAATATTTACTGTGTGAACATGCGCGCATACCTAAATTAACTGAACACTTATTATTTACATTATTTTTTATTATTTTTATTTATAGAGAGAGAGTCATACTTCTTCACTCTCTGTTTTTTTTCCTTCCTCCACTCCTCTTTTTTTCTTGCTGCTTCTCCTCTGCAATATTTTTCTATTTCTCCCTCTGTGTGTCTCTTTCTGCCTTTCTCTCTCCAGCTTTTCTTCTTTGTTAACCTCCCTCTCCCCCCCCCCCACTATTATCACTCTTCCTTACAAAGTGTCAACCCAATGGAGCTTCTCCTACTGTATGATGGATAGGTAGATCATTGAGCTCCCCACATCAGTTATATATTATCCAGCTCTACGTTCATCCACCACCCCAACGCCTTCAGTCCTCTCTCTGCCAACACACCTCTCTCTTCTTCACTTCACACAATTGTATCTTACCTTTGGCAGGGGGTAGAACGTGGTGGCTCTGTGAAGGTGGTTGGGGGATTCCCTGGGCTGAGATGCAGTGGAAACAGCCCCCCTAACATAACATCCCCATCCTGTATATACCCGTTGACCCCCTGTTGGTGAAGGACACAGGCCTGCTGAAGGTAAGCCGGTTGGGAGAGGAGAAGAAAGAGACCGATCACAGGGGCCAACATTGTCCTGTAACAAGGGTTGTGGTCTAGAAGTCCAGGAGGTCTTGGGCTCAATCTTCTCTAGACTTAAGATGTGTATTATTCTGTTCCGTTCTAGAACATAGAGCAGATCGGTCAAAAGAAAGCCACACTGGCTGAGGCGGTTCACCAGAAGGTCTGAACTTCATGGACTTCTGTCTTTTTTCCAACCTAAATTACAATGTTACCATGTGTGTGAGATTCTGTTGCCCACCGATATATCTGCTCTTCCAGTGCCAGGGTTGCCAGAACTGGGCATAGGCTTTCAAATTTCTTGGTTATGAGTCTGTGTATCTCTCGCATCAGGCAAAGTCTTGGGTAATTGTAGAGGAAGCCGTAGAGGTCTCTGCACCAGGCTGGGTATCTGCTAAGCCGGTAATTCACCCACCGAGCTGGTTATCTGATATTCCACACTCAGAACACCCTGCCACTAGAAGCCCCCTCTGCCTGTGAGTGCAGCAGTGAGAAGTGCTTGTGTGTCCTGACTCTTCGCGTATTTATATATATTTCACCCCTCAGGGAGTAACCGCGTCTTGGG
This sequence comes from Spea multiplicata, assembly GCA_009364415.1. Taxonomy (NCBI): domain Eukaryota; kingdom Metazoa; phylum Chordata; class Amphibia; order Anura; family Pelobatidae; genus Spea; species Spea multiplicata. The sequence goes on along the minus strand of VKOC01000003.1, from coordinate 40,526,635 downwards.
GAATGACATCAATTAGGGAAAAAAAACCATGAAACATGTATGCGAGGTTTTGTTTAATGACCAAACCGTGTCAGAGTGTAAGGGTGAGTGCGGATGTATGTTAGTTGATGGTGTTGTTGCGTGAGAGTGTGTATTTGGTGTCAGCATGTGCGTGTGGTAGTGTATGGTGTTAGTGTGAGCGTGTGTCAGCGTATGGTGCTCAAGTGTCAGAGGTGACCCGAAAGTAATGTTTTTTTGAGGAAGGAAATAGCAACGTTGTTGGGCAACGATTTTAGTTTCCCAGTCATTCAGCTCGGATTCCATTTTTTGGGGCCTCTTTTTTATTCTAAATGACATTCGGGGGGGGGGGTCCCAAAGGAGGAGGTCTCTGACCTTCTGGAATCACCTTTCATTATAGAAATAAAACAAAAGGTTCCCCCAGAGTAAGGACGATCAAAGACGTGCAGCAGCAGCAGTAGTAGTAGTGGCAGGGCACTGGACCTGGGCAGGCAGACACTGGCAGATGATAGGCACATGCAGCCCGTGCGGCAGGACTGAATTTCCCCAATATTATATATTATACATATTATATTGTCACCAATATGTATTTATCAGTGAAGAATAAAAAATTACATGATAGGAAGAAAAAAAATGAACAGCCATTACCATCAATTAACCCCCCCCCAGAATTTTTTTGACTACTCCTACCTGTCAGTCATTTATATGTACCCTCCCACACACAGTCCCTCCCACTTTACCTCATCAAACGGCTTGTAGTGAGACCAAAATAGCTGGTAATGGCGGCGGCTCGACGTGGCGACAAATAGACGAACCATGAAGAATTTTCAGAACCTTTTCAATTCGTTTTAGTTAGTTTCATCAAAGATGGCCCTCGTTTTTTTTGTTGATTTTTACAAAACAGGCAATTTTTGTTGAAAATAAAGTTCGTATGAGCAGAAGTGCACAAGTCTGGTACGTACAGTCAGTGTATGGTGTTAGAGCGAGTTTGTGTGTTAGTATGTATGTGTTATAGTTACAGGGGAGATGCCGAAGAAATACACCCAAGCACCACTTACCCTAGGCTCACCCCTGATTACTCTTGGACAAGAATGGGGGTTTATATCACAAATACTGTTTGTTGTGTTTCATCCCGAACCCCATGAATAATGTCACATTTCTAATAGGCTACTGGTTTGATACCACGGATAGCCCACAGCCGAAGCCAGTGAAAATATGGAATAGACTGGGAGGGCGTGAATAAATGTTCCAATCATTGTGCTCATTCACACGCCGTGCACGAATGAGTGGAAGCACGACACTACTGTCTGACCAATGTGAGGAGGTGGCTGCTGGGTAACTAACTCATTGGGAGGCTGGCATAATAAATCAAATAAAGATAAGAAAAAAAATAGGAAAAACAAAATTGGACATCGTTTTAACCGTTACTGTTTCTCGAAATGAGAAGCTGGTAAATAAACGGAACAGCCTCCCGGCAGAAGTTGTAGAAGCTAATACAGTTCATATTTTATGCCAGGAACACCTAATTGTCATGTGAAACAAAAGAAGACACTTATTGGCTGTTGCCATCCAACGCTACTTACGTTTTGGTGTTGTTTTCACACAATTAGAGATGCTGTTCCCTAACATTTTTAACATCCCTAGATTTTTATATTATGTACTAATATGGAATGAATCTTAACCTCTAAATAACAAGACTGTTCTTTTCTTGTAATGCACTTTGGAACAAAGGTTGTGTTAAAATTTTTGTGGTGTTGCTGTTTAGCTGTTATTCTCTTCTTTCTCATTTAGTGCACCCACAAACATTATATGTTTTTTTTCAGGACAAGCAGGGCTTTCTTTAGATACAATTATTTTTATCATATCATCTAATTTACTAAAAAAAAAAAAAAAATATTGTGATTTTTTAAAAAAGGAATTTTTTTCTGACCTTTATTTAATTTTTTTTACTCATCTGCAAAAGCTAATGAACCTGCTAAATAGATTCTAATTTATGTTTTTTTTTACAAGTTATGGGGCAATAAGTACAATTAGCATAGTGCTATTTCAAAAACATTTTTTTCACATCTGGTCATCCTGGGCTCATCTCCTGTTTGGGACATCTTTGAAGTCGGCCACATAAATTTACGTTGTCAAACCATATCTTTTTGGAAACTAGACGCCACAGGGTATTTTAAATGCTGGTATTTTAATTATGCTCACACCTCTGACACACTCACACCTCTGACACCCGCACGCCTCTGACATACTCACATCACTGACATACTCACATCCCTGACACACTCACAGCTCTGACACACGGCTCTGACGCACTCACCCCCGACACACTCATGTCTCTGAAACACGCACGCCTCTGACAGACTTGCATCCCTGACACACTCATGCCCCTGACACACTCACACCTCTGACACACTCACGCCCCTGACGCACTGCCTCGGTACAACAAACATATGATAGGAACCATGTAATTTTCTGTTTGAAGCATGTATTTACATCCAGTCTATGACGAGTGTCACTCTCAGTAATAAGTACGTCTGTGGAAAGCCTCCCAGGATTAAACCTCCAGGGGCCGCTGCTATTCAGATCCTCCTCTCCTGTCATTCACGGGCTCAGAGTCCCAGGGGTAGATGTGCAGCAGATGGTGCGGGAGGGGTAATTATCTATGATTAGCGCTTTATGCCGGCGGCAGTCACCTAAACCACCCTTTGTCTGCCTGCAGGGCCCAGGTACGCAAAACACGGAGCTGTGTGTACACACAGGAAGATCACGCGTGTTTTTCACGCTCTACTGACTATCATCAGTCTGCCCCCCATGGCCTATTAACACTTTCAGTGCTGGGAGGTACACAAAATACACTAAAAGGGCCATATTGACCTTTTTATTGTGGTGCTTTTCTCCAACCGATCACTGATTGACATTAACCGCTTGTGAAATTAAAATATATGAATACCATTAATCAAATGGTCACTCATTAAATATTTCACTTTACATGGGGCTGGCTTTTTATTAACCCCTTCAATATGTTGATGCCATTAAGTCGCTTTACATGGGGCTAATTCCATCGCCATAAGTATTTCTGTCTCATTGTTTGCCATCTCAGCAATCTCGCAATAAATTAATTTCAAATTAATGCTATGAATATGTTTATTAAAAGGGTCTATCGCTTTGTAAGAAATGCCCCTTAAAATAATTAAAGGTTGTTTTCATTGTCAGGAGAGTAAACATATTCGGAGTGAAGTATGTAACGGATTCCCTTTCACGAGTTCATACACCCCGCATCCTGCAGGGGGCAGCACTGTACATGACTTCTGAAATGTATCTCTGTCCTGGAAAACATGGCCGATGTGGTCACCCTGATCACAGGGTGTTCTTGTGGCCTGGCTGCTGGCCCCTTTCCCTTGTGTTAAAGACGGTTGTGCGTCTCAACTATTTGTTAATTATACACCAAGTGACAATTTATGGGCTTCACCTTTAAACTATGCAATTACTGTCATAACTCCTTCAATTTGCCCTGTTTAGTCAGTCTCGTCTCTCTGTGGGCCCCAAATACTCTGTGCCCTCTCTCCCCCCTGATGCCCCTCTCTCCTCCCCTGATGCCCCTCTTTTCTAGGAGGTCAGAATGTTTGCTGGGTATGAGGGTATCACAGGGTTCTACA
>VKOC01000003.1:40490344-40505812 GCA_009364415.1 Spea multiplicata | reverse complement strand
AAGATAAAGACATCTCCAGCCGGTAATCCACTAATTCCTTTCACGGCGAATTAATTTGTCAAGCTGCAGTTATCACGCTGGCCACTAGGCGGCAGTCACGTCCATGGATTTCTTTGACAGACCCAAAGGTCGTTACATTAGCGTGCAATTCGTTTAATTAAAGGGAAAGTTTAATGCCACTGACACCTTTACTGCGAACGGATGCATACTAAAGTACTCTGTGAGTAACAGTTACCCCTCAGGGGGTATTTAATCTGAAGATAAATAAATAAAGCACTTACCTGACAGCTGCACCTGGCCTCCTGCAGCTTCTCACCTCCTACGCAGTCCAACTATTCTTGCCAATGATTGGCTGCTTGAAGCAGCCAATCATTGGCAGGACGGTGTCCCATTGAAATCAATAGGAGTACTTTCCACACATGCGGTCAGAACCTGCCTCTGCGCCCCCGAGTTTCAGGGTTTTTGCCCCATTCTCAGGGTGAAGGGGCAGATTCTCAGGGTCACTCAGTTTCGATCAGACTCCTTTCCTATTTGACACTGCTGCGATCATATAGCAGACTCCCAGTTAGTGCTTTTGTATGTTATGGTTGATCTCCCTGCTTGAATGCAGGTGACTCAATTGAGTGTATCTTTAAATAATAACAAGGCAAGGTTTCCATGAGGCTCGGTTGTTGGGGCCGTTTGGGCAACACGTTTGGAGAATCACTATATAGAATCTTCTCTGTTGGCCTTTAAAGGGTTAATATTCCAGGAGCCGCGGGGTCAGCTGGTTTAGAAGGTTCCCAGGTATGGAGACGCCACATCTCCTGCATGGCATTTAGCTGGGGGTGGGGGAAGGGATTAATGCAGACGGGATTCTATAGACACCATGGATGTTTAAAGGGACCACGCAGCCCTCATAGCCATTATGTGTGTGCGGCGGCTGCGGTGTCCCTTTAACACTGTTTGGTGTTTTTTTCTTTTGCGTTGGCAGCAGGTTAAGGACAATGCGCTCGCGGCCCCGGCCCCAACAGACCTGGAGGCGGCCATTGTTCATGTGATATTTTGGGTGACTTTCCCGGCTCAACACCCACACTGAGCTTGATGCTTTATGGCCAATGCTAATGAAGTCCGCACCCTCCATGGAACTGGCTCAGAGGACGGCTGGCTGATTAAGAGTCCACTCATCACAAGGCCGCATCCTTTTCTTAAAACCATATTTTGGCGGGAAAAAAAAACCCAGAAAGTAATTACCTCTATAACGAAAGCGTGTTTATAAAACATTATCTTTAATTATTAATTATATTATATAGTAGCTGAGTCTGCGGGATAATTAATAGATACCAGAAGTCATTCAAGTCGCGCTTCACCGACTCCTGGTGTAGAAAAACTGATTCAGTGTAAAAAAATCTAGCTGTGTCGGAACTTATTTTTCTTAAAAAAAAAAAAAAAAGCATATAACAAATATGACACACACACACTTACACTATATATTATTATAATCATCATTTTTATTATTAATATTATTTTTAGTTTTTTTCCGTACCAAGCGCCTGCTTTTATTTTGGAGGTTTGTCCTTGTTTGACCTCCCCGTGAAGCCACGCTTGTGCTTTCCATAAAACCCTGAGTAGGCTGAAGCTGGGAACTTCTTCTGTGATGGATGAGGAGGATTTTTCTTCCTCCCCTCCGAGAATCGCTTAGCGCATCTATTATGTGAAGATCCCAATCCAGTGGGAACTCATGAAATGAATGCCGGCGGCACCCGATCGGCCCTCAGGTATAGGCGAGTTTAAAGGGACACTCAAGCCCTCCTATGCACTTTCATGGGATCCCTTCCGGGCCATTGATTGGCTGCTTCAGGCAGCCAATCAGTCGCAAGAATAGTCAGATCAATGGAGGAGAGGGGCCGCTGCTACAAGCAATCTTCTTTAGTGAGACAGTCAGGGACATTAAACTGCCCCTATCACAAATATGGGCGCTGATAGGAACCGTTCCGCTCATTATTGTTATTTATTGTTTTATATAGCGCCATCAAATTCCGTAGCGCTGTACAATGCTTCCCCCTTTTTATAGAAACGCAACGTGATCCGGGTTTAGAGGCTTTCATGCCCTTGGTGTGAAATATGGCAGCTTTTTTTTTTTTTAATTTTATTTAACACACGCTGCCAGGTAAGGAGTTTGCAGCCAATCAAAACTCCACACTGGTGTTCTGCTTTCGCATGAACATCATGCCCCCGCGGTGACATCATAGGTGGGCGTCACATAGATAATGAATTTCTGCCTCACTGTAAGTTGTAACCACGCTTGTGGATTTTTTTCTAAAATTTTAAGAGCCAATTAATTTTTCTTTATTATTCTTTTTTGGAGTACAAAGATAAAAATCCTCCCCTATCTTTATTAATATATATATTATTATTTAGATTATGTTTTTGCCATATTTTTAAGCTTAAAAAAAAAAGACAGATTTTCTCCTTATTTTTTGTGTTTGCACAGTCACCTTTACTGCCAAACCGCGTCGGTTGATTGGCAGGACGTGGGGGCGTGGCTTTACGTGATTAATGCGGCGTTATGCATCAGAATACGCCAAGTAGTTACTTGGCCTAATGAACGGCCGCTCATCTCGCTCCATAAAGGGGTATTTACGCTTTCATACCCACAAAAAATAACGATTAAAGGTGCCGTTCCACTTCATGGCTAAACTTTACTAGTAAATGCAGGGTTCCTGGACCCCCTGAATGCCTCGGCCCCTACCAGAGATCATTTGTTAAAGGGACATTCCAGCCATCATACGGACTTAAATGCATCATGTCAGCCAATAGGCCGTTGTGATTGCGCAATCATTTTGAGGGGGGGGTTCTACCACTTTTTTGCATTTTTTAAAACTTATTTCAGTATTATTATACCGTGCATAAACTGCTCATGTTTGTCTGTCCCTGTCTGTCTGTCCGTTATGCTCTCAGGGCAGATTTCTCTGTTTCCTAGCGAGGGGCAAAAGCTGTTGTGGATGTCGGCGCTTTGTCTAATTATACCCCGTGGATTAGCGCTCCAAGATATCCGTGTATAAATATAGCCAGATTATCCCGATTAAGAGAGTGCGTACAGACCATCTGTATGTATATATATACGTGTGTGTGTGTGTGTATGTATATATATATATATATATATATATACACGTCACACCTGCTATAGGTACCTATTATAGATCTTGGGGTAGAGAACACTAAGAATTTACAGGCTAGTGATACATTTTATTGGCCAGCATGTGTACAGAGCGAGATGTAGAGTCACATGAGGTGCCTCCTTAACATCTCTCCACCCTATTTTCCCACTATACCCCCCATCTCTAACCTCCCCTATCCCACTACACCTCCCCATCTCTAACCTCCCCTATCCCACTACACCCCACATCTCTAACCTCGACCTATCGCACACACCCACATCTCTAACCTCCCCATCCACCTACCCCATAATCTCATAAACCTCCCTAGTTCCACTCACCGCCACTCTCTAAACACTCCCCTATGCCCACTACACCGCCCACATCTCTAAGCTGCCCCTATCTCCACTACACCCCACATCTCTAACCTCCCCTGATTCCGCAACTACACCCCACATCTCTAAACCTCCCCTATTGCCGACTACACCCCCACATCTCTAACTGCCCCTATCCCACTACACCCCACATCTCTAACCTCCCCTATTCCACTACACCCCACTCTCTCATCTACTAGCCAGCTACACAACCTACATCTCCGTCTTCTGCTATTCCACTACATCCCCCACATCCTTCGCTATCCGACTATTCAAACCTTTCATGACCATAGACTGTTTCTTCACAATCATCAACGGACCCCTCTGCTTATTCCTTTCGTCAGCACATCTCCACCTCCCACCATGGCTTTACAGGTGTCTGCCATTGCCAATACTGTACCCCTGTGCTACGTGTCCACAGCTACTCTTCTGTGCGGATGAACCCCGTACCTCCTAATTTTACCTGCCCTCTTCTATACTCAGGTCTGCACCACCTGCCGGCCCCCCTGCTGCCCCCGGAGAAGGAGGTCCCCCACAGCCCCCTAATCTCACCAGCAACAGGAGGCTCCAGCAGACACAGGCACAGGTTGACGAGGTAAGAGAGGGGACGTGGAGACTGGGACGCCATGGGGGTAGTCTGGGGCACGACCACTCCTCACCTTCTGATTTTCTCTCTCCCATCCTCAGGTGGTGGGGCTCATGCGCGTGAATGTAGATAAGGTTTTGGAAAGAGATCAGAAGCTGTCCGAGCTGGATGACCGTGCGGACGCTCTGCAAGCTGGAGCCTCTCAGTTCGAGACCAGTGCAGCAAAACTCAAGCGCAAGTACTGGTGGAAAAACCTTAAGGTACCCTAGGACCCCTTTTCATCCATCATCGTGTGTACTTCCCTCCTCTCTAAGCTTTCTGTATCCTCTTTACTCTCCATCCTCCAGTCCTGGAGACAGCAATAGCCAACTGAGTCATTTTTATTTGTAGTATTGATCTCAGGTGACCATTCAACTATGGTTGTGACATTGGTTGTCTCTAAAGACCTGTAGTAAAGCAGGGATTTCAGATGATAGGGATTGAGCCAGGCAGTGACGCAACAGACCCCAGTCCCCAGTCAGTTGAGTTGAGCTGAATTCATCTAGGACATAGACGTATAGCAAAGACTTTGTGGATGCTCGCGAGGCGTTTGAGCTGGCTCAGCAGTGACTCGCACGCCTCCACTTTAGATGAGACAGCCGGCCGTTGGGCTCGAGCCAACACCATCTCATCCAACTATGACAAGCTGGTGGTCCCTCAACTGGGAGTCAGACACTGAGAGCTCCAAGACACTCATCTATCCTCATCCTCGAGTCTAATATGTCAATCTTTCCCTTTCCATCTCTTCTCTTTTTTGCTTTCTTGTCCTTCTACCCATTCCTTGTTCTCGTGCTCTTACGTCTAATGTTGCCCCTTTCCCCCTCTCTATGGCTCTGATCTAGAATTTCCCTCCATTTCAATATTCTCTCCCTACCCATTTTTCTTCCCTGCCATCCGTTACAAGGACTCTCCCCCCCTTCTCTCTCTCTCCCCCTGTCATGCCTTCAACTAATGTGCACTTTCTCTCCTCAGATGATGATAATTATGGGTGTGATATGCGCCATTATCCTCATCATAATAATTGGTGAGTTTTCTATACATTGCATATACGTATATGTGCTTCTTGTGCTACCTGTGCTGTATACACTAGACGGCTGTACTAACCACTTGTTTTTTCTCTCTTATTTTTCCTCTTCTTTCTTCCTGTCGTACTCTTTTTCCCTTCCTTAACTCGTGTTGTATTTTTTTTTATACATTCTTCCCCTTCTTTGGACTCTTTCTTTCCTTTCTCCTCTTTCTTCCTTTCGTCACTTGTCTCCCCTTTTCTCACATTTTTCTCCTATCCCATTTTGTCCTGTGCTTCTCTTCTTTCTGCACCTTCATGTTTTCCCATCCTGTTCCCACCCAAATCAACCTCTTGCTTCTTCACCCCCCCTTGTGCTTTTTTTTTCATGTTCCTTTTTCCCGCACTTTTCTTTCTCCAGTTTACTTCAGCACCTAAGGACAACGCACTCTCCCGTCTCTCTGTCTCTACTTCTTCCCCCCCTCGCCGGATCTCTCATCTACCCCCAAGCTGGGACCAGACAAACTTCGACATAACTTCCCCCTCCTGCCTCTCCCCCTACTCTTCTAACACAGGGAAGTGGGGACCCCGTGTTGTGCGGATGCTCTCCCCTCCTCCACCCGGCTCCCCTTTGTAAATATTAACTGACTGGATTCCTACCCCTAAGTTATATATATACACACAAACATATATATATATATATATATATTTAATTTGTCCGTGTGTAGGTTTTTCTGTTACCTTGTTTCCTGTGACGCTGTGTGTCCGTAACGTTATAACCTGTAGGGGGAAGGAGGGGCAAATTCCCCAAACTGGTCTCTGTCCATCCTTTATTGATACCACGCCAAAATGGTGGCAGTACGAACCCTGAAATCTAGAAGGCGACGGCGCCTTCCCTGATGCTCGACTCTTTGTGTACGCCTTGCTTTCTCTCTCAGGCCCACCGTGGCATGTCTCCGGGGGTCCCTTGCTCTTCCACTAGTCTGGAGGGATGACGTGTAAGGGCAGGGTTGTCCGAAAGATTCTGCCCCAAAGGCTTAAGTCCACGTCACTTAAGTCCATTGTTCTTTTTGTGCTGTTATCGCCATCCTTGCAGGGGGGTGGTTATTCAGACGGAAGATTGGGGAGGTCGGAGGTCCAATATAGGCAGGAGGGCAGGTGGGAGTGAGAGTTCTGGGTGTGCAGTGTGGGGGGGTATCAGAGGGGCAGGATGGGAGTGACAGTGATGTGTAGGTGAGAAGAGGTTTGGGAGGACAGTGCCAGAGCAGCAGAGGGGCAAAATGATGTGACCTCTATTTGTGTGTGTGTGTGTATTTATGTGTATGTATGCTCAAGGAGGGGGGAAAAGTCAAAAAGGGCAGTTATTAAAAGTTGCCCTAAGCTTATAACTCCACCACCTCAGGTCACTTAGGAGGGAAGTGACACGGACGGTGCGAGGCAGTTGCTAAGCAATACCCCTCAGTGGGTAAGAGGAGGACATTTGCACCCACCCCGTACTACACAAAGTGTTAATGAGAGGTCATGTGGTGAGGGTTATTCCATCAGATCCCATCGTTAGGTTTGCCTTTTCATGACTGCAACAATCAGCTGCCTGCTTCCCCTTCTCAGATGACTTTTTACGTACCCCACATCTGCATGGGATCAGCCGATATGTAGCTGCCACCAGCCAGGGCAATAAACCAGAGATACGGCTGCCCTGCCCGGCCTTTGTTCCGTTATGTTCCTCATTGCCCTATTCGCCTGCAGAGTTTGGGAGGGAGGGTGTGTGGTCAGGGGTAAATCTACCCCTCTCTCCTTGCCCCCCCCCCTTGATTTACCCCTCCCCCTTCCTGTCCCCACAACATAAATATTACAATAAATGTTGTTTAACCAAATCAGTGTGTCTTTTTTTAAATCACTCTTCAATGGTCATCTTCATTACTTTTACATTTTACTTGTGGAGCATCAGCAGATTTTGTAGCGCTATTATGGGGATGAAAAAAAATACAAGAATAATATTAACTTAAGTGGGGGCATTAAATACAGGAGGGTCCTCTTTTGGGTAATTGTTTCGACCTGTGCTGGTGAGACGAGTTCTGAAATCGCCGTGATGTGCCGAGCAGACGACAGCCGGCGTAGGGTTTCATATTGGTCGTCGTGATGGAGAAGGTTTCATATGGATAAAGGAAGAAAACCAGTTTGCTCATGGGAACAAGGGGAGCTCTTAAATTCAGTACTGGTGTCGATATGGGGCAGCCTTCCCTTCGGTCACATCTTCCTAATCCTAATGCTTTGTATGCTGACCGTAACAGCCTCCATATTGGCCTTCATATTCTCCACCAAATTTTCTGCATTTTGACCTGGTACTTTTTGAAGGACACCTACCCTCACTTTATCCTTGTTGCCCCAACTCACTAGAACTTGCCCTTCCAGCTTAAATAACCTCACAAAACTTATATAGCACTATTTTCCTGTATTACCCACTCATGCGCTCTTTACACCACCCTCAATAAGGAAAGTCCATGCTATCTCCTTATTTTACCCCTTCAGAGGGGAGAGGAACACTAGACATGATAGTGTTTTCTCAGTTTAAAGCGTGTCGGGGGTTGAAACTCGTGAGTGATAAAGGAGGAAAGTCTCGGCCGTGGATGATCAGTCTGGGATCACAGGCTCCTTCAGCATAGCTTCGGGTTTTAGGTCATCTAAGGTTCTCGGAGAGATCTCGCTAGGTTCCGAGCCTTGAGGCGGCGTCCGCTCCCAGCCTGATACCCTGAAGGAAGCCTAACTGCGGGGCAACAGACCTACGGAACAGGGTCCTACTTTCAATATTTGGAACGAGGTACGTGCTACACCCATGTCCCCTTGTCGCTTGTTATTTTTCTTCTTTGTCTCGTTGACCGCGTTCTTCTTTATGTGTTGTCCGTTTCTCCCTCGACCTAATGACTATTTTTTCCTTATATATCCTACAAATTACACCCTGCTTTCATCCTCAAAATACCACCGGTCCGGTCAACCCCCCCCCAATCCCAGTCCGCTCCCTGCCTTCTTTCCCCATTACCCTACTTCCCGTGACCGCCTCCCTCCCCCCCCATCTCATGTCTTACACACGGCTCTGTTTTCATTGCCACCTGACTTTGCCGTCCACCGATTGGCTGTTGCTATGCCACCCCTATACAATCACAAAATATTTCTCCGTGACGCACAACTCCGTTGAGTCACCAACGAACACCTCTCTCTCTCTCTCTGTGTATATAATTATACGGCTTAATATAACGCGTGCTTTGTTCTATATAAATAAAAAAAGAGGCCGATGATTGTTATAGCAAATCGATTAACGTTTTATATATATATATATATAGTATGTCTGTCTCAGAAAGAGACTGCTCCGCTGCGGCACACATTGAAGAGACCCCCCCTTCAGTTTTCTATGACTGACGCATACAAATTATTTAGTAATTTATCCTATCGGTGCATGCGGGAGGGGTGATGATCTTGAGTTGAAATGTTGGGATTCTTGATAATATGTCCTCTGAGAATGTCAATTAAAAAAAGACATATTTGCATGGTCCGGCCCCATTCGGCCCCCGTCTAGTAAAGACCTTAATAGGTTGTTGGCCTCGTCTTCAGGAGCCGTATGCCTATCCCATACATGTTTAAGTCCCCTCGCTGTATTAACCTCTGCTGGGAGGCTGTTCCAGAACACCTTTCCAGCGGCCCCTGTGGGCGGGAGGCTAATTAATGCACCTGTAGCGCCGTACGTTCCGGTAATTCTATGCGTTAAAAGGACACAGGTGTTTGTGCGTCTTTTGAATAATGCTGCGAGTGGGCTGAGATCAGCTGAGAGGCGTTTCGTTATTTTATCCAGAAATGGACAAATCCGGGGGAAACTCCTAACGCGAAACCAAGGATTTCACGCTCCCACGCGTGGCTGCGTGCATTCCAACAAGAGACGATACATCACGCATAATATTACGCGGCCCACCAGGAGGAGCGTCTGCACCAGATTGTGTCTCATCAAAGGAGGACGTTCTCGCCCGTTCCTCCCGCTGTAAAGACTCGAACCTTAATCAGTCGTCGGTCTCGTCTTCGGATCAGGAGCCACACGCCGATCGTATGCATGTTTAAAATTCCCATACGGTATTACCCTCCACCACCTCTGCTTGGAGGCTGTTCCACTAATTGCCACCCACAATACTGACTGTAGTGTGAAGTTCAAAATTCACATGGAAAAAAGAAACAAATCACAGCTATGTCTAAAAATAAATGTAATAAACACAACGTCACACCTAGAAACCCAAATCGCGCGTACGACCAAAGAGGAGATTTTGTGAGAACACCAGTGGCCCCCTGTTCCTGTCTTTCCAATCATTGCACAAAAGGGGCCTTTGGTCAGAAGAAGAGTTACGCCAGGTCACACCCTTTATGGGGACACCTCAATGAAGGTTGGGGGTTCAAGGACAGCTAATGTCTTCCCCCGTCACCCGAAAATTACCGTGTGCTCCTCAGACCTTAGTGCACACGGGACATCGGAGCGCAGTGAACCTAGGCATGCGCAACCAAGTGACTGCCCCAAACCTGGGTGACCTGAAAATCAACCCTGACCCGAGAAGGTTGAAGACCTGGGTGCAACTAGGAGGTCCAACTGGACACGTGCTGCAGTTTTTTTCCCCCCAGCAAAATAAAACTTTGGCAGGTGACACCATGATGCCATAGGGCTTTTCACCGGCAGAATGCCCCATCTCCTGCCACCTTTCCACCATTCAGCATTGTTGATTTGACCTCTCTGTATAGATTGCTGGCTGTGGGCGCAGTAAGCGTGAAGTCTGCAGGGACAGCCAATATTTGGTTGTCAGGAAATATTCTGGTAAATTAAAGAGTGTTGGCAAAGATGGAGGGGTTTTTTTTGTTGGCTGCCAGCCTCCCTCCATTGCTTTACGCGCCTCATAATTATTTGACGTCAATACCCTGTTCAATGAAGAGCAGACTGTTTCGCCGACTGCCGCCTCTAAGATAATAAACCAACATGGAGTGGGCATTATACGCCGGTGGGGAGAGCCATGTTCAGACTGACCATCTGTGTGCCTAGTTATGGCCATGTTTATGGTTATCTTGGACCAGAGGTGGAGAAGCAGCCTACACAGTCTGACGAATCTATAGAGATACGTTTTTAAGAGTGGCTGACGGTCATCTGGAGACCACCAGTTTTCTCCACCGGTGGTCCAGATCTCGCCTTTGTAGTTACTAAGTCCTATGGAGCGCTGTCTGTTTAATGGGCACCGGGATGCCCCGTCTCAGGAAGCCTCAGGCATGGCAGCTATGTTATCGACACCGGAGACTGCAATAAGGAAAACTAACTCGGCCGTATAGGTCCGAGAGAAGATGAGGTCTTTGGTTGGCGTTGATACCTTTTATTGGGCCAACATACAAAAAGATGTTGGGACCTCAGAGGTCACTTCTTCAGAAATGAAGGACCGGACACACTACAGACACGGGATGAGATCCCCCAGGCAAGGAACGTAATCAGCCCACGTGCTCGGGAAAAAATGTTTTGCCGGGAATATCAGAGTTATAGAAAGTCCTCCATTAGCCTGGTGGACCAGAACTTTCTGGGTTAAACTCTATGAACCACAGCTTCTGCTGGCGAGAGAGAGGTCTGTCTATTTTTGGATCCAATGCACGGAACTGCTTGCATCATTCCGGAATGCCTATCCAAAACCGGCATCCTACACTCCCAATTAATCCTGCAAGGATTCTGATTGGATTACCGCCGTGCACCGCTGAGATCTTGAATGTTAACGCTGGGATGCCTCTCTTTACTCCCGAGCTGTAAGTCATTCGGCGTAGTGTGGAATATTAATAAAGGAGCTTCCGCTGAGTCTAATTCTGACTCAGAACTCTTTTCACGCAACAGAAAACCCTTTCTATCATCACATTATTTAGTGTTTTTATGCGTATGTTTGTTCTTCTTCAGCATGAAAAGCAGAGCGGTCGATCTCCGTGTCCTTCACACGTTTCATGTATGACTGTATGACGGGGGTTCCTTTCACCTTAACCTTCCAAGGTGATCAAAGGTGATATGTCATCTTCTCTTAGAACACTTGGCTTTATCCATTTCTTTATTAAGATGCTGTTTCTATACACATTATTGGGGCTGTAGAACCCTGTGATACCCTCAATACCCGCCATTCGAGCTCCTAGAAATAGGGGCATCAGGGGAGGAGAGGGGGTATCAGGATTTGGGGGGGGTGGGTCTGGGGTATGGGGAAATGAATAAATGAGGGCACTGTTATTTATGTGGCACCATCATGTTTTGGAGTGCTTTACAACAGGTAAACAAGACGAGTAACAAAAGGGCCCCGCTCAAAGGAGCTTACGATCTAAAGTCGGGGGTATATTACACAATATTGGAGATGGACCAGCCACAAAAGTGTATCCCATTCGGGGATGGGCAAAGTGTCCGTAGAAGGACACCGGTGTCCTTGGCAATGTTTGTGAAGGTCCAGAGAACATCATTAAGTTGTCCACCACAGACCCCACTAAATGTCCACCCCAGAGCAATGGTGGACATTATAAACAAATAGAAATTAAATTAATGGAATACCAGCTACAGAGAAAGAATAAGAGGTAGGATTGGTGGGGGGTCCTCGGGGCTCTCGTTCTGTGCAAAGCGAATCGGAACGTCCCAAACAAAACGAAAACTGCAGAACGTGTCCAGCTGGACCTCCTAGTTGCTCCAATATCACCCAGGTCTTCAACCTTCTCGGGTCAGGGTTGGTTTTGAGGGTCACCCAGCTTTGGGCTGTCACTTGGTTGCGGATGCCTCGGTCCACTGCGTGCCGATGTCCCGTGTGCACTAAGGTCTGAGGAGCACACGGGAAGTTTTTGGGTGACAGGGGAAGACATTAAATGTCCCTCAACCACAACTTTCATGGAGGTGTCCCCATAAAGGGAGTGACCTGCGGTAACTCTTCTTCTGAGCAGAGGTCCAAGGATCTTCCCCTCACAGGTACTGCAGGTCTGCTTAGCTAGAAGGCCTTCGACTTTGTGATAAAGGCCCCTTTTTTGCAATAATTGGAAAGACAGGAACAGGGGCCACTGTTGCTGTCTCATTTCCTCTTTGTTTCGATGTCCAATTTGGGTTTCTAGGTTTGACATTGTGTTTATTACATTTGTTTTCAGATATAGCTGTGAGTTACCGAAAACTATAGTCAGTAATAGGGGTGGCAGATTAATGAAACAGCCTCCCAGCAGAGGTGGTAAAGGGGCAATACAGTGACGGGATTTAAACATGCATGGGATAGACATATGACTCCTGAACCTAAGACGAGACCAATGACTGATTACGGTCTTTACAGCAGGACCCAGGTACCCGTTGTATTATAACTCAGCTGGTGTGTCTGACACAACCAGCGCACACACACACACACACACACAGTGACCTGACACAGCCAGCACACGCAGTGACATGACACAACCAGCACACACACACAGTGACCTGACACACCCAGCACACACACATGACCTGAAACAACCAGCACACACACAGTGACCTAACACAACCAGCACACACAGTGATCTGACACAGCCAGCACACACAGTAATAGTAACACAACCAGCACACACACAGTGACATGCCAGAAGGGACACACAGACATAACACAGGTGTGTGAGTGGGATGTCACCGTGGATTGTGTGGCTGCCAGCTGGTCACGCAGCAGTCGCAGTGCTCAGGTTGTGTTATGTCACACGCTGTGTTGTCTCTCTGTGTTATTATGTCACATACACACACATTTGCTTTCACGTGTTTCTTCCAATCCTTTTGGCCCGCCCTTCTAACAACCAATCAGCAAAGGGGGGCGTAAATTAGTAATGAGGGCGGCCAATCATCTCGCAGTAGGTGTGACCTGGGGACCACATTCACGTGGAGCCCGGAGTGCTGAGACTGAAATCAGATACTTAGGAGATATCAGAGAGATCATCATCCAGGTAGGAGATGCAGGGGAGTGGATCCTGTAACAAGGGGGTTCTGGGAGTGGATCCTGTGATAAGGGGATTCTGGGATATAGATCATGTAAAAAGGGGGTTCAGGGTGTACATTCTGTAAGAAGGGGGTTTAGGGGTGTAGATCCTGTAAGAAGGGGGTTCAGGGTCGTAGATCCTGAAAGAAGAGGGTTCAGGGGTGTAGATTTTTCTACTGTAAGGGGGGTTTAGGGGTGTTAGATTCTGTAAGAAGGGAGTTCAGTGTGTAGATTCCTGTTAAGACAGGGAGTTCAGGGTGTAGATTCTGTAAGAAGGGAGTTCAGGGGTGTAGATCTGTAAGAAGGGGGTTCAGGTGTAGATCCTCGTAAGAAGGGGGTTCAGGGTTAGAGTCCTGTAAGAATGGGGGTTCAGGGGGTGTAGATTTCTGTAAGAAGGGGGTTCAGGAGGTAGTAGATTCTATTAAGTAGGGTTTAGCGGGTGTTAATTCTGTGAAGAAGAGTCAGGTGTAATTCTGTAAGAAGGGGGTTTCAGGGGTCCAAGTCCGGACGTGTGATTGTTGGGTTCTGTGGATCTATTGGCCCGGCGTGGCATTCGGGTTAAAGTTGTGGGCCGAAGTAATAATTTCTCAGTGTAACACTTTTGATGATTGCTAGAGTTTCAAGTGGTGGCGGGGCAGACGTAGGCCTGTATGGATTCTTAAGGTGGTTTTGAGTTTGTGGCATACTTGTGGTTGTCTGTGTAGGAGGTCGTAGATTCGTAAAGAAGGGAGTTCAGGGTGTAGATCCTGTAAGAAGGGGGTCAGGGTGGTAGATCCGTAAGAAGGGGGTTTCAGGGGGATTGTAGATCCTGTAAGAAGTGGGGATTCAGGGGTGTAGCATTCTGTAAAGAAGGGGGTTCAGGGTGTAGATCCGTAAGAGGGGGTCAGGTGTAGATTCTGTAAGAAGGGGGTTCAAGGGTGTAGATCCTGTAAGAAGGGGTATCAGAGGTGAGATCTGTAAGAAGGGTTCAAGGGTGTAAGATCCGTTAAGAAGAGGGTTCAGGGTGTAGATTCTGTAAGAAGGGCATCAAGGGGTGTAGATCCTGTAAGACTTGATTTGGGGAGTGTATCTAAGATGCGATGTAAGAAGGGGGTTCAGGGGTGTGCATTCTGTAATAAAGAGATGCGGGGGGTGCATTCTGTGAGAAAGGGGTTCAGGTCATGGATCCTGTAAGAAGGGGATTTAGGGACATGGATCCTGTAAAAAGGGGGTTCAAGGGTGTGGATCCTGTAGAAAGGGGATTTAGCGTGTGGATCCTGTAAGAAGGGGGTTCAGGGTGTGGATCCTGTAGGAAGGGTGTAGATCTTTTATGAAGGGTTACTCAGGGGAGTGGATCCCACCTGAAAGGGATTTAGGGGCGTAGATGTTATCTGAAGGGGGTTATCAGGAGTGTGGATCCAACATGCAGGTAATCTTGGAAAGTGGGCTCTTGCAGCGGGGAGTTCTAGAATCCCAGCGGCCTCTAGAATCTCGTGTCTTTTGGAATTTTGGGTCGTGTCTCGATGGTTGTAGAATGATGCTTCTGATATGGGATTGCAGAAAAGGCGCCTCCTATAGCTGGGAAGATCTAGGACACTATGACTATTCTTGATTGGTCCCGTGGCTGGTGGAGACTTGGGAGCGGGTTAATAAAGTGGGTTTCACAGAAACAGACAGCATGCTGTATTCTAGAGCGGGTAATACAGAGATACAACATGGCTCCAGAAACAGTCGGTGGTATCTAAGACCAGGGCTTCAGTTTGTAGGCAACGTTCTTCTCCAAGAGCTCAAACAGTAGATTAACTCCACAATATTGTGTACATTGTGGAGCCTGTGGGATCTGACGATATAAAATGCTGTATAAGAGCATGAGATGTATAGACTGTATCATGTTGGCTGCGGAAAGACAATGTTTTTCTCATTGTTAGCCGATAAAGGTTCTCAATAGTAATAGGTAACAGAGTATGTCAGTTGGGGGGATCCTATATAGTGAAACATGCGTGACATATACATGACCCTTTATGGGGTAGTTGGGGGGATCCTATATAGTGAAACATGCGTGACATATACATGACCCTTTATGGGGTAGGGTGGCCCTGTCTGGGGGGATCCTATATATAGTGAGGATTTTTCTGACCAAAAGTTATTCAACTTCTGTTTTAGTAAATGCATTATAATATGGTATATTATATATGCATTATATGTGTTATATATTATATAGGGATTATATATGTTATATATTATATGTGCATATAATCTAACATATAGTGCATATATTATATATATAGTGCATATATATATTATATATGCACTAAATGTTAGATTTTATGTATTAAATATGTTATATATAATA
>VKOC01000003.1:40478630-40490244 GCA_009364415.1 Spea multiplicata | reverse complement strand
AATAATAATAATAATGATAATAATAACAATAATAATTAATAATAATTTTTAGTGGATCTGAAGATGTGCTCTTTAAGTTGTACTTATAGATCTCCAATCACATGGTGCTTGTTCTGGCATCCGCCTTTCTACTGTATCAAGCTGTGATGGCCGAGTGGTTAAGGCGTTGGACTCGAAATCCAATGGGGTTTCCCTGCACAGGTTCGAATCCTGTTCACAGCGGTTAGGTTTTGCTTTGAGATTTGTATCTACAAACTATAACTTTATGAGAAAATTGATAATAATTGAAAAAAAAATAAAGTCCAGGAGAGAAGAATAAAAAAAAACTTTAATCTTGTTGTTTACTTTACAAGCAGGTAAGCAGCTACGAACACTCAAATTCAGGTTATATCTATGTAAAGCCAAGTCTCTAAACACACCCTCTTTTATTTACAATAAAATCTAATTATATATTAACTACAACCTATTTACACGTAAGGGGTGGAGGTATACATTCCACATTAGGAATCTGCCAAGGAAACTTTAATTAGAATAAACTACAATGGATACTGTATTGGAAATTAAAAGACAAATATGATTAAATAACCCCTTAGGTGCCAGGAAAGTGTACAATACATAACTTTTCAATATTGTTCAATAATTACAAGGTTATTAATTCAGTTAAAGGTGCTGTTCCACTTAGTCAAAAATAGGGTAACAGACTATTTTTATCTGCTTTTGAGTCACATGAAAATTAAGTATTCTCAGCATAAAATTATAAATATGGCATACTTTTTTCTTATTTCTGGAAAGGGTCGGGGTCATTTTAAAGAGACAATGCAGAGTATAGGTCTGTCACTTGCTTATTTAAGTTAAACACAATTTAATACACGTTAAAACATATCAAAGTGTTTCTTAAAAAAACAAAAACTCTAATCTAATTTTATTTCTAAATAGAACGGTGATCAATTGTTATATTTGAACACATTCTGAAATGGAACCATTTATCCATTTTTTCTGTGATGGGCCAACCATATTTATTTATCCATTTTTTCTGTGATGGGCCAACTTTAATTTTATTTATAATAATAAAATTTATTTTATTTTATGAAGGTAATTCTTTTTTTTTTTTTGGTTATCCATATGCAATAAATTCACTTGGGAATGGGGGCACCTTCCCGTAGACAGGTCAAGAGAAAGACACTGACACTGTTCAAAAGTATGAGGTGAAAGTGTCTTTTCGTAACATACTGTTCTCAAATTGACAATTGAAAGTCTTCTAGACGGAGAAACACTATCTGAAATAAAGACTCATTTAAATGTCCATCATAAAGTCCTCCTTACACCTACTTCATTTAAAAAAGTAAATAAAAGGACAGTACAATGCAATCATATGGTTCATTAGAGAGCGTTCCATATCCCTACCAGAGCCTCCAAACTTTAGCTCTTGGTCCCATATTTTTATAAGAAGAACACAGAATGTTCTAAAGTAGATGATCATTTTTTTTAAAACAATTCAAATAAAACAAGATGTTCTGTGGTTTCACAGTGAGGCCTACAAGGTCCCTCGCATCCCTGAACCTCATAACTTTGTCTTGATGCTTTGTCTTTGGATGATTTGTCATGAGATGAGCCAAACCCGAGATGGGTTACTTCATCTTCTGCTTCTTGACGATGTCCCTCTCTTTTTCGAGTTTTTTCCTTCTTCTTTCTGGAATTTCTTCTAGGCTGATACCGTGGTTACCGCTCCTGTAGGCACAAGTAAGAAAACAACATTATTAAAGAAGACTATTAAGACTATTCTCTTTCTTGTAATTTTAATGGATTAGCTGTAGTGGAGTCTACTTTCTTCTCTTGAGGAAACATGGACATGCTGAAAACAAGTAGGTCAGCAGCTGGAATGACATATAGCCAAAATCCATAAAGACGGCCAAAATCCTGTTTTTTCATTTACCTTAAGTTTTTGGCAGCATATTACAAAGTTTCAGGGTAGAGCGCTTCAACGACTGGTTGACCCAAACAGCCTCACGAAACATTAATCCATATTAAAGTGCTTAGTAAGCATTTTTTACAGCAGAGTTGTAGCATGATGCCCTCCCCAGGAGTCCTTCTAGTTCCAGCTTGAAGCAGTAAAGCATCCCTAATCAATGGGGTATACTCAGGGTTGGGGGTCTTCTTAGACCCCCAGATATCTTGTGTGAGCAATCGTTATAGCCGCCTGGAGGTGAGTACCTCGCACTTATGGAGCCCTGAACAAGGGGAAGGAAGCTGAAGGGGGAGAGGTGTTGGTTGGTTGGGGAAACAGAGGGCAGAGGGCTGCCGGCATTCAGCCCATTGGTAAAGTCCAGCCCAATGACCCAATAAGAAAGCAGCCAAGATATATCAGACAATATATTGAATGCGCGCTATCCACTCTAAAACACATTTTCAGAAAGAAAACACATAAAAAACCACTACAAGGAACACAGAAATGATCCAGTCAGAACTGAAATGCTTTCTTTTCACTCTCAGCACCCCGGTGGATATATGTAGAATTGCAAGTAAAACACAAAAATAAGGTTCAGGTAGTTGCATCAGAGAAGCCTAAACAGGTTAGACAAGGGAACATCCCCCCCCCCCGCTTCTTTGTCAGTCCTCCCCTACCTTTAGTACACCCCATTCATAAAGATCCTGTCCTCCATAATAATAATACGCTGGACAGTGTCCGGAACATAGACGGAATGTAAGGACAATATTTGGGAATGAGGAGGCAAAAAAGAGATATTACTCACCCAGGTAATACATCTGGGGGTGTTGGGAGAGGCTTGTTAAATCCATCTTTTCCCACCAACCAGTAAGTGTCCTCAACTCCTTTCCCCTACGGATACAAACAAAAGAAATTGGCTTTAAAAGAAGAATTAATGATGAGAAAATTGACTAATAATAATAATAATAATAAAAAAAACTTCATCCATGATTGTAGAAATATCGACAGCCTGGCTTAGTATACATTGTCCAAAAAAATTATAATACTTTTCTTACCTTAAGCTCGGTTTTACCCCTCACGTCTATCCGGTATCCCTCCTGCAAAGATCTCAAGATGTTCACAGTACTGACGTTGACATGAACGCGATACGCTGGTGGGGAAAAAAGGGGTCAAGGAGACAATCAGTAATGCCCTGGAGTTTTATACCTGCAGTGTAGAAAGGGGTCACGCTTAAGATGTAGAATATTTTGAATAATTAATTTTGGGTTATTAAATATGCAACACAAAGTTATTTTCGGTAATCAAGGGGTCACCATGGAAATAGTGCTGGGGGGGGTGTTGATTAGATAATGCATAGGGAAGATTTCCATAGCAACGCCCTAATAAAAATGGCAGAACTAGCGTAGGAATTCCTCCAGAAGGATATTAGGAAGTAAAAGCCAAACAGTATGTAATGACGTGAAGAACATTACGAGATCTGGTAGAACTGGAATCACTTACGTAGTCCGGTGGATTCCATACGGGAAGCGGTATTGACGGTGTCACCAAAGAGACAATATCGTGGCATTGTTAGTCCCACCACTCCAGCCACGCATGGTCCTGGATAATGGGAATTAACAAAGGATATGGATATGGGGGACAAAAAGAATGACACAAAAAAGAAGAAATAAACCAAGAAGGAGAAAGGAACAATAACATGCACATGGTGATCAGTGGTAGCCTCCTTGACATCTTCTCACCTGAATGGAGTCCGATTCTGATTCGTACCGGAACCTCTGGCATATGTCTCATCTTAAAGGACCCAACAGAACTAAGGATATCCAGAGACATGTTTGCAATCTCCGCTGCATGACGGTTCCCATTTTTCTTGGGAAGACCTGAAGCCACCATATAAGCATCACCAATAGTTTCCACCTAAGAAAAAAAGTGGGACAAGAGGTTTGTCACACTGATAAAACAGCCCGAGCTATCTAATCTGTACATACACAGAGAGGACAGACCAAGCTATCCGTCCCCTGTATATACAGAGAGAGCGCGGCCCGAGCTATCCGTCCCCTGTATATACAGAGAGAGCGCAGCCCGAGCTCTCCGTCCCCTGTATATACAGAGAGAGCGCAGCCCGAGCTATCCGTCCCCTGTATTTATACCAAGGAGGACAACGTCCCCAAGACTAATCCGTCCTTCTGTATATACAGAGAGAAGCGCTCCCGCAGATATCCCGTCCCCGTGTTGATATACAGACTGAGGAGCGCAGCCCGATACTTGATGCTATCTAGTCCCCTCGTATATCCAGAGAGAGCCGCAGCCGAACCTGTCCCCTTATTATACAGAGAGAGACGGCAGCCCCGAGCACCGTCCCCCGTGTTATAATACAGAAGCTGAGCGCGGGCCCGAGCTATCGCTGTCCCTGTATATACAGAGGAAAGATGCTGCGGCCGAGCTATCTGGTCCCCTGTATATACAGACTAGAGCGCAGCCCGAGCTTAGTTCCGTCCCTTAGACGAGCAGAGCCGCAGCCCGAGCTTTATTCCGTCCCCTGCTAAGAACAGAGAGGATCGCAGCCCGAGCTATCCGGTCCCCTGTAAAGAAACCTCAGAGAGCCGCCCGAGCTATCCGTCCTCCTTATATACAGACGTTGAGAGCGCCGCGCCCGAGCTAGCCGTCCAACCGTATATACAGATGAGAGGCAGCCGAGCTACCGTCCCCTGTTAATACAGAGAGAGCCGGCCGAGCTATCTGCTCCCTGTATATACAGCAAGAGCGCGCCGAGCTATCTGCCCCTGTATATATCAGAGTTATCGGAGCGCGGCCCGATGTCTATTCCCATCCCCTGTAATACAGCAGAGGGCGCCAGCCCGAAAGCGTATCTGTACGCCCTGTACTATACAGAGATGAGCGTCAGCCCGAGCTATCCGTCCCCTGTTATATACAGATTGAGAGCGGCGGCCCTGAGTCTATCTGTCCCCCTTAATACAGAGAGAGCGCAGCCCGAGCTATTCTGTCCCCTGTATATTACAAGAAGCGCAGCCCGAGCTATCGTTCCCTGTTATATACAGAGAGAGCGCAGCCCGAGCTATCTGTCCCCTGTAAATACAGAGAGAGCGCAGCCCGAGCTATCCGTCCCCTGTATGTATGCGAATTATACCTTCATACAGGTAAAAGGGTAAAAGGACAGTGTCTCACCTTGTAGACATCATGGGAACCAATAATGGCATCAAATAATGTATAAAGGTCATTGAGAAGGTCAACAACCTCAATGGGGTCACTCAGGGAGGATATAGTGGTGAACCCTACGATGTCACTAAAGTAGATAGTGACTTGGTCAAAATGTTCTGGTTCCACTGGTACACCAGTCTTCAGAGCTTCAGCAACTGACCTAAGAATGAGATACAGTCATAAGACAACGAGTAGAGATAAGCGAAACATCTGCCATTTGTTTTTCTGTCCATCTACCTCCCCCCTTTATTGCTCCCATGTGCCCTTATCACACTTACGGGGGAAGCATTTGAGTGAGTAGCTTGTCTGTCTTCTGCTTTTCGATCTCCAGCTCTTCAGTTCTCTCGCGGATGAGGTCCTCCAAGTTACTAGAGTACTGCTCCAACATTCTGAGCATTGAGTCAATAATGTTTGTCTTGCGTCCACGGTTTATGGTTTTAAACTAGTACAAGAAACATAAAGGTTAACATAACTGACCCATGGCCAGATTGGCATTCAAACTCATGATGACTTTGTAATAACACGGTAGAAGAAGAAGATGGCATGTCAACTCTCATGTCAAGAAGCACTCATGGAATTTGCCATCAAACATCAAAGGTGGCACATAGGTAGACTGTACATATGGTCAAACATCTCTAACCCAGTTCATAACATTCATTCAGATGAATGTGGGTTTTTTTTCTGGATCAACGAGGTGAGATACAACCAAGGCAGTCTAAAAACCTAGGAAAAAAAGAACAGTCAAATAAGAAAGCAAACATTATGATTGGGTCTTGGCGTCACCTGGTCAAAGACCTGGTCAATATTGGGTCTTCTCTCTGGATGCTCACTCCAACATTGCTTCATCAGTTGGATACATTCTGGAGGAGCCTGATCCAAGGAAACAGATGGACGGCACAGAGGGGGTGGGCGACGGACCTTGCGTACTATTTCTATTGGGAATAATGAATGGAGGAATATATTAAAACCTGGAAAGAAGGAATGTTTTTTTTTTTGTAAATAGTTTCTGTGAGAGATTTTACTCCACTTTTATGCTTGGAAGTTAATTATAAAATTAGAAGAAATTATAAAATGGCGGAATTTGTGTATTCGTAAAAGGACAGGGGAAGAGAGGTCAGTATTGACAAAATACCTACCCTCAGCGGACAGCTCTAACATACAGTATGGAGAACCCCGTATAATAACCTCTTGTGTTATTATAGCAAAGCTGTAGACATCCCCTCGGTAGGTGCCTCTCTGACACAGTAGAGGGTCTCGGAGAAGCTCCGGCGCAGTCCACAATAGGTCTGCAATCAGAAAGGGCCCAGTGAGGAACACTACCATACTGGCAATGTGCATTTACAACACGGAGTAGCTGGGAGTTTGAGGCTGGCTATAACTCACCCTCAGGCCTTGGCTCAGCTAGGGACAGCCTCTGGGCGTCATACAATTCATTCATTCCATGGTCCGTGACTTTAAGTACAAATCTCCCATCAACAACACAATTTCGTGACTTGAGATGCCCATGCGAAATCTCACGATGGTGGAGAAATTTCAAGCCCTGTCAGAGAAATCGAAATTTGGTTCTCCAAAGAGTGCTAGAGACTTGTGTCTGACAACCCTGTTTATAACATTTTTTAATTTGAATCCCTCTCTTACCCTCTCCCATCCCACCCATTTCACCTTAATGAGATCGAGCAGTAGCGAGGATTTGAACATCCAGTCCAGCTTCATGTCCTGGTTCTGAATAAGATCCTCCAGACTCCCCCGGGAACAATGTTCTGATACTACTCCTAGTACACCCACGTCATGAAATAGTCCCAGGTATAGGTTAACGTTCTCGTGTCGGAGCTCACGAAGCTAAGAAATAAAAATGTTATACAGCATATGGTATGTTTGGGGCCTGGGGGAAGCACTTTTGGAGTGCACTCTGTACTTCCTGTCCTATGCTCAGGAAGTGAAATTGTGCGAAGCCAAGCTGTCCACTGACACTTACCATGCAGAAGACGTTCTTCGTGGCAGGTCGGATCTCTCCGTGCTTCTCACCGGGGAATTTTTTTACCCAAACCCAGTCCCCCTACAAGAAATTCAAAAACATACAAACGGGCATTCAAGGAAATCAGGGATTTGATAAAAAAAAAATCATATTTAACAAACGGAAATAAGAGAGTTGGGCATGGTTTTACCTCATACACCCCTACATTTGTGTTGTGGGGAGTGGCGGCCATCATGCTCTTTCCAGATATCGAATGGCGAGGTGTCCTCATGTCACTCACGCTTCTCCCCAGCAGACTGGTTCTGCTATCATCAGCCAGCTTCTGAGAAGACAAACGTCTGTTATATTTATATATATACTTTTTCTTTCTCTGGTTTAATAGGCCTCCTTCCAGAACCTAATGCTCACCTTCCTGCTCTGTGTGTGAATAAAAGTCAAATCCTCCAGCGTAAGAATTATTTTATTGGGTCCTTTCATCAGTTTCGCCTGCTGGATTCGTCGCCTGTGGAGCAAAATAATGGCGTGACCACGGGACTATGTTGTGTCTGCCTGGAATGTCGTCGATATACCACACAACACATATATAGAATGTGAAAAATACCCATGGAAAATCTATTAACAATTTACATAGTGACTGCAGGGTGTCAACAAATGCCTGTAAAGAATATATATATATATATATCGACGGCAGTGAACGCAGGATATAGTTATACCTTACAACTATACATACCTTATGTAGTATGAGAGAGACGCTCCAGTGAGTGCAAAACTTGCGATCAAAATAAAAACCAAAAGCATAAATGCTGGATCCACACCTAAAAAAAAATACACAGCGTGTCCATTATCAATGGCTAGTTACATGGTATTATTCAGTATTTTGGGTCATCAGAACAGGAAGCTGATTGACCCTTCCCCGCGTCTACTTGTTCAATGAACTTCCTAAATGGATCAGGATGGAAACACAGACTCTGCTGGCAGATCGGCCTCATATGGCCCATCTAGTCTGCCCGTTAATTCCCTCACTGTATTAGCCTCTACCACCTCTGCCGGGAGGTTGTTTCACTTATTTACCATCCTTATGCAGAAGGCCGACCTTCACACCAAGCTGGCTTGGCTTAAAAACAATTACTGGAGCAAGGGCTCTGATCCCTGCGAACCGTTGCTTTGTGATAGTCTATTGACTATTCCCAGATGGACAGAGAATACATCATTTTAACTTGCTGATGGTATTATAGAGCATTTGGGACCGTGTCGGCTGTGAGATTTACAAAGAAGAAGATTTGTGGTGCCCTCCCGTTAACCTCACACTATGAGCCCCTTTAATAGACTTTCATGCTATCCGCATGAAGGCCTCTGGCTGAGTTCAATGAACTCGGTCATTTAATATCTTAGTGGTTTTATAGACGAAGCTGTGATGCCACAAGGCGATGGAGCTGATCTCTCCAATGTTATGTCCTACAGAATTTATTTTGTAGGGACATCGCCAGTGCCCAAGACACTATCCTATGTAGGATCTCAACGTAATGTCTCATTCTGGTATTAATCAAACGTATCTGCTTGAACGGATCCCCTTAGTTATTTCCCAGTCTAATCTAATACTGGTGGCCTTCTTCCGGAGAACCCATGTTGAGCCAAAGCCAAAACCATGGTTGGTCATAAAATGTCTGTAACCTACCCTACTTGTAACGCAGAATATAGGGGATAAAGAAGGGTCCTAGGCATTTCCGAATTAGTTATTTTCAAACCTTCCAGGTGTCCAGACAAAGTGTAGAGATTTCAGGGTCATAAACCTTTAATTTCTCATGGTTTAGTTATAGATAGACGGCCACCAGATCCTATATCCAGTGGGTTCACCAGTTTTTGAAAACCTGATGCCTTTTTGTCCCCCCCAAAGACTGAATTTGGACAGCCTGGTTACATCCATTAATGGCTTCCCGACAATGCTAGAAAACAACTCGACATCTTGTGTAGATGTAAGTAGGTGCAATAACTTGGATAGGGGTAGGTAAGGATGGCGTTAGAAGTGGGCTTTGATTGGTTTAAGGTACTGTAGTACTTACCACCAATGCAAATTGAAGTACGATCAAACCAACAGTCAGAATCGGTCCCAGGACGGTAGCCAAATGGAAAATGAATTTCACCTACATATCGGAGTTCTCCTTTGGCTGGTAGAACTTCATATACTGGTTTAAATTTTCCACTTTCTCCATCTGTATCTAGGATTACATAGGGGGTCTCCGAGTCTCCGTCTCCATCAAGAGATACAGGAAACCCAAAGCCCTCAAAGTGAACGTTCGGAGCGTGGTGTGCGATGGAAGTGGCCGTGGCTCTTTGCCCAGATTTGTAGGATCTGTCGACCGCTGTGGCCAGGAGGTAGATGGAATTGTAAATGGTGGCAAAGAGTGGAGATACCTAAGTGATAGAAGAAGACAAGACAAATACTCAAACCATATTCCATCTCTTTGTCAATGTATGGTTACAAGGAGAAATTGGTAAACAAAGCATCCATCACACAGACAATACCTCCACTGGGTCAATATTCCGTGGCACTTCGCCATTGTCTCTTGCGTTTTTAAACGTCTCATAAAAGTCCCCATTCTGAGAGGTCACGGTTATAGTAAGTACGGCGTCGTACGCTCTTCGGAGCTTGGTGTTGTTGGTAAACACTGAGTGGGGGCGGTTATATGGAAAGCTATAGAGTAGAGTGTCATAAGGAATGAAGACCACGGAGCCATCGGTTAAGCGCATGTCATAGGCTACTTCCAGAAGGTGACGCTGGTCTTCCCCACCGATCAGAACGGATTGCATGCACATCACCACCACTGCAATAGAGACACGGGCAGAGATAAATAGAGGGAATGAAGATGAAGCAGCAAAGTGGGTTCATAAATCACTCACTGTCCTCACCTCTTACTCTTCTTCTTCTTTTTAACCTCTTCAGTGCCTCCCTTGCTCCTTCTGCCCCGTCTCCCATGGTAACTACAGGTCCCACTGGCAATCCCCAACTACGGAGCGCATCCGCCAGCTCCCTTCCAGCTCCAGCCCAGAGCTCTTGTGGCCCAATCACCACTGCAACCCCAGCCCAGCGGAAGAAGCTTAGTACCGTGTACAGAATGTGGACTGGATATGGTAGAGGGCTCAGAACCCCGAGGCAGGACCATGATACCATTGGCTTGTTCCAGCCTTTTGCAAGTAGGCTTGCAGCAGAACAATATCCAGGGTTGGCTGGGCCAACAAAGGCAGCGGCAGAATGTTCCATAAGAGCGAAAGCAGCAAAAGCCCTCGGGGCAGAGCATCCTTGGGTTAATAGCGTATGTTCAAACCAAAGGCCTGAGGTCAGAGATTTATCTCTGTTTAGGTCAGAGAGAGCCAGACGAGCAGCCACCTCGGGGAAGGCTCTAGACAAGAAAGGGTCACAAGTCCAAGGTCCCACCAGGCCAATTCGGAAGGTGGCTGTCCAAACTTTGCTTGGAGAAAGGAGAAGGAAGAGCAAGAGGAGAGATGAAGTCCACCTAGGGTGGTTGGAAAGGAAAAGTAAGGAGGTTGGTAGGTTCATGGTCTTGCTAGGATGCCAGGATTTTACGGGTGCTGGGCTCTCATGGCTGAAGTTGAAAGGAAGAGTTCAGTGACCAGGAGAAAAAAGAAAAGGAAAGAGTGGAGTAAAAAGAGAATTGAAAAGGACAGAAAAAGATACGATGACATAAACTGACATGGTCACAATATACGTCACTTGTCCTGAACAATAATGATGAAGTACCAATCCTACAAGGTTGAGTTAAAGTCATTGTTGCAAAAGAGGAAAACTATAAACGCTGTGTTTTATTTTCTAAAACGTTATAAATAATACCTCTAAATTGGGAAATTCCCATAACTGAACTTATTACAGTTTTTTTTGTTGGTTTTAGCCCTCAAGTAGAGCTTTCAGGATCTCTACATTTTATGGTTTCCAATTCAAAATAAGGGCCACCTAGACATATTTCAGAAAAGAGGTTCTTCAACATTTTATGTCTAGGGACTGCTTGAAAAGAATCGGAAACCAAGGAACCCAAACCAAGGAAACCAAAGTTTATTCCTCAAAGTAAAAAAAAAAAAAATGCAAGTACACATGAAATGATGTCATCAATTTAATGCAAAGCTACAGCAAAAGGTAAAACTAATCCCTCCGTCTCTTGGATGGATAGGAAGGGGTTATAGATTAACAGATGGTCCACAAGGGTTTGCTTGCCATCAACGTGTAAAAAAACTAAGATATTAATTTAAAGGGTCAAATAATACTTAACATTCCGTATTCAGAACCCTCTTTTGGGTCGAGCATCTGCAGAAATCTATTGAGTATGTTGTCCAACTCTAATCGATGTGTATTTCATTAGCACGACACGACATTGCATCGTGGAAGCCCCTTCTTTACCACCATAACCAATTTCTCCACCCCCCTCTCACTTATAGTCTTCAGAGGTCCTCTCTTTGGTCCTACAGAA
>VKOC01000003.1:40404907-40467681 GCA_009364415.1 Spea multiplicata | reverse complement strand
TCAGGAAAAAGCCATAGAAAAGCAACAAGAGACAGGGGCAAGAAAATTTGGAGAAGACAGAACAAAGGGAAAAAAAAAACGAACCCCAAATCTTTCCCTCCTCCCTCCTTCAGAGGCTTCTCTTCCCTGCTCCCCCCCCCCGTCGTCCATTCTTCTGTCACCCACGTCTCCTTTCTTCACCAGCCTCTTTCCCCTCCTGTGCCCACTTACCTCTGTACGCCCACCAGGTGTATAATTTAGTTTTGAAGAATGGCACCCCTCTGCTTGTCTTTCTTTCCCCCCCTCCCTCCCCGTGCGCATCCTCTCTCTGTGAGACATCTTTGAGGTACCCACGCCTCCTCCTTTACAATGCTATGCACCCTAAAAATGAGGGATTTTCACCCTCTGGAGGGGGTCCTAGGGCGTCTACCCCCAAACCCTTTGCCCTCTGAAGTGAAGTTGCATCCAAGGCGAAATCCCTCTCCTTTCTCTCTCTCTCTCTCCCTCTCTCAGCAGAAAACTCTCTCCTGTCCCCCGGCACAACTTTCTACACTTAAATCAAATACGTTTTAAGTTGCCGAAAAATCCCCAAAAATTTGGGGGCGTAGGACAAGGGTGGGCGAGTCGCAATGCCAAGTCTGGGGTGTCTGCGTGAAACGGGGGGCGAGATAAAAATATGGAAAGTTAGGGAACATTTCAGGCCCGAAGTTCACTAATCTGACTCGTGTTTTGACTTCGTGCCAAAGGGAGAGCGAGAGGGAAAAAGGGAAGGGAGGGAGCGCTGGGGGATAAGGATCGGGAGAAAAAAAAAAAATTTAAAAAGAGGTGAGAGAGACGGGGAAGAAAATAAAAAGAGCGTGGACGGAATCGAAGTCGGATTTGAAGAGTAGGAGGACAGGAGACGGCGTGGGACCAAAAAAAAAAAAAGTGGGAAAAAAGGAGAAGCGCAAATAGAAAATAAAAAAAATAACGAAAGAGTCTGAAGGAGAGGAACGTGAATTATGGGTCCACAGGCCCGTACGTAGGCAGGGAAAGAGAGGGTGTTGTAGGCCGCTGGCCCTGAACTTCAGTCCAGTTGAGGCCTTCAGGATCTCCTCATAACAACACAGCAGCTCAGTCAGAAGCTCCACCTTGGCTCATAAAAGAGAGGCCTGGGCCACTAGTGTAACTATGGCGGTTTAAGGAGGGTATATTTGCCCGGTGCCCGGGGCCACCACTTCTTCCTGGTCTCAAGTGGGAGGAAAGTGAAGTCTCGGGTTGACCTCAGAAACCCTTTTCCCTGCTCTCTTGGCAACTTGTGATGTCACCTGCGGGATACGATGTCATCATTTACGTACTACGGATGTGTGGGGTGGTGTCGCTCCCCCCCGCTCCCCTTTGGTGTAATTAGCCATTTAACGAAAGCATGTAGAAGAATAACGTATTTAACCCCTCTCCTGCTGTTTCTATAGAATATCGCCCGCGATACGTACATTAATAACATTTCGGCCTTGCCCAATACCAGTTGGCTGATATTTATTACCAAATATTTTAATGGGTTTCCCCGGAGAGAGGCTTGGCGTGGAAGCACGTAGCACCAGCTGTACATGCATCGTCGCGTGACTTTGCTGAAGGTTATAATTATTTATAACGGGAATGAGATTTCGTTTGGAGTTACTGTGTGACGGGGGGGCGCGAAGAGGGCCCCTTGCGGTGTAGACAGGGCCCAAGGCCTAGGACCCCCCCCCCCCCCCCGTGATCTCCGGCGCACCCGTCAGAGGACAGAGGGGAAGGTCTAGCAATGGTACATATACATTATATAGTTACATAGCTGCCAGCATCCTCGAATCTGGGAGTGAAAATATTTAAATTAGTTACATAATTATCTAAACAATAGCCCCTGTCACTTTAAGGCCAGCGGCCACCTATTGATGTAAGTGGAGCCACACATACTGCGACGATGGCTAGCGGCCCACTGGGCATTTGCCGGATGTGCCATGGGGCCAGTCCGGAGCCGATTGGAAATTTCTTTCTTGAACTATCTTGAACGCATTCTACGCAGTGGGGGCTGTAAAGCTGTGGAATCCGCAGTCTAACCGGAGCTGATCTACTGCGGAAGAGGACAAAAAATATCATTCATTAGTACAAATATTCAAATATAGAGTGCTTGATCCAGAGATTTTTGCGTGTCATTTTTGGTTACTTTATCTGGATCAATATAACTTGGGACATCTTGGTGAGGATGAACTTGATTGCATCTTTTTTCTACCCAATTGCGTCTATGAGTTCTTTTCTCTTTTACATTGTCCGTTTGTCACTTGTTTTTTTGGGGGGGTCTACACCTCTTATATGTTACAGTATAGGCAGCCAACAAAAGTTGCAAATCCGGCCACCATTTTTTGGAGATGGACACTACATCAAAAGGGGCGACCGAGCATTCGGATACTACCAATGCATTCACCCCTAGTGGCAGGCTTTGGAAGTACACGCCAACGTCACGCTAAAAGGCGGGGCTTAAGCTCCCTCTAAAGTGACCTTCTATGTTCCTAACAACCCTTTCTCCAGAATGTTGGTGGAGTTTTCCATCCTGTCTACCTCCTCTTTGCTCCTTCATATAGTCTGTTAATATATATATTATATATATATATATTATATACAGTATATTCTATAATAATATGATAAATCTAATATAAAATAATATGATAAATATACATACATATATTTACATTGGAGTGTAGAAGGTTCACTCGTACTCATGTGAATTCTTCTCTGCTCTGTTATTGGCCGTCAGGAGTAGGAAAGCCATGAATTTACGTTTTCTACAGACGGATCTACTTAGGACCCTTACTTTCATATAAATGTTTATTAACGTAAAAAAAAAACAACACAGTTTCCATGGCAACCGCCTTTTGAATCACATGATAATTGAGTGCTGCCGGCCAGAACGTTAACACAATGTCTACAGCAGGTTTGGGAATTCTGTATTCGAAAAATATTCCTAATGCTGAATTGAGATAGAAAGGAATTGCAAAGTAAGTGGAACAGCACCTTAAAATCTATCGTTTTTGGTAGAAATTGGCCCCCGATTCTTCCTTTCAGGGTTTCATAAAACCGAAAGTGGCCCAAGTACTAAAAAAGAGATCTTGGTGAGCTCGGTCTTTTCACTAAGATTCACTCAAACCACCCAACTAAAGCCAACTTGTAGAATGACTACTAGAGTTTTTGTTGGGTTGGACATTGGAGGTCTTCCATCTTCTAGGCTTGGTCAATTCTAGACAGCCGTCTTTCTTAGAGAGGGACATTGAGGAGGGATGAGGTCCCCAGACATGGAGTGTCTTGAGAACCTTTGTATCCTAGCGTGTGAAAACTCGCGAGTAAGGTGTAGCTACCAGGGCCAGTTATCCAAACGACAAGGTATCATGTCACCCTATCTTCAGGCCCTAGGCAAGGAATATCGTGTGAGGCTCTCCCTGGTGCTCTGGCGCCCAGCAGTGTAAGCGTGACCTGTCTGCTTCCCACTCTCTGCAGGTCCGTCTTGGTCAGAGGCCGGAAGACGAGAGCATTAAGCACACATTGTACAGCGCTACGGAATTTGATGGCGCTATATAAAACAATAAAAAACTGGGGCCTAAGGGTGGTCATCTTGCACTGCTTAGGCTTGTGTCTCCCACTTGAAATGGAAGCTTTGCCCCTGGGCACCTCAAGCACGCCCCTAACCTTGCATTGCCTGGGGCAGCTGCCCCTCTTGCCCCATCGAATGTATGGCCCTGTGAACCAGGGCATTAACCCAACAAGATCCTGCTGAAAATTATCTCTGGATATGCCCCTGGTTATTGTATCTGATAACCAGGCCCCTGGGGCAATCCTATGATCTGGGGCTAGAGGGGGGGGGGGTGCCCCACACAGCATTAATAGTTGCTCCCTGTCCCCTATGTAGAGATAGGGGAGACTTGCAGGACACCATAACAAACCATAGTTGCCAGCTATCTGAATTTGGTTGAAACGGTCCCGACAGCAGGGCTTATGTCCTTTTTTTGGCTACCCCAACCAAAGTAGGAGAGATTTAACCATATGTCCATGCGCAATGCCGTACCTTTCCTCACCAGCTGAGCTCCATTTCATTTATGATGACCACATCGGCCATGTTTTTATAAATAGTTCTTACATATTGCTGATCAGCCCGGATAAAATGCTGTATGGGGGATGTATAACTAAGGGGTTCCCTACCATAAGCCTATACATCCCACATACGTCAGGGCAGCATGTTATCTGGGCTGGTCAGCAACATGTAAAAATTATATGTGTCCCGGGAAAACATGGCCGGTGCGGTCACCCTAATTTCAGTGCCGCCGGGCAGAACGTTGCCCTCTATGCCTTGTGCATCTCTTAGCGTGGCCTCTATAACGTGGGGAGCCATTAAACAAACAGATTTATTTATTTGTGACCCCGTGAGCTTACAATCTACTTATCCCCCGGCAAATATACAAGAGGAACGACAGAAGACTCGGAAAAAGCTTCACGGTTCCTCTGTGATTAAAAGAGAACGACGGGCCGAGAAAATATAGATTCGGCTTTTCAAATATATATTTTTTTTAAGCCATAAAAAGAAATAAATTGCGAGCCCCGGCTATACGCGTGCCGGAAGGATCTGTAAATGCCGTGCTTTGTCTCGGGGCTGACACGCACTGAGAGACACAGAAGACCGCCCTCTCCTGTTTTTCATCATGCATATTTCTCGCTATGCGGGTTATATACGTGTATATAGGGCTACGGAGTCCACCCTCCCACTCTCTGCGCCCGTGTTGAATCTGCTGCGGCCGAACACAAAATGAATTTACCCAGCGGCAAAGAAAAGCAACAGGAGGAAGGAGGGAGGGGTCCATCCCCCCCATAGTCCACCCAACCCCCCCCCATAGTCCACCCCAACCCCCCCCCAACGGCACCCACCCTATGCACGTACAGAGTCTATACACTCGCCATGCACATATATGCACACGTATCAATAAACACTGACTCTCGCATCTGCGCATGTTTCATCCATAAGAAGAAAAAAAAATCTCCATTACCCTCCCGTACTTAAGAAGAAAATGCTTTGGAAACAATCCACGATTCCCTGATTGCTATAAGAAGGAATCCCCAGTTTAAATTTAAACGCTAAAAGATATTTATTGCGGTATTTAAATTTTTGTAAAACTTTTTTTGTATTTTTGGTTATTTTTTTATTTTATTTTTTCCTTTTTTTTTTTTTTTTTTTGGTGCGTGCGTTACGGATGGTTTTGCTTAAAGGTTTGGGGGCGGAAACGCCGGTATATCACTTACGTGGAAATTAAGAGCCGAGAGTTTGGGGTTTTATTTGAGAAAGAAAAAAAAACAGAATTCTTTGTGCACGCGCTCCAACCAGCCCATAAAGAGAAAAGAAATACCCTCTGCAAACATTTAATGCCCCCCGTGGGATACTTTTTTCTCGGAAGTCATAATCAATATGAAAGGTTGCAAAGAAATGTATTTGTAACAATCTGTGTGATTTCTTTAATTGTTACTATGTTTGTCTGTGCTACTTCCACTGGAAGTCTGTTTCATGTATCTACTACCCATAGTAAAAAGGCAGAGGAAAGGGCCACGAAGGACTGAATGAGTCAGAATGGGGAGGGAGAGGAGGCAGGAATGAGTAGGACAGGGAAAGGAGGTAGGAATCGGGAGAAAGAAGGGACAGGGAAAGATGAAGGAGAAGAGCAGGAGGAGGAGGTTGAAGGGCAGGGAGATGAGGCAGGAAGGAGGAAGGAGAATGACAAGGAGGCAATAATGAGGAAGGAGAAAGGCAACGAGAGGGGACAGGAATGAGGAGTGCAGAGAGAATAGACAAATATGATGTGAGGGAGAAGAGTGTGAATGAGTTGAATGAATGAAGAGAAGAAGGGTCAGGAATAATAGAGAGGACCTTTGGAGGGGGGGGGGCGATGAACATAATATGAGAGTAGGCCATAGACAGGGCAGGGAAAGGAGGGAGACCAGACAAGATGGATAAGGAGAGGAAAGGAAAAAAGAGATGAGACGGGAAGGCTGGGGAGGGAGAAGTGTCACGCTGGAGGGAGAACGGCAAGGAAGGAATGAGGTTGGTAAGAGATGTTTTATTCGATGGTTTAGAGGATGAGAGATGCTGCCGGGGACGGTTAATACATAATACTTTAACCCGGCTGCTTCTGCACGAACAAAATGTGACCTTTACCCCGACCCTTTCCTCCCTCGTACTTCTCCCATTGCCCGGGACGTTCCCGACCCTTAAACCCCATAAGGGGGGGCTGGCAGCGTTTAGCCCGGAGGGGCAAGTTCAGTTGAGCGGGCTGGTCATATGTCATACTTATTCATTTATAGCGCCAACATATTCCTCAGCTCTGTACAACTGGGCACACATTTGGCAGGCGGCATAATCACATTCCACCGTTTTCTCCGGTTGCCCCCCTTTGTCAGACCCCCCCCCCCAAGGGGCAGCAGCCTGGTCAAAGCCCATTTAAAGTAGCCTATTGATGTGGAAGCCCAAAGAACCCGTCACGACATGGTATCTCTAAATTCGATGAGCTTCTCCAGCAAGAAGGCTTGGGCTGACCCTGTATAATGTATAATTCAATCAGAGACACTGCTAGGATGTACAGGATTTCAGAGAATATATATATCCAATGTGTAAAATTTGTAAACTGGGGTCCCATTTACTACCCGTCTACTACTTTCTGGGGTAAAGTTCAAAAAGGGACTTTATTACTATGGCAACCAATGAAACCATCATACTGTCTACACAAACGTTCTTTCTGGTGGGGCTTCAGGGAGATCCAAGTTTTTGGTTCCCATCTGCTTTCCCCCGTCCGTTGGGTCTTCAAGGAGGGATAAATGTTTATCAGTCAAACACAGTAAGGGAACTCAAGAAAGTAGAAAAGTAGTCATGGAAAAGGGAAGACTAAGTGGGACAATAGCTTTATTTCTTTACACCCCAGACGGGTACAATTGGTGCTGGTGTTGCCGGGAGTTCATCAACAGGAGAAAAGTCTACAAATCCCCGTGTCCTTTGGCAAAATAAAGTGTAAAAGTTGAAACCACCAACAGTGTTATAACATGAACAATAAAAACCATAAGAACATTAAAAGAAACAATGGAGAAGTCCCTCAATATCCCTAATCTGTTTAAGGCCCAGCTCAAAGGTCCTCAACAGGCCGAGAAGGACCACCACCAGCCAGGGCCATCAGGGGTTGTTGCATTATAAGTGCGGGAGAAGACCACGACGTGTATTGAGAAGTTTCAGCCTTGATGCTGCCATCTAATAGAGTAATCACCGAAAGGATAAGGTGAGGAGAGAAGGTTTGGGGTAGGTCATCCATATGTTAATGGTGTCTACATCATTAGTGCGACAAACTGTAGACAGTTCGCTGAGTGCGAGCTCACAAGAACAGAGCCTTCTTCTCTATTTGTACCAGAATGTGTTAATTTGGGGTAGGCGAACTGTCTGTACAAAGTCATTGTGGCATTTAGTCAAATGTCATTCACAAAGGATATTTCTGCCCACACCTGGCCCTCATGTGTAATATTATTATTATTATTATTATTTATTTATTATTATTATTATTATTATTATTAATTTCTGGTTGTTGTAACAGAGCCATGGAATCTCCAGAATGAATATTATTAATACATTTAGTAAATAGTGACATTTCGGAGACCGGTCGCAACGCATCACAGCTAAAAGGGACAAACTGTCTCACTAATACAACACAGCATAGAGAGAAGACGCCGGCGCCCTGCAGTGGCCACAGGTGGAACTGCACGTTATAAAATGTATTTCAGGTTTATTAACTAAGATCACTCTTTTGCTAAGTTTAACCTGTTTTCTACAGCGAATTGGAAATTCAATAAATACAATGAATGTCTCCTTAATGCCTGACAGTTTTCATTCATAATCTAGAGTTTTGACTAAAAAATGCATTATTTGTATTTATTTGCATTGTGTCTTCGTAGAGGAAAGAAAAATTCTCCTTGAGCATAACCCCCGGTGTAATGTAGGTGGTTTTATCTCATTTTGCTCTTATAAACACCCTTTATGTGATTTTTTTTTGTGTGACTTTCCCTGCTCAGACACCACACTAAGCCGATGCTTTATGGCAATGCTAATGAAGTCCCCTCCTCCATAGACTTGCCTTAGTCAGAGAGTCCAACTGGGTGAGTTATACTAAGCCATTCTATTGTTTCCCACAGGCGGTATGATAAGGAGTCGGGGGGGGTTGTCTAGTAGATTGGGGGCTCGGATAGCAGAGCGAGAACAAATGGCTAATATGCAGCTGCCTGAAAACTTTATATTATCCAAAAACTAGATCAACGTTGAAAGAGGGAAACAACTTTTCTTTCATCTGATAATAATAATAATATAATAATAATGATAATAATAATAATAATAAATGCCGGAGTTCCTGTTTAAGTATTCCTTGAAATACACTACCTGTTGCAGGGATTGATAAAATTGAGGAGATATTCCAGATATCTCTGCTTGAGCACAGGTAGATCAATCAAAATGACTAAAATGGGTTAACTGATCTATGGTCAAGTAAGCGCACCCAGAAATCGTTGGCCTGTTTTTGACCCTCGAGACCTCCGAGGACACCTGGTGCTTTTCATAATTACTTAGCTAATTCATATAATTGGATATTTTTCTTTGAAAGAAAAGGGCTGGATTTACTAAGGAGTGTAAAATGGAGGCGATTTATCTCCGTCTCTCATTCCGTGGCGTCTGCCAATCCTCTTATAATTATAATAATATTTTTCGGAGTCAGATTTCTCGCTACTTTGCAAAGTCTTTAAATATTTAAAAGTCCGTCCAAAGAGTCTTCTCTCTCTCCGGATTCCCTGAAATAAACCGGTTCTGGAAAAAAGACACTTCTGCTTCTCACGTCAGAAGTTGTGGAACGAGGAAGCGCTTTAATTATGGTTCCAGCTGGGATTCAGGACAGACACACGACGCCGACCGAGGAAGCGGAATATAAATAGCTTCAAAAGGAAAACTAATCCCGGGACATGTGGCCCAAGTCCTTTAACGCAGGTGCAGAATTAGACACTGGTGGGGCTTTTCACCCCTGATACGGTGTAAAGCTAGGAAAGATTCCGCGGTGGCCGTCACGCGTTCTCACATTTGTCCCTTCTGATGCGGGACTGATGTCGTAGGTTGACCAAAGATGGTGGAAGTCGTAGTCCAAATCAAGCTAGACAAAGTAAACTCTAGAAGAACCCTAGAAGTCTAGAAGCTGTGGTCCAAAGTCATTCAGCCTCTGATGCTTGTATCTCTTGGTGAACATCTGATTGTCTTTATAACCCTGCTGTAGGCAACGTTATTGGGTTCCGTTTATTATCATAGTTTCAAGTGAACGTATGAGTAGAAACCATGCTTTATGCATTCAATTGTTTCCATCATCTCTCCTCTGTCTCTTCTCTTCTTCAGGTTATACATTTTGAGATCTCTTAGTCTTTCCTGGTCTCCTTTGTAGCTCGATGACCATACCTGGGACCTCTCCGGGTCAAACCAGGAGATGTCCGGGTGAAGCACCGCTTCTCCGGTTCTAGGGGTCAAGACCACAATCCCCCTGGTCACGGGAGCGGGGTCTTCACACACCCCGCTCATTTTCACCTAAATTTTGCCACCTAGACCCAATCAGTTCCCAACCAGAAACCAAAGCAACCGAGGACACTAATCTATCTGGTTATAGAATAGTTTGTTGAAGTTGATACCTTTTATTGGACCAACATAAAAAAGATGGATGCTTTCAGGACCTCAAAGGAATGGGAAGAGACCTCTTAGGTTTCAGATTATGTAACTACCTACATAACTTCAGCTAAGGTCTCTCTAGGGCTAATATGGCTATATCCATTGTTTCACGTGTGGTTATGATGGGATTTAACAAAGAGTATGAAATATTAATAATATTAATAATAATAATAATAAAACATTGTTGTTGCCATCTTGGACATGACATCTTCTGGTGAGGAACCTCATGCTGGAGTTTCCGTGGAGGTCGGTTAATTGCATCTTGTTCAGCTATTGAATGGCCCAACCGCTCGGACGCAAGTCTTTGGAATTAAGCTTTGTTTATTTCTTGTCCAGTGTTTCTCTGGCGTTTCCATTATTTCCTGCTTTCTCTATAACGCAGTGCATGGTCCTTGCATATCAGAACTTCTCGCACTAAAAATCTATATAAAAACTGGATGAATCACCAACCCTCTAAAATAAAAGTAATTTGGGGAGTTTTAGAATCCCCCCATTGGGTATCATACACACGGTGCTGCTTTGGGGCTTTGCTACCAAAGTGAGATGTTAGTGAATAACAGTAAGTAGAAAAAGGCCTTTGAGCCAATGACGCTGCAGCCAGTTCAGAACAGTGACACACTGTGGTGAGAAAGGGTACTGCACCACTCTTGTGTGTTAAAGGGGAAATCACATGGGGGGGGGGGAATCACATGGGGGGGGGAATCACATGGGGGGGATTCACATGGGGGGGGGAATTCACATGGGGGGGGGGAATTCACATGGGGGGGGGAATTCACCTTGAGCATAACTCCCCAGCGCTATATACAGCAATAACCCCTAGCCCTGTATACAGTAATAACCACTAGTGCTGTATACAGTAATAACCCCCAGTGTTGTATACAGTAATAACCCCTAAAGCTGTATACAGTAATAACCACCCTGTGCTGTAAACAAAAACAACCCCCATCGCTGTATACAGTAAAAATCCCCGGTGTTGTATACAGTAATAACCCCCAGCGCTGTAGACAGTAACAACCCCCATCGCTGTATACAGTAATATAACCCCCCATCGCTGTATACATTAATACCCCCAATGTTGTATGTAGTTTAAAACACCCAACACTGTATACAGTAATAACCCCCACTGCTGTATACAGTAGTAACCCCCAGCCCTGTATACAGCAATAACCCCCAGCGCTGTATACAGTAATAACCCCAGCGCTATATAATCTGGTTTTATCTCATTTTGTTCCAATAAACTCCCTTTATCTGCAGTCCTGGAGGCAACCATTGTTATCAGTCATGTGATATTTTAAATGACTTTTCCTGCTCAAACACCACACTGAGCTGATGGTTTATGGCAATGCTAATGAAGTCCATTCCTCCATAGACACTCATTGGTCAGAGAGTCAGACTGGGTGATATAGACTGAACCATTCTGTTGTTTACCACAAGGCACTTTGTTTAGTAGATATGACTAAGATGACAGAGCAAGGACACAATGGCTAATATTCAGCTGCCTGACAGCATTATATTATGGTAAAACTACAACTGTTTAAAAAAACAGTAAGATAACTTTCAAGAGATTCCTCTATATGAGCTACATGTTATACCGACCCAGCCATTTTCTTAATGCATATTGCAGCCGGTGAGGGGATGAATGGCTAGGGAGCAATTTCCCTTTGGGTATTTATTTAGGTATTTTCTGTGTTTTGCTTGCAGTTCCACAGATAGCCACTAGAGGCGTCAAAATAACAAGGGCTTTAGGCAGCATTTTCACCCTGATTTTTCAGGGAGCAGTTTAGCAGATATGTATTATGCAGGATTGGATTGTGTGCATTGGGCATTGTTACCCATGCCCTCGGTGGCCATATGGATTCTGGACATTATTGGGCTTGGGCTTGGCCCGTGGGGCTGACTGGTGCCTGCCCTCCCCTGAAGTCGCTCAGTTGCAAAAGCTGACTGTGGATTAATGAAACTCCGCATACTTTCTTCTTTACCTTTGCTATCTGTTAAAGATGCAGCAATGGTTTTTTTTTTTTTACCATGATATGGAATTTTTCAGGATCAGTAGTTTGGAGCTGTTTTTCCAACCCCCCCCCCTATCCCCTGTAATAGTGACATCATATGTGACAATGATGCAGAAATCAGGGCTACACGAAGGGATTAAGTAACATCTGTTTGGTTGAGCAGATTAGGGGTCGGGGTACACTCCAAATCCAGAATTTTCACTCGACCTCCACTCATTGCATATTGTCATACGATTGAGTCGGTTTTAATGATTTTTATTTCAGGATTGAAACGTGTAATAGGCATGTATTTCATCCAAGGATACAGATACAGACTTGGGAGCCTGCGTTCTCAACGTATCTACCAGACAGAGGAGAAGTCTGTCTCTTACATCACAAATATGGAATGAGGTGGTTTACCACCCTGGGGTTCCACAGTGACATCATAACTGCCTGTGTGACCAGTGTGGGACATATATATATATATATATATATTTAAATTTAATTGTCTCACCACCAAACACACACATACATACATAGTGCCTACATAGTCAACGTATAACCTTCTGAAAACCGGACAGTCTCTTTTTTACTCAAGTTGAGGGTAACACGAGAAAAAAAAAGTTGCATGATAAATATGTCATTAAATTACATCAGTGGCTGTAAGGGAAAGGGATAGGGCGACGGGAAGGATTACTTTGGGGTAAGTAGGCAGGAAGAGGACATTGCTGCCTGAAGGTACCTCTGGAGTCTCCGAAACCATAAGATTATTGGTGTCTCATAACTTGTATATGGTCAAGTCCTTGTATAAAGTCTACATGATATAGTTGTCATGGTAATCACATGCCCAAATTGTATCTCCAGGAAGTAAGAATATCAGTTCATCCATATATAGTCCAAGGCGATACACAATCTGTACGTTGATCACTGAGGTAAAAGATTGCCCTAGGCCTTACAAGTCTTTCTTGTATCATGTGGATAAGGTATCGTCGCACTTCTGCCTCTTCTCCTCTCCCTTCCCTAGTAAAATTAGGAGTAGATGTTCCCCCAGACCTCCTCTGCCTTTATTGGCCTCCTCTTCACCACGTGTTTTCCCAGCTGCTCTCCACCTTTCTTAATCTTCAGCCCTTTTCCCCATTGCTCTTTGGTAACAAAGTACAGAAGGGCATTAAGCCAAGCATTGGCGCTGGCCAGAGGTCGAGTGACTTTGTAGCAAACGGCCACCACCCCAAGTGCCCGACATCCACCCAGAGATGCTCCACCAGCCCTCAGAGACATAAAAATGGTTCGGGTCACATGGAATGGCAGGAAACAAAGGGTAAAAAGAAGGGTGATGGTGACGATGGTACGGATTGACTTGCGTCTCTGTGCCAGACCTGGAACAGGCCCAGGAACAGCACCAGGCCTTAGGGTCCTGCACAGTGTGCGCACCACTCGTGAGTAGCACCAGGCTATGAGTGTGAAGGGCAAAAAAAATCCAGCTATATGCAAGAAGATTCCATAGGGCAAATATCGAGGGAGGTCCGAGTCCAAGGCATCATCCCAACATGTCACCCCATCCTCGAGTCCATCTAACGGTCCCGTCCTGGCAAACAGCAGAATGGGTGAGGTCATGGCGAAGACGATAGCCCAAACAAGTAGGCACGTGGCCCTCACCCAACGTAGAGTCTCTTGCCTCATGGAGCGCATTGGGTGGCAGATACCTTGATATCGGTGGAAGGAGATGCATGTGAGGAAGAAGATACTGCAGTAGAGGTTGAAGTAGAAGAGGAAGCGAACCAGCCGACACATGGGGTCTCCAAAGATCCAGCGGTCACGGGAGATATAACTGGCGATAAGGAATGGTAGAGACAAACCATACATCAG
The DNA here is from genome assembly GCA_009364415.1 of Spea multiplicata. Classification (NCBI taxonomy): domain Eukaryota; kingdom Metazoa; phylum Chordata; class Amphibia; order Anura; family Pelobatidae; genus Spea; species Spea multiplicata. The sequence goes on along the minus strand of VKOC01000003.1, from coordinate 40,454,073 downwards.
ATCGCTCAGGGCAAGGTTAAACATGTAGACCAAAGAAGGGTTCCATGGTCGACGTATGCAACGAGTGAGGACAATTGAGTTCAGAGCTAGGCTGAGCAGGAAGGTGAAGCTGTAGCACGTTGGCAGGAAGATATGCTTGTAGGACTCATCCAGTTGGCAGGGGGATCCTGAAGAGGATGCGGGGGTGATAGAGGAGTTGGGGGAAGAAGGTTCGGGAGAGAAGGGCATGCTGCCGAGGGCGGGTTAGATATCAGCAAGGATCCAGCATCACCAGGACGTGTATGGAGACATCTGTGAGGGTTGGAAATAGAGGGAATAAAAAATAAATAGTTAAAATAATACACACCTATGTATTTAATCAGTTTGTACGCAGATTAAAAAGACAATAATGATGTATGTGTTGAAATAATCGTCAATGTATTGCATCATATTGCCAAGAAACATTATGGAGATCCCTAAACTAAACTGCAAGCTTGAAGAAGAATTACAATGTATGGTATCTTCACGATGCATTAGGGATAATCCCAGTGAGGATTCTTATCGCATACATTTAATATATATATCTTAAGGGGGTGTGTTAGGGGCTTGGCCAGGGGAGGGATTTCACAAGAACCATTAAAAACGCCCTTTCGCCTGCATTCTTGATAACTCCCAAGGAGCACTGACGGGCGCATGCCCCGTGGCATCACAGATGGTCCTATCATTTATATGTTTATGGACACTCGTAGGCCATGGACACAATATTTTCTTCTGTATCTGCCCATTTTCTAGGGCATTGTTTTTTTTGGTCCATGAATGCAAACATACGTAATATACACGAGGTCAAAAAAAACCTTTTTTGCTCTTTCTATACACATTTTTTAGAGAAAGAAACAAATACGATCTGCCCCCTTTAATAAACGAGACTCAAAAAGTATAGTCAATGTTTTGATCTATGCATTACACAGGGGCCAGCTTAGTTCTTCTTCATGGAGAAGAAGCTCACCGGGGTTGGCCCTTTATCATATATAGTGAAGTCAGAATGGAGAAAAACCTACATTAACAGATAGTTGTGATTGTGATTTTTTTTTTCTGTTGAAAAGGCACCATTTTGGGAAATATAAATTACAATATAAAAATTAGTAGAAACGTGTGACTCCCGCTTTGTGATTTCAGGTGTACGATGTGGAATTTTGCCATATTTTGGTCCTGTGTATTACATAGGTATTTCTCCGTCCTCCGTCACACATACGCCCCCCCTGCACACGCTAATAAACAGATGTTTGTCTCCGCAGAGTACCGTGCGATAGTCCTGAGTCAGCTTTTCCACTTCATTAATTTCTCTTACTGAGTAACGAGGCCACGGCCTCCGTGACCCCTGCAGACTGCTGTCCTACCATTTCCAGTAAAGCACCACCTGCCGTGTGTCAGAGCCACAAAACACACACAGGCACGCACATCACACTGGATAAACAACAACGAAGCCACGAGAAGCCACGAAAGACCAAAACGCACAAAAAAAAAAAAGAAAAAAAAAAAAAAGATAAAAAAAAAAAGATAAAAAAAAAAATTAAAAAAAAAAAAGATAAAAAAAACAGTTAACCGACGCTTTTTCCTACTTCAAAATATATTTAGATTCCCTTATTGGGCTAAAATATTTTATTGGCTAATCTCTTTATTTTTAATCATATTTTTTATATCATTATTTTATGTTTAAAGGGACCTGATCCCGATTTTTTTTTTTGTTGGAAAAATCAAGTTTTGATCCATTTTTGATTATTTTTGGTATTTTAAAGAATATATTGGCAAGGGACCCTATAAAGTCCCTGGTTTGCCGTCGGCGCAGCGTGCCGCCATGCCATTTAAGGGTGACGTGATGACTTCTTTAACGGGAATGCTTAGAAAAACACACACTTTGTAGGACGCAGCCTCGAAGTATACATTTTTATAAACAACAGCTCTTCTTAAAGGGGAAATCTGGCGTCTGAAAATTCCATCCTGAGCTTAGCTAGTCAAATGCATTGGAAACGGATGTGATGGATCCATTAAAATGCTTTTATTTAGAATAATAGGTCATAATATAGAGGGTCAGAGGCTTAGATATAATGTAAGGAACTTTTACTGTATTGAGAGGGTGGTAGATAAAAGGAACAGCCTACCAGCAGAAGTGGTAGCGGCTTAATACAGAGGGGATTTAATTTTTAAAACTAAAGGGTTAAGGCACTACTAGAAGTGTGTCCATCTCACCTTAGGACCCAAATAGGAAGCAGGACACAGCATTTTTGCAGGGATAATAAAGCTAATTATTTAGGATAGCTAATGTAAGGTGCTTTATTAGGAGAATAATAATTTATTGGTTGCAGTACCTCTTACAGCCTTTACAATTGTGGTGGCGCTGTATTCTCTTGTCTCCTATGGGGATAGATACAGTATAATTCACACTACAATAACCTACAGCGCCCCCAGAAATGTAATGGTTGTGAGGGGTATTGCAACTGACAAAATTATTTTTCTGATACAATTTTATTTAAAATATTTTCCGCTCTTTTAAACAGCCACCCACTTATCAAGAGACTAGCAAGAAATGGTCTTTAATCGCTCAGGATAACCATGGGGTCCTTGTAGGAGAAATGTGTTACTGTAATCCTGTATAAATCACGGTTATCAGACATATGTACTTCAGTCACACATTAGACACATACATGGCCCCAGCAAGTGTAGCTTATTAAAGGGAAAGCTTCTTTTATGCAGGGTTCATACACACGTGCCATGAGACAGTGACGCTTTTTGATTACACAACACACGCATCTCACAGACGTTCCAGAAGACAGTGTCCTCTGACAGTGTTATATAATGGTATATTTACTAAGCTGGAGAGAATTCACTTTGATAAAACCTTCTGGGGTATAACTTGGGGACGCGTTTCCAAGCTCATGGACGGGTCCTACAGAATGTTTTCACAGCCTTGTCAGTCTCTTCCGTAATGTTTTATATAAAAGCACTTTTTATATATATATGGCAGCTGTAGATTCTGCATGATGTGTGAATTAAGCACACAGGGGCTGCGTGAAAATGTTTTTGAAAGGTAAGTGGGGGGCCAAGGTGCCATTAATCAATGTTCTGGTTCCGTGCCCCCACATATGAATTGGAATGAAACTGATCTACAGGATTCCACTAATCCACGGAATTCAACAAGAGCTGTGCCATTCCCGGGTCTTTAAGGGGTCTTTAAGGGGTCTTTAAACGGTCTAGACATCTTGATATATGAGCACAGCAAGAGAAAGTTGATGCACCCAACAGTCTGTCCATCACCCACCGGGTTAAGTACTCACCTGCCCTCTACCTGGAGCTCGGGTATCAGAGGAGACGTCAGGTCACGGTGTAGCTCATCTGCTCTCTCTCTTTTCTCCTCTCTCTTTATCTCTCTCTCCTTATCTCAGTGATTGTGTTTCCTGTTCTGTTGCTTTTATCCCTTCCAGTATCCTCTTCTGTATCGCAGTCTCTCTCGCTCTCTCTCTCGCTCTCTCTGGCTCTTTCCTCACATCTCCCACTTTTTCTTCCTCTCTGTCCAGTTCGAACTTCGCTCTTTAAGGATCACTGCCCGTCAGTGACTCTAATTACCTCCATATCTTTCCACTGGATAAACCACCTCCCCCCCTTCAGATAAACTCTCTGCTCCTTGAGAAGACCGGAGCCCCAATCTTTGAACCCATTCACATTGTACAGGGAGATCACATATACGTTTGGGTAATTCCCAGGGTACCCCCCCTCCGGGTACCCCCCTCCCTTTACACATCGGTACAGTGCGACATTGTACGATCCTTAATTTGTTAACTCACAAATAAAACATAATCTCCCAACCTTACAGCCATACCTGACATCTGACCCAAATCTCCGGGAACCGTCTCAAATGAAAACTATAATTATTCAATATGCAAAAAAAAACTAGGAGAAACCATTGGAGTTGGCCATTCATAATATAGTTTTATGTAGTTCGATGAAAAGTTGTATCCGATTACTAATTATCCACAATCAGAGCGGGGATGGGGTTAACGAGGCGGCCCTGGCATTTTAATGGCGGCGACCGCCTAATGGCATCAACGTGGCCGATGGCTGGATATGACAGGTTCCGCCATTTATTTATTTAATAGAATAACCTCGGGGCACTTTGAATGTGTACTCCCCCCCCCAATAAATATGTCACATTGTTTATTGCCAATTAGATCAATATGAATGTGGAACCATGGTACTCTTGGTCATTCCTGTGGTTGTGCTTGACCATGGGGTTGGATGTCCGAATGGAGCTATTTCATGATTTTGCATACATCTCAATGGATACTCGGCCACCATACATGCGGGATGCAGGTAGGAGGTCCCGCTGATTTCGCAGATGTTCCCGCCGAGGACAGAATTTCCCCTCGGTGACCTGGAGAAGCGGAACATCACACGGGTATGGCTATATTACGAAGCTTCGCTTAACCAATGGTCTAATTTTGTTTCTCTACCCATTCCCTTTGATGTTACTCAATGGAAAAAAATATTGTTAATTTTATATATTGATGGTTTTCCCCTTTAGTATGTGAAGTGGTTATCTTTTCTTTTTATTACCGTAAGCCCCACCAACCTGTACACCCCCTAAGGCAGTGGTCAGGCCTGGCTCTCAATTTCTGTTCCAATTCATCCCAAAGGTGTTGGATGGGGTTGAGGTCAGGGCTCTGTGCGGCCGGCCAAGTTCCTCCACACCAGACTCACCCAACCATATCTTTACGGAGCTTGCTTTGTGCGCTGGGTCACAGTCATGCTGGAATAGAAAAGGGTTTTCACCAAACTGGACCCACAGAAGCAGAGCGTTGTCCAAAACGTCTTTGTATGCTGAAGCGTTAAGATTTCCCTTCACTGGAAGTGAGGGGCCCAACCATAATCTCTCCTTCACCAAACTTTACAGCAGGCACTATGAATTCCGGTAGGTAGCGTTCTCCTGCATCCGCCAAATTCATTCATCAGACTCCATATGGTGATTCATCACTCCAGAGAACACGTTTCCACAGCTCCTGAGTCCAGTGGAGGTGGCTTTACTCAACTCCAGCTGCCGATTGGCATTGTGCACAGTGACCTTTGGCTTGTATGCCGCTGCTCGTCCATGGAAACCCTTTTCAGGAAGCTCCTGACACAATCTTTGTAGTGAGCGATGCTGCTCAGAACAGGCGTTTTTTACGCGATTCAGTACTCAGCAGCCCCACTCTGTGAGTGTGCGTGATCTAGCGCTTCTTGGCTCAACTGACTTGCGCCAAAGGTGGCCTCCTATGAAGCGCCATGTTTAAAGTCACTGTGCTCTTCGGTACGACCCGTTCTACTGCCGATGTCTGTCTACGGTGATGGCCGCCTACATGCCGATTTTATACATCTGTTAGCAATGGGTGCCGCTGAAACACCCAAACACCATAATTAGGAGTAATGCCCACATACTTTGGGTCGTATACTGTGTATTTTGAGATAATTAAAAACCCAGAAAAAAGAGGACGTGCACAGTCATTGGCTAAGAAGGACTCTAGAAGTCTAATGGTGGCATCTATCAGTATCGCAACATCGTCCAGTGTCCCAAGATACTACGTTGTACCACTAATTACAGTCTTTGGAGCTAAAAAGTATGGATCCTGTTTAAATATCTTGAAGCAGTCATGCCTTAAGGTAAAATGGCATTAATGTGAGTACAACAGGCAGGAGTTCAAATATATACGTAAAGGTTATACAAGTAACCTTATTGCCTCTTACTAGGGGGAAAAAAGAAGAAAATTAAACATGATACACCAGAAATCAAGAATGTATGGGAGGTCTGTCCGGCTCATTAAACAGGAACAGAGATCTTTTCCTTGATGGAAGTCTTAGGCAAAAGTGGGCAGACTGGGTAGGGCAATTTCATCATACCAGTGTCAATAGTTACCACTGCTTTAATACACGGACTCAGCAGTGCCTTATGGCATGATCAGTAGCAGATTCAAAATCAAATATGTCTGCCATTGACCTTTTCCAATGGATGGGACACCAGAATCGCTGCAGAAAGATATCTACTGGTTACCCAAAGAGTATGAATGGATACGCTTACATTTATCTTTGGAAAGAACATTTAAGGTTCTATGGACATGGCTCAATGGAACAAAGGAAACCACATAATGGAAGGTGATGGACCCTTCTGTTTGCTCTACCACTAGTGACCATGGGTGGACTAACAATGGGGCAAAAGGGTCATTTGTCCCAGGTGGCCTTACTTGATTATATATTTGCCTACACAGTGATGCGGGGATCCAGGTGTGGCCCACCTGGCAGAGGCCCGGATTTCTGGGGTGTGATGAGTGATTGCTGAGGGAGCTTTTCACTTCCTATCAGCCGGTGAGATCCTCCTCTTGTAGTCACACGTTGCGGTCAGTAAGAGTGGAAGCCGCACGGTTCTCTGCTTGTAAAAGGAATAAGGAAAGGCTCAGAGTTACTGTTTCAGGACCCAGCAGCCCGCAGCCACAGGAGCAGAGATACTCTGTCCAGGTAGATGCTTGGATCCATGTTTATGGAGCTCAGTGTGCATGTGTACACGCATGTACACATATGTACACGTATGTGTGTATTTACGTCATATCAGTGTACCAGCACAAGGCAAGAAGCCGAATCTCTACTTTATTTAAAAATATATATTTTTATACTGTAGGATGTTTACTTGGTTATGAGTGCACATTCATTAGTCGATAGAACGTTCATCCAATTTTCTGGGAACAAGCATTGGCTTTACATAATGTTCTTCCAAGTTCTGTCCGTGGTCCCCTTCCTTCCCACTTAGAATCATCCCTGGGGACACAAAAGAACCGTGGCTTTCAGAGCCCAGACTGAGTTGCGCAATGACTGCCTCTTGTGTGAATACATTCCCCCCCCCCCAGAATTCTAATAAGGAAACTTAATGATCCTACCGAGCAGCCAAGATCTTCCTAACGCAATGGCGCGGTGGTGTCCATACATGTTTTAAATTACATTGGAGGGGTCTCTTGTAACCCCTGTTCTCCTGAAGCCCACCAAAGCTTGATCCACCCCTGCCATGTCCAACCTCATTGGGACTGGTCTGCAAACATCAGACAGTAGAACCGTGTGATGGAAAGGCCAACACTCAAACCCAACATGAAGTAGACACCGTCTGTGGGACCTGAGAACCTTCTTGGGTCAGTAGACCTTCATATCCCCGAGACACCAGCATTATTCCTCACAACAATTTCGAAAAGAAATACCGTCCAGCTTCAGGGGTTCTAGTTTTATGAACAGTGGACCGTACCCAGGCTTGACGTCATCAGGCGGCTGTGGCCTTAAAGTGCCGGTACCAAATCCAATCATAGCAAAACTGAGAAACCCGGCAGAGTTAAAGTTCCTCACCACCCAGGTAACAGAAAGGTTGTGTCAAAAATTGTCCGTGTCAGGTTTCTGTTTCATACATATAATAACCGGCCGTGTTTATAAAATGATTTCCAGGGACGGTTTTTAACACTTTAATTGTGTGAGTCCAACACGATATAGGAAAAGAGCAGGAAGTACACACTGTATTTGGTGGAATAAAAAAGAAATGTACCCATAATAAAGGTAATGTCACCCGAAATCGACTTGATTTATCTGAGATACAAACAAACAAGTCATATTTTTTTACCATTATAAATACGCTTAATGCCATTTAAAGAAACAAAAAAAATTACAGTACAAAGTCACAAAAACAATGCATTTTAAAGGACTTTATGAGTCCTTTAAAATGCATTTTTAAAAACGTTAAAAAAAAATATTACAATAGAGTACTTTACCTTAGGAAGATGCTGCAGAGAGAGAGCTGCAGCTTCCCTCGTCCTCCTCTGTGGTTTACCAATTCTTACGATTGGCTGCTTGAAGGGGAAAATGGATATGGGGGAGGATTCTGCAAAATCTCCCTCCAAGCATTTTCAAGGGGGACACCATGATAATTTACCAATTATTAACGGATGGAGTGTCCCTTTAAAAGGGACTTCAGGGGGCTGCCCCTCTGTGAAATCTGTTGGCCCTAACATGCAAAAAAAAAATATTTTTCATGACGTATGTTTTCACGCTAACTGCATACATCCCAGCGGGTGTTTCCATCAAATTAAGATTAGCGATGATCATATAACACATAGTATGTGGTGCGTGTCATACATATAAGAGGCCAAAGGCTCAACACATATAGATATAAATAAATCGGAATACTTTATTACACAAAGTCAGTAGAAGGGTGGGTATGATAACATTTCTGCTCATGTACCGGCTTATAAACATATACAGAATTGCACGGACAGCGGTGGATACATGGAAGGAATCGGGACTCCCATATCATTTAAGGATCGGATGATAAAGATTTGTAAGGATACAGATTATATATAAGGGGCGGCTGTAACATTCTTCATATAACGTGACGTTCTTAAGAGTTTGGATAAGATCCGCCTATCTATCTATCTATCTATCTATCTATCTATCTATCTATCTCCGAGTCTATGTTGTCATTATGTCTATAAATATATGCTACTGGGCAGAATATGGGAATTATAGTGAATCTAAGGTTTTATAGTGGTTTATACTGGTTATACAGCGTTGACGGACTTGCACAATACATTTAATGCATTAGATTGGAAGGTGCGTAGGATTGTACGTTTAATCGACGTGAGCTCCAAGGTGGGGTAGGATTCTACGCAATCGTTATACAGGTCTTTTTGGCTGGGGGGGTCTTCTACATACAATGTATTTTTAATGTGCTGGACACATCATGGTATACATGGAGGGATACTTTCACTTTGGCATCTGGTGGGAGCTACGAGGTCTGACATTCACAGCATCACAAATAAATAGAATACACATAAGGATCTCCCACCATATATATAATATTAGAAATATGTATATATATCTTTATATATTTATATTTTTATATTCTCAAACACTATATACAGAAGGACATGCGAGGGGTCAAGGCATAGTACAGGAGAAGACATGCCCCTGGTGGATGGGGGGGAAAGGAGGTACAGTACAAAGGACAGATGCAGCCACATGATGTAGTGTCAACGACACAAAATACTGGTGTCAAACTGTGTTATTATCGATACAGCTCTCCGCGGCTGTCTTAAGTTGTAGGGCGTGGGGTTCGGAAAGATGGCTTTTTTCAATACTGCTAGTTTTCACAGGTCACTACTGAGATGACCAGACGTGATGTCATGGCGGCCAAGGTGTGGTATCACAGTTTGCTTATGTCTTTTCTTCTGGGGAGCTGGGGAAGTTGTGTGATGATGTCATAATGATGTCACAGTAAGGTCACAGCTCACTACAGCGCTCCTGCTTGCTGTAATGATCAAACTGGTTCTTCCACCGCATCATATAGGCGCTCCAGCGGTGAAACTCTACTTTCCATTGCCGCTCCGCTTCATCAATGTTGTCTGCAAAAAGATAAGACAAGGAGACAAAGAAGGGAAAGTGGGGAGATAGAAAGGAAAACATGGAAAAGGGAGTAAGAAAAAAAATGAGACACGGCAGGTAGATACAGATAAGAGGAAAAGCAGAGAGAAGGTCATTGGGGGAAAAATCAAGTACAAAAAGGAGGGGAACCGGAAACATATGCAAGAAGATTGGGGAAAAAGTGTGTATTAGACTCAAAATATATAACTTATTAACAATTTGAGATTTGGTATGGGGTAAGATAAAGACTGATGCATCAGGGATCCCTGTCCTTGGGGGGACGAGTGTTAAGGACCAATACAGGGCTTGTGTTGTAGAGTATCCTGGATTAAGCCTTGGTGGCAAACCCGATAAAACCCCAGACATACAAACATTTCCTAGGTACATATAGGAAGCATTAAGTATAAGTATGGTTAGTAAGTGGGATGCGGTAGAAAATTAGAATATAAAGGCATTGCTATAGGGAAGTGGTTAAGAGCCATGTAGGTGGTGGAATGATTAAGGTCAACTGGTGATGTTTTGAGCGATGTAGGGATGAATGAATGAATAAAAAATATAAGTAATGACATATGAATGTAAAAAAAGATGCATGAGCAGAAGGGTAATATGCACTAAAGAAGAATTAGAAAGAGACATAAGGAGGTTAATACGAAGTGGGGTGAGTAGCGGGGAAAGTATAGTGAAGCAGTGCGATGTAGGGTAGGTGATTTGATATACAGCAAGGAAAGAACATGACACCAAAAGAAAAGCCAAGAGTAAAAGGAAAAGTTTATTGAGTGTATGGAAACGTAATGGGAAAAACATGGATGATTAGGAAGCGAGATGAATGCAGAGCAGGAGAAGCACTTGGCGGGACATGTCCGGTGTCACAGCGTGTTAGAGAACAGATGGTAAAGGCTTATAGAAAGTTATGTCAGAGATTGCTGTGTTGATTGCGCAGCGTGAATCCGGTCAGATGTGTTTTGTTATGTTTTGTGCTGTGATAGTAGCACGCAGAGAGCAAGGAGTGGTAGAAAGGGGCTGTTTCTCAAGCAGTTTGAGCAGAGATCCCTGGTTTCTACAAGGGAAAGAGCCATAGGTCAAACACCGGGCCAGGCACATCAAAAACTAGTTTCCCCATTCTCTCTGTTAGATATATGGTACTAAAGCCTCATCGAGAAGGTAAGGAATCATTCCATTCAAGTGATGGTCGTTGAGCAAGAAGTAGCCATCTCTTAGGAGAAACCCTTCCATATAGCCACACAACTCTCCGACACCGAAAAGGTGCCGTGAAACCTCTGCATTCTACCTATGGCTATCCTATCTTATTGCATGGACGAGAACTCAACCTTATGCCTGAAGCTCATATATCTTCAATATTTATCTCTTTTTTCAGTTAACCAAGTGTCTATTAGGGGCAGGTTAACGCGAGGACACTAGAACTGAGATAATTCTGTGAAAAACCCAAAAATGTTAATTTTAGATATAAATTAAAAAGGTTCTTGGGCCAAAGGTTCTGATTAGTCCGGACCCTGTCAAAGTCAACCTTAAATCCTCCCCCCAAACAGGTTATTGTAATTGCTCTAAATTTGGTGATCCAAGATCATGAATTTAATTTCTATGGAATCCAGGGTCTACTTCGCATGTCAGGATTCTGTAAAACTCTGGGAGAGCAGACATACGAGGGTGCTTGATGCAGGTCAGGGTTTACAAGTCATTTCAATGGGTCAGTGGGTTAATGAATGGGTGGAAAGATCATTTCATTACTGTCCATGTCGTATAGATGCAGAAATTAGGTGAAAATGTAAAAAACAAAACAGGAGATCCAAAAAACCCAAGGCAATCAGCAAACTACAAGCCAAGAAATTGGATAAGGGTTCAAAGGTTAGAATTTAAAGTTTAAAGGTTAGAGAACATGAAGGGAAGAGTTAGCGACTGTAAATAATATTAACGTTAGCTGGTTAGCGGTGACAAATCGGATCAGTAGACTACATATTTGATTCTCAGAATATCAAACGTTAATGGATCTAAAATGCCAAGATATCAGCAAGTGATTAGCTGTGAGGTTCAGAAGTCCGCATGCGCCAACGGTCTTGGTATAATTATCGGGAAGCCGGTAATTTCTTGTACCTGTGATGTTGAGAAGTTTCGGAAGGAAACGGTTCCAGAACATGCACGTTTGGACTCTGATTCCCTGCAGGTCCCTTAGGGGCTTGTTATTTAGTGCTATGTACTTCTGCTCTGTTGCGGTGTAAACAGGCCAGCGTTGCTGACGGGCTTCGTTACCTTCGTTAGGGTCACTGGCAGAAAAGGTAGAAGAGGCAACATGAAGTGATTACAGGCCTCCACTTCTACAATTCAACTCATTAAAAACCCCCCCACAAAGCAACAACAAATACATAGAGACTCGTTAAACACATAGCTGAACCCACATTCTCTTATTCTTTCTTTCTCCCTCTATCATAGGCCCATTCCCTCACCCTGTTCGTGCAAAGTTGGCCCAATATCTCATCATTCTGCGGCTCAGCTGCTCTTCCTTTGGGGTGTAGTTCAGACTGCTGTTGAGGGGTAATCCAAAGACAAACTCAATCTCGTATCCATGTGGAACTCCCATCCACTGTGGCCAGACAAGGTTGGATGCCCTGTGATCAAAGAAGTAGGCATAGACACGGTTTCCAAACTCGGACACTTTGCCTACAAAGTGGGTCATTGGGCAAATGACATTGTGGTCTCCCACCAAGTTGTCCATGGCTTCCCTGTTCTTAACTCCAGCATGTTCGTCTTCCCAGTCTGTATACTGCATGACCACAGCCTCAAGTGCTATATCATTAGCATGTGGCACACTCATCCTTACCCCACCCAAGAACTCATCTCTTGTGATCAGGCTCTCATTATTCTTGCTGAAACCAGGTGCCCCGTAGAGTAGAAAGTAAGAACCCTCGTTCTGATTTACTCCTACTAATAAAGGACACGGCTTAAACCTCCCCATATTCAGCAGTGTCTCAGGTGGTTCTGGAAAGAAGTCTCCGTCTGGCACAGGAACAAAGGAAAAGCGGAAGATACTAGAGGGCAACACAGAGAACTCGTGGTCAATTAACTGCTGTGGTTCCTTTGCTCTTAGACAATTCAACAGTTCAGTATCATTCCCCATTCTACAATCCAAGAGTTTTCCCAACAGTTCAGCGCGTCGTCGAGCCTCCTGTGGAGTTACTGTTGCCCAAGGTGAGTTGGGGGAGCCGCTTTCGAGTATAGCCTTGGAAAAAAGATGATGGCTACCCGGGGAAAGGAAATGCATTCCCACCGAAGCACCACCAGCACTTTCTCCAAAAATGGTGACTGTCCTGGGATCTCCACCAAAGAAGGCTATGTTATCTTGAATCCACTGCAACGCTAGGCGCTGGTCAAACAGACCCACATTCCCTGGAGCATCTGCACTGCCAGGTGTCAGAGTAAGAAAGCCAAAGGCTCCAACTCGGTAGTTCATGGAGACTACAAGAACATTTTCAACATGGCTCAGAAAGCGTCCATCATAGACATCCAATGAGGAGGATCCACTATAGAAGCCACCTCCATAGATCCAAACCATAACGGTTGCGTTGGAGGGACGTGGATGGGGCACCCATATGTTAAGATACAGGCAGTCTTCACTCATAGGCCTGTTAGGATTCCACATTTCCATGCCAGGGAAGCCAGGATACAAGGTATCAAAGTATTGGTAGCAGGCCTTAGGGTAGGCAGTTGCATCCCACACATCATCCCATGGCTTCTTGGGCTCTGCTTGTCTGAAACGTAATTTGCCCAAAGGGGGCTCACCGAAGGGAATGCCCAGAAACGCACTGACATGACCTGAGAGCACGGGAAGTCGCACACCAAGCACCTTACCAGAACGCGTGGAGACCAGGAGATCGGACTCACTTTGGCCAAGGGCTTGAGCCAACAAGAGGAAGAGACAGAGAGTGGAGAGACAAAGCGGGGTAAGGGGTAAGATAGCCATAATTGCTCTTCCTTTGGATAACCTAAAGAGGAGAGAGGTTAAAGACATCAGTCAAAAAGCATAAGTAAAAGTTCTAGGAAGGGCAGAAGAAAAGATGGAAGACATTCGAGAAGGGAGAGGAAAAAAAGCAAATGGTGGAGGGGAAAAAGGGCAAAGAAATGAAAGGAAGAAAAAAAAGAGTTCAAGACAAACAGTGAGGGTCAAAATACACTACAGAAAATAGTTTAAAAATTCAGACTTGCCTATAAGACCAATTACAAACATAGAATGAGAACATGCGCCAACATATTATCACTTGTGCACATGTTGGTTTGGATGTGACAACTTTGTTATTTTTGTATAGTCTGCCTTCTTTCATTTTTTTTCCTCCCTACCATTTTTTTCTCGCCCTCAGTAACCCAGCATAACAACCGTGACCTCTCCAGCAGCAAATAACCAACCCATGAGGTTAATCGAGTTAGAGGAGGAAGAGAATTTCGGTCTTATCACAGCTCATGAGTTTGGTAAGGAGGTGGCTGCCCTTATCAATGCCTAGCAGATCTTACAAAATTGGGGCCGTGGTGGTGGTGGTGGGGGTGGCGTTGTCACCAAAGGCACTGAACTCTAGTATCGCCTGACCGGGTTCCTCTCATTTTCTAAAGTGCTTATATGTCACTGACTGTTAAAATTTGTAAACTATGATATCTTGGAAGAACTGATAATTTATAAAAAGTTGATAACTTCTGAAATTTCCTAGAATCTGTTTCGTAATTCTCAAAAAAAACCAAACAACTAAATTAGTGAGTTCCGGAAATTTTGACATTTCCCTTGTAGTTTATAAACTACAGAGACTGATCTCGTGATACATGGTAGTTACTTCCCAGTGAACCTAATTATTAATTAATTATCATTAAAAACATATCCAACCTCTACTCTAAAAATACATAATTTTAAGATTTGGGAATTCGAATGTTTACAGATACTCTGATCATTAAAGTATATTTTTATTTTTTAACGCATGTCAACTTCTTGCACAAACTCAATTATAGAGCAGCCAATCGCGTGTGTGCTAGCAAAACATCGGTGCTCAGAGAGCATACATGTGATTCGCTGCTGCTGCTATTGATTTCAATTGGATCTCAGCCTTTTATTGACTAGAAAGGGAGTACTACTGAGCATGTGCAATAAGCATACCCCAGTATGCCCGCTGCTTTCAATACAGGAAGCTGGGGGGGAGGAGTTAAATAAGACAAAAAGAACTCCAATAACTAAAGTATACCTGCAGATATTTGCACACAATAAAAAGCACTCGTGTCAACACAAAAAGGACTCCAGTATACATTTAATAAGGTTGGAATGCTTCTTAACCCCTTAAGGACAATGGGTCAACAATGCATTTTGTCATTAAGGGGGTTAAACAATTTAGAAATTTAGAAAAGGCCCTGATAACAGGTAATTTGTCACTTCTGACATACTACGAACATTGATTGCGTATAAAATGTGAAATTTCTGCAGGCTGAGATCGTTTGTATATTCAGATATCAATTCGGGGTCACTAAGAAACTGTAATTTTTACTAAAGCTCCCCAGATTCCGGTAACTATCTCAAATTCTTAGTAAATTCTGGCATTACCCCAAGGCCGGAATAATTTAGAGAAAAAAAAAAGATCTTCTAAATTCTGGTATTTCCAATGTCTTGATAACTCTCCGTCTCTGACTGTTTAGAATTTCAGCTATTAGCGTCGGCTCCGTTTGGAAATGTCATTTAGTGAATTCCTGAATTCTCAGGCTTTTTTTAATTACTGTAAATTTTGACATCTTCCCAAGAATAACAGACTTTGATGCAAATTGTGATATTCTTAGAAAAAAATTCTAGTATAACCCAAGCTATGAGAATTTACAAATTCTGAATATCTCTTTGGTTTTTACGATTTCAAAATCCCGAGGATTGGGAAATCATGATATCGCCTTGATAATTCCAAATCGCTGATATATTTGTGACAATTTGGATTGTTCACAATTTTTTTTTGAGCCGTGGGCTCGGATAATTCCTAAATTCGGATATTCTGCCCGCTCTACTACAATCTGTAGTTTTTATAAGATTTCCCCAGGCTTTGATGATTTTTGAATCCTGACGTCTCTTAAAGGAGTAAGAATCTAAAAATCAATAGTATGATTGTCGCCAAATTCTGAAAATAACTAAAATTTTAAAACCTCCATATCTCTACAGAGTTGCGATGATCACACGGTGTTGATAACCCCTCGCCCTACGATGATTTCAAAATCCTGGTATCTCCCGTAACCTGACCCACGATCTCCAACCCCTACTCTAACATCTCATCATTAAAAAAAAACAAAAAACCTTAGTATCCTATAAAGTTATCGGCTTCATACGCCCTCTAAAAAACTCCGATTTCCCCCGGCCCGGCTCTTCTCTAACCCCACTTACCCCCCACTCCCTTTTCTGTCTTCGCTGACAGCTTCAGCTGGGGTGATAAATGGAGGGGGTATGTGGGGGGAGACACTTCCTGCAGCTGTTCCTATCTATTTCTAGCGGAGACACAGATACCATTTCAATATACACACAGATTATATATATATATACCGGATATATATTATATATATATATAAAATAAAGCAGACCTCTGTCTGTACCCTACCCTCTCTCCCACTCTCCATGCATCCATTAATATATCTGTTTGTCTATCCATGCGCATCCATGTCATCCTTCCAGCAGGCGAACAACGCCTTAGACACAAACACGGTCAGCGGATATTTATATATTATATACAGCAGTGCGTAATTAATTTCTGGTGTGCATGCGTCTTTAAGGAACTTGATTAACCCTTTGTGGCGAATGAATGGAAAACATGAATGCCATATATACAGTATATATATAATAAATATATAGCTATATATATATATATAATATATATATATATATTGTATATATATATATATACACACACACACACACACATATATATATATATAGGATAACACACACAAGCACACTCATGAACATATGAAATTAATAATGGTTTGAGTGTCTGAGGAGCCCAGAAAACAACAAACTGAGTACACATTTTTGCAGCATTTGCACGCATGAATACGCGAGATCTCATTGTCACGAGCAGACCACCTGTTGGATACTTACAGATACAGAGGAATATTACAAGCGAGCTGTCAGAGGAGCGGATTCCTCATTTAGAATTCACTTGTTAGATAGAAGCTTCTGTAGAATGTCTCAGGCATGGCAAATCTAATGAATGAAATAGCCCAGGAGGGAGGTAGGAGGTGAGGGAGGATGCAGGGCAGTGGGAGGAACGCAAGTGGGAGTGAGTGGGAGAGGGGGTGAAGAGAACGCACGGAGGGGCAGAGAGAGAGGGGAAGGGGAGATGGGGGCATGAGGGGACGGGTGATAATGTTTATGTGATAGAGGAAAATGCAGTCAAAACACTACATAAACCCTGTCACCCCAGTAAAAGCACAAGAGGACACTGCCACCCCCAGTAAAAGCACAAGAGGCCACTGCCACCCCCAGTAGTAAAAGCACAAGAGGCCACTGCCACCCCCAGTAAAAGCACGAGAGGTCACTGCCACCCCAGTAAAAGCACAAGAGGTCACTGTCACCACAGTAAAAGCACAAGAGGTCACTGTCACCCCAGTAAAAGCACAAGAGGTCACTGTCACCCCAGTAAAAGCACGAGAGGCCACTGCCACGACTGTCTGAGCGCTGGAGGCCACTGGCGGCCACTGGCACCTAACTCTGAATGATGGAGGCCACTGGCACCCCAGCCTGAGCACTAAAGGCCACTTACACCTCAGTGCGACTACAAGAGAACAATCAGTCTCAAAGCTGGAGGCCCTGCCACCACAACTGGACTGTTGGAACCCAACTCAGTGTGAGTGCTGGGGGCAACCACCACTTAGGTCCAAGCACTAGAAGTACATGTCAGTCCTGTCAACGGTAGACAGCGTTGTAACCACTCAGGGTCAATGGCCCTTCCCCTGGACTAAGCCACCTTTACATGTATCACGTGTCCTGGACCCAAACATGTGAATGTTCCACAGTGATGGTAAGCACTTCATACCGCTGGCCGTCTCACTTCATCATACTAAGAGGTTGTCCTATGAGAGTTTCTTTATACCCATCACGCCCACCGGCCACCTCCAACCGAGCTACCCCTCAAACCAAAACTACCACCCACATATTGAATCGAAAAACACATTTACACACGTCGGGCTTTACCCAAGTAATTCAGACGTCGCCCAGTGTTTGTTAACCCACGAGCTGCCACAGCCCCAGCCTCTGCGCATCACTGAGACCCAGGGAGTGAATGTACAGCAATCTCAGAATGATAGGAGTTGTAATCCACTAGGGGATGAAGGATGACAGGTCGCTAATGGAGGTTTTAAGATTTCAGCTCATATCTAGCAGGGTTTTTTTAACACAAATAATTTGCTCTCCACTGTCTCACCCAGGTGAACACTGCACGTCAGCCAAGCACTGCATGTCACTGTGAAACAAGCACTGCACGTCAGCCAAGCACTGCACGTCACTGTCAAACAAGCACTGGCACGTCACTTGTCAAACAAGCACTGCACGTCAACTGTCAAACAAAGCAACTGCCATGTCACTGTCAAACAAGACTGCATGTCACTGTCAAACAAGGCACTGCACGTCACTGTCAAACAAGCACTGCATGTCACTGATTTCAAACAAGCACTGCACGTCACTGTTCCAAACAAGCACTGCATTCAGCTGTCAAACAAGCACTGCATGTCACTGTCAAACAAGCACTGCAGTCACTGTCAAACAAGCACTGCACGTCACTGTCAAAACAAAGCCATGCATTCACTGTCAAACAAGCACACTGCCACGTCACTGTCGAAACAAGCACTGCATGTCCACTGTCAAAAACAGCACTGCATGTCACTGTCCAAACAAGCACTGCACGTCACTTGTCAAACAAGCACTGCACCGATTCACTGTCAAACAAGCACTGCATGTCACTGTCAAACCAAGCACTGACGTCACGTCAAACAAAGCACTAGCACGTCACTGTCAAACAAAGCACTGCATGTCACTGTCAAAACAAGCACTGCACGTTCAACTGTCAAACAAGCACTGGCATTGTCACTGTCAAACAAAGCACTGCACGCTAACTGTCAAAACAAGCACTGACCCACTGTCAAACAAGCACTGCACGCCACTGTCAAAAAGCACTGCACGCACTGTCAAACAAAGCACTGCACCGCCACTGTCAAACAAGCACTGCATGTCACTGTCAAACAAAGCACTGCACGTCACTTGTCAAACAAGCCACTGCACGTCACTGCAAACAAGCACTTGCATGTCTCTGTCAAACAAGCACTGCACGTCACTGCTCAAACAAGCACTGCATGCCACTGTCAAACAAGCACTGCACGCCACTGTCAAACAAGCACTGCACGTCACTGTCAAACAAGAACCGCATGTCAGCCCAGCACTGCACGTCACTGTCAAACAAGCACCGTACGTCACTGTCAAGTAAAATGCCGTTTGTGAAATCTACTTAACCTCAACGCCGCGAATAAATACAAGCCATCAATACTGTGTAAACCTCATCGGGGGATTAACTATCCTCTGATCCCAACGCACTGCATGCTTATTAAAAGCACTGGAGGTCAGAGGCTCTTTAACCTTAGCACTGCATATCAACCCAACAACCAAAAAGGCCTGAAACAAACCCAAACACTGTGCTTCGAGGGAAGATCTAGGCGTCAGTGCTGTATGAACCCAAACACTGCCCCCCGCTATGTTATGGAGGTCACTGCTCGTTAAACTCGGACACTGCATTCCAGTGCGTAGGAACCAGTGGTCACTGCATCTCACGAGATAAGCGAAGCGCTGCATTCCGCTACCCATCGGTCTAGAGACGCCAATGCGAGTGACTTAATCCTTTCCTCCGTCTGCAGGATCATTTTGCACCCTGGCCTCTTGGCCCGTCTGTCCGTCCGTCTGTCCGGTGCGTCTCTGACCCCCTCATCTCGCTCATAGAATTCCATTAATTAGGAGACGAAGACGTATGTTTTTTCTGCATCGACACAGATTGCAGACAATAATTGCGCATTTCTTGGCAATCAAACTGCGCCAACACAGATGCCAGTTCCCAAACACATGTACATATGCCAATGAACCCACACACACTGATATACACGCTTACAATGAACACACAGACACACTGATATACACGCTTACAATGAACACACACACACACACTGATATACACACTTACAATGAACACACACACACACACATACGTGCTTTACAATGAATACACACACTGATATAGCACGTTACAATGAAACCATCACACTGATGATACACGCTTACAATGAACACACACACACTGATATATCACGCTACATGAACGCCACACACATCACTGATTTAGTACAGCGCGGTTACGAATGAAACACACATCTGATATACTACGCTTACAGATGAACCACACGATATATCAGCGCTTACATGAACTACACACAACACTGATTTACACGCTTACAATGAACACACACATCACTGATATACATGCCTACAATATGAACAACTGATGAATACACGTTCAATGAACACACAACTGTATACACGCTTCGAGACACACACACACACACTGATAATTACACGCTTACAATGAGACACACACAGCACACACTGATATTAGTACAGTTAACAAATTGACACACAACCACATGGATATTACCACTTACAATGAACACACAAAACACTGATATACACTGCGTTACAATAGAACAACACTGATTATATCACGCTACAATGAACCGACATCACACTACTGATATACACACAATGAACACACAACACACACGAGCACACACTGAATTATACACACTTACAATATGAACAACAAACACACTGATTATAAGCACACTTACAATGAACCCAGCACACTGATATAGCACCGGCTGTACAATGAACCACACACAGCGACTGATATACACGCTTACAATGAACACACACACACTGATATACACGGTTACAATGAACACACACACTGATATACACGCTTACAATGAACAAACACACACACACTGATATACACACAATGAACACACACACACACACACACTGATATACACGCTTACAATGAGATCCACAAACCACTCAATCATCAAGTGAACTGTAACATCACCGGCGGAACCCGTTTCCTACATGCTGAACCTCGCCCTGACGTACACAGTTACACACAAGCACACACAACACTGCACATGCATGCCTAACAAACACAACACTGTGACTGCACGTCACACACGCATATAACACTACACGTGCATAGATAACCGTGTACAGGAATGTCACAGCACTAGGCATGCCACATACACACAAAGTTGTTGGTGCACACAACAAAGTGCATGTCACACGCACACTCACAAAAAAGTCTATGTAACTATGTAACACCCACGCATGTCACACACAGGCAACACTGAGTGTGCATATCACACCGTCAATGTATGTCACACATCCGCACAACACTCCATATTTACTTATACCAGACAACATGCACACACACACACAACACTTCCCATAGATCTCACACACATATAACACTGTCCATTAATGTCACACACAACAAAATCCCCACGATCACACAATATGTAACACATACACAACGCCTCTGTGACACACACTCATACTGTATGTTATACACAAGCACACAAACTTACACCACAAAGCAAACATATAGTCATCTAACCAGGTGTCTTAAAGAGCCCTGAACTTACCTGTCAGTGTAACACACATATCAGCGTCTCTCACACATGTGTTATAACACACACCATCCCACCACGTCAGCGCAAAACACACACAGATTCATGTGATACAAACACTGTCCTTGCATTTGGTGTCACATAAACACACACCCCCTGCATGCCAACGTCACACAGACACACAATCCCCCTTGTCAGTGGAAAATACAACACACACACACTACCAATATGCCACTGTCACACAAACACACACACACCCTGCTTGCCAGTGTCACAGACACACAATCCCCCTTGTCAGTATAAAACACAACACTCCCTACATGACAGTGTCACACAAACACACTACCTCATGCCAGTGTCCTCACACAGTCTCTGCATGCCAGTGTCACACACACACAAACATACACACACTACCCCCATTCAGTTACACACACTCTGCATGCCAGAGTCACACACATAAACATACACACACTACCCCTTGCCAGTGTCACACACACACACACACTCTCTGCATGCCAGTGTCACTCACACTCACATTACCCCCTGCATGCAGCACCCAGTATGTGGCCCAGTGCCCTGCCTCCTGCCCTTACCTGAAGCCAAGCCCCAGCTCCTGCTCAGCTGTGATTTCTGCCTCTCCTCAGCCCTCTCCTCCTGCTGCTCTCCCCTCCCCTCTCCCTGCCTTTATGGCAGTGTCAGCCTGCCTCTCCTCCCTCTGCTGGGCTCTGTCCCTTCTCTCCAGCTGCTGTTAACACTCCTCCCCTTCTCACTCAGCCTGCAAATCTCGCGAGGTCCCTCCCTGCACCAAGAGACAGCCAGCAGGACCAGAGACAGCTCCCTGACCGACATCAGGTGAGACCCCTGCCAAGACTGACCACCCTGAGACCTCCAGCACCATAGACAGCATCCCTTTCCCAATTAAACGGCCCTGGGTGGCACAGCAGAGCCCACTGGGAGACAGCTAATACAGAAGGCGAGTGGTCCAGACACCTGTGGTCAAGCAGTGGTCAAACAACCAACATAAACTAATTATATATACATGGCTCTCGCTTACAAGCACATTATCTGTGTTAAGTGTTAAGGGTTTTAAGTGTTACTTGAATACAGGTGCTGCAGCTTGAGAGACAATCCTGGAAATAAATATATCAACATTTCTTAGTCAAAACTCAGCTAGATAAAGAGACAGCAAGGGAAATATTAAAATATATAGTTTATGAGACAGCTGAGAATTGGAGGCCATTGTGGGACAGCCTGTAAGAGACAGCCGGAGACAGCTGTATGGTAGAAAACAGTACACAGTCCATCCGACTGTGGTCCATATGGTCATCGCTTGGTTCAAAGGTCATCTCTGATACATCAACAATTGTGATATTATCACTAGGCCAAACCGAAGCTGCGGGGGGCACTGTTGAGTAAACATTTCCTGGAACATGATGTCACCCCCCCCTCAAGCTGCATACATCATATGAGTCAAACATGGCTGCCGTCAATGGACAACCAGAGAGGACCTCACCAAAGGCAGGTCTCCAGCCATCTACTGGTCCACCAGGTGAAGATCACATTTTGACCAATAGATAGACGTTATTTTTTTTCCTATGCTAGGAATTTAACGGAACAAAATCTTCGTTTTTTTAATGTTACTTTCTGAAACGAAGCTTCGAGGAATAAAATATTGACTCTTTGTGATGAGGCCTGGTTAGAGCTCTCCATGGAATGGATGGAAGAGGTCTTCATAACTAGTCCTGCCGGTGGGGCAAGTAAGAAAGCATTCTCTTTAAGGAGGCACTCATGTGATATAGTGGAGAAGATACAAGTTACTAAGAGTAACAGAGGTTATGATACAATTTGTAACGTTGTGTATGAGGTCCAAGAGACAGATGCCGGTCAACAGGCCTTATAATGGGACATGCAGTGGACAAACCACAGGAGAAACTTAAGGTTCCTGCTCAAGATCTTTCAAGACAAGCAACACAAGATGTCTTAAGGGTATAAGGGGCAGCTCACACACTGGCCAGGCCCATGCATTGTCAATAAGTTAAATGTCCACAAGGAAATCATCAAGATAAGGTTGGCGTCTACGCCCCCAGCCATGAAGCTGTGGTTCAGCGCTAATCTAGACACAAGGACAGAACGCCATCCATCTGGCATTTATTTGTAGACGGCGTTCACGTGTAACGCGTGTCTGGTATGTGTCAATTTCCTCACGCTTTGTCGGGCCCCGGGATGGTGGAGGAACTTGCAGATAATTATGAAGCATCTTGGGGAAGATGGTCATTTGTCCAAATTATATTAATGTTCCGGGCTATCCCACATAGAACACAACATAAAACGTATGGATACATTGTAGGCGTAGTTTTACATCGGTTGTCCATAGACTGGGGCCGGACAGTTGCCCGCGGTTGGATTTTGAAGACCCCCACTGTAGGGTGTTTAATATAAAACCTAGTTCCCTGTAGACTCATATTAGGCAACACTTTCCATGTGCTGGATCCTTGGGCAGGATAACATGCATTGAGTATACTGCTGACCAAAATATTTTGGGCTACCACATTACTTAGCTTTGACTCGGGTTACCCCCCCCCCACCCCGGCCAATGGCCAATCTGCACTCCCCTTTGCATGACGCTCACCCTTTAGACAACAGAATTATAGCAAAAATCCCATAAGCTACAGGTCTGGAATAAAGTGTTCCTCCAAGCTAAGCTTATAGTCTTCGGGACTGAGCCTATGATTAATGACAGAAGATCCGACGCTCATAGCCATGGAGACAAATGGCGTTGTGTGGAGATTCAGACAGGAAGATCCACATAAGCTTGAGGCTCTGACAAATCGTAATGTCTATCAGGAGTCTATAAACGCTCTGGGAACTGATAATTCATTGATAAAATCAATATTCCATCCATATTTCGGCCTCTGCTTGGATACATTCTTTCTCTTACTCTACGTCTTCTCATTTTTCCATCCCCCCCTTTTTATGTGTCTAGCCCCCCCCCTCGTTACTGTCTATTTATTACTCTCTGTAAGAAATGATCCTCTAGGAAAACTATTAATAACATCCTAGTGGAAGTGAATCTCCGGGAGACACGAGAGAGAGAGAGATCGAAAAGCATGTGTACGGGCAAAAAATAACTGCTTGTTTTTCTGCTCGAGTTTATAAATAATAGACAGAGCACATAGAGGGGCTCAGAGACCCCCAGAGTCAACCTCAAGTGGTAGGGTGGTATGGGGAAACTCATTTAATTGTTATATCTGGAGCCCCAAAAGCCCTGTTCCTCAGGATTCTTAAACAATCTGTATCTGTTTATCTACCACCCTCTCAGTGCACTAAGGTCAGACCTCGGTATATAGATTTTGACCTATACATTGCACATTTCTAAGAAATACATCGATCAAACAAAACACGTGGGGGCACACTGTTCTCACCATAATAGTAAGACTTTATGTTTACATGCAATACTATAGAATTCTTAAGTATTCCAAAATATTTCCCACCATGTCTATTTTGATCTATACATTTGTTAGCAGTTTGTGTAGGTCAGTTTATTTTTATGCTGATAACAGGTGAATGGTGAGTTGTGGACCAATGAAAATAGTCTTGTGCATAGTTTGAAGGCCATTATTGGGGGGGCGGAAAGGAATCATAAAAGCCATAAACATCAGCTACTATATCATCCAAAAATGATCTACTGTATGGTAGTTAATGCTCTCTGGCAGTGTGCCTGGTTTATATTCCCAACACATGCGCAAAAAGATAAGATAGGTTCTGAAATCTGATGGACTACAATGTAGCGAAGAAGAAACAGAGAATTTAATTTTTTTTTGGTTTGATTTCAAGTAGGCCGATTGGTACAAAACATGAAATCAATTAATGTGATTTGGTGAAACCAAGGGCAATTGGGGCAGCTTCCTCCAGCGAAACCTCAAAAACAAAATAAAATACAAGAGACAAGAAATAAATCGCATCACGCTTACTTCCCTTCACAATCAGAAGATGTCCAGCTGCACCAACAGCTCAGCGTTGGCAGAAAATAGTGGGGCACTGATACACCCATCTACTGTCCGGAGACATCTGGCGAAGCATGGTGGGGACTTCCTGCAAGTTTGGGGCTGCATTTCTACAAACATTGGGATTTCCTCATAATTAATGGCGGTTGGATCCGACGGAAGATGCACGTCCCTGTCTGTATGTGATGGTTCGCTCATGGCTGGGTGAGCATTTCGCGCATATCATCACATACGTGCATCGCAGTTTGGATCCAACAAGTTTGGTATATCCTTCCATTAAAGTTTTACAGCGATTATGTTGTTATTAAAGTTTAAAGAATTTAAAGAAGCATTTTTTTTCACTACAGTTATCCCTTAAAACGTCTTTAACGAGAATAAAAAATGTGCAATCATACCTCTTGCTTTTCTCATTTAAATCCACTTACACATTTTTATACATGCCGTGCGTGATAAACTGCAGGGAATCTCAATATATATATATATATATATATATATATACCGTATATATATACACCAGAATGGCTTTTTATAAGTACAGCCGAGTCGTCAAACATGCCTCATATTGATTGAAGATAAACGAGTGATTTATAGCCGAGCAGTAAAATTGATCTTTGCTTTTTAATCATCACCTTAGGACTAAATATGGATAGTTCAATGGGGCATATGTGTTTTTTATACGTGTAATAATTCTCAGATATTAAAATGTATATGCGACTTGACGTCTCCCCGAAAGAGACTCCAAATGCTACGTTTAAACAGAAGGGGCACCTGCGTGACAATGCGTATGATGATTTCAGGAGGTTTTGCTGCTTTATGAACTGGGTGACTTGCGTTCCGTGATGAAAGCATGAATTATAC
This sequence comes from Spea multiplicata, assembly GCA_009364415.1. Classification (NCBI taxonomy): domain Eukaryota; kingdom Metazoa; phylum Chordata; class Amphibia; order Anura; family Pelobatidae; genus Spea; species Spea multiplicata. The sequence continues at coordinate 40,428,037 of VKOC01000003.1, read as the reverse complement.
ATTGTATCAGAAGGTTCATGTGGAGAACGTCAGGTCATCCATCCTTGAGCTGAAGCTGAAGAGACAGTGGGTCATGAAGCAAGAGGATCAATGTAAACATACAGCAGGCCCTAGAAAGCCCACGGGTCTAGATGAAGGTACATTGTGTTCTACAATAAGCGCTTCGATGTTTCGACCTCCATGGAATGCGAAACGCTATGTCACGTCATAGGGTTGGGCATCCAAGATGGGTATTAGCACTATTAGCATACCTGGGAGCATCACAGAGTAGGCTGCCTGCAGGTCTCCCTCTTCTGGCGGAGTAGCTTCATGTGGAGACAGAGTTAAAATGACCCTCCCCTGCCTGGAGAGAGAAGAAAGTGAACTGGAGACTCATGGATGCAAGGTTTCACCCGGAGACCCAGGGAAGCAGGGCTTCAGCCCGAGAGCGAAGGAAGCAGGGCTTCACCCAGAGACCCAGGGAAGCAGGGTTTCAGCCCGAGATTCAGGAAAGCAGGGCTTCACCCGGAGACCCAGGGAAGCAGGGCTTCACCCGGAGAGCCACGGAAGCAGGGCTTCACCCGGAGAGCCACGGAAGCAGGGCTTCAGCCCGAGATCCAGGGAAGCAGGGCTTCACCCAGAGACCCAGGGAAGCAGGGCTTCAACCCGAGAGCCAGGGAAGCAGGGCTTCAACCCGAGAGCCAGGGAAGCAGGGGTTCACACGGAGACGCAGGGAAGCAGGCCTTCAGCCCTTTTGAGTTCAAGATCATTATCTAAGCTACATTCCCCATTTATTCACGTCTGGGAAATTGCCACATAATGCCCCCATCTTCTGCTGTCCCTCTCCATGTTGGAGTTGTGAGGCGGAGATGCCTTTGCAGGAGAGGTAGAGCTTCTTAGGTAGGAATTGTTAGAATAGGAAGGCAATAGATGGATTAATAGATGGATTAATGCCCTGCACTCAATGACAACATCCAAAGTCAGCATAAAATACAAATATTCATCAACGCCACCAATAAAGCAAACACATTAAATAAGCAAATAAATGAGGTACATGTAGATAATCAAACAGCTAAACCCTAACATAATAACAAACAGGCGTAAAGTTTGTCATTGTATTAGAGAACGACTGATAATTCTTTATAGCGCTCAGTGCAAATAAACCCTGTTACGGTACACAGGCAAAGGTGGAGAGATCCAGGATGCGGGCTGGCGTTATGACCGTGAGAAAGGCTTCATTTATAGCCAAAAATCCATCAATACTCCAGGGGGTCCTAAATTCTAATCAGTGCGTTTTGGTAGTGGGGGGGGGGTGGTTGTTTGGACAAACCATTTAGACTCATCGCAAGCTATAGCTGTTATCCTCTTCTTCAAGTTGGCACGGACAAAATTCAACAGCATCTCACAGACAGGACTGCCCCGGCCAAATTGGGACAGTTGGCAGCTGTGCATATGGGAGCGTTCAGTTTGGTTATTCTCCTCCTATACCTGTCTTTATTTACCCGGTATACATATATATTGATCTGTTTACATTTAAACCCCTAGTAAGCATTTACACACATACACCCCCTTCTATTACATTTCTTCAGCCCCCTCCCATGAATCTATAGATTCCGCACAATATATCTTTCTGTATCTTTCATCACAACTCCATGTCAGTCCCCTTCGCTTTTCCTCCTGGGCTACCTCCATCACCGCAGTAATTTAATAAAGTGCTCTGCGGATGAGCTCAGCTCTACGGGAGGATTTATTACCAGAGCTGCAATGCAGGGGTCATCAGGACCAGAATACCCTGCGGAGATTTAACCCAGGACAAGAATGCATCATAAGATACGGAGGTTTATTTCAAATCACGGAGCGGGACCACCATGCACTGCGCCACCCAAACCCTATAATTAGCACGTGGGGTTGGATCAGGTTGAGTTCCCGCGTGTAATAAAAGTCCAAGACAAACCCCAGAATTCTACCGAAAAGGAAACCAACGCATGACGCGAAACATATCATTCTGATTTGGTGTCACCTTAAAAAACATGGATGGCCGTACCCTGGAACATCAAAGCTCCAGCTATCAGGAGCCCTACCTTTTCAAGATGCGAGTAGGTGTACCGATGATGATGTCAGTGGACGGTCCCGTTGACATCATGGGCGGTCCCGCTGACATCACGGGCGGCCCTGCTGACATGGCACCACACGCAGGGAAAAGGCTGGAGGGAGCAGAGCTTCTCCCACAACCCGGAGTTTCTCCGAGGTGACCTGAAGACCCGGTGGCACATGACCATTACATATTCCCCGAAAAAAAAGCAGAATGAGCCAAAATTGTACCTGATTAAAGAATTATTTATGAGAAGGGCTCAAGAATTCAAGAGTACTCGGAATTATGTTTCTAATACTGCATTTAGTTACATTAGCCTTAAATTCGACCAATTAGGTGGAAGAGAACCTTGAAAAAAATAGTCGCTAATAGTCATTCATTTCTTTAATTAAGATAATTATGTTAATAATGAGATCAGGGGGTTAAATATTAAGTGCCATGTAATTTTACATGAAATTTAAATTACAATGTAAGGAAGCTTTACTGATTGGGCGGTAGATAGCGGTAGAGGCAAATACAATAAGGAAAGTCAAACATGAATGGGACAGCCGATGCTCACTACTGCCTGCAAAATCCATACAGTCCATGAAAACCAGGACTGTTGGTAGGTATGCTAGTGAGGGTAGCTGAAGAACCTGCCAATTTTACAGGCCTGTTGCCGTTGGCCGTAGTTGGGGCGAGGAAGTAGACCCGAGCTTAGTCCGCCGTGGCTTGTCATTGCACTTGGCAGAAGTCCCTCGGGCACGCCTATGTTTACTTTAAAAAATTGGAGCACCTCGGGCTTTAAAAAAAATATTTAAAAAAATATATATTTTTATCTCATTCGCTTTTTGGTCCATCTGCAAGTTCCGTGTTCCTGTTTCTCGTAGCTCCGCTTCTTCTCTTGCCTCTTTTTCTTTCTTCCTCCGCTTCTCCACATTGACCTTGCCTTCCGGAGTTCTTCCACATACTGATGGAGCCTCCATGCACCATGTGGACTTCATAAGCAGAGCAGGGTTGCCAGGTCCTGAACCTGGGTTCTAACATCAGGACCACAATTGGTCTACAAGAGCAGACAACCTCGGGACTCATTCATAGTCTATGACAACAGGTCCTAATGATGGTTCTTACTAAAACCAGGAGGCAAGGATATTCTGAATGAGGTCACCTGTGTTCAAGCAGGGATTTCAGCTGTAATATAATAGTGAGAAAAGTACCAGCCGGGATGCTCAGATATCATTTAACCCGAGTAGAATATGATGGAGTTATTTCCAGACTCTGTGACCCAGAGAATCTTTACCTGAAATTTAGGGTAAAAACAGACAATGTCCGGGTTTCGGGCAATAAATGCCTTAAATGTGGCCACTGTTTGGTGTATTTGCCCGGGCCTCGTTCAGTTTACCGTAAGATAAAAGAAAAACGTATGTGAGCATTTCCCATTAAGCACAGGGATCTGCTGAACGTCTCGAAAGGATAATGAACACGGCCAATAACCGAGTCATACATGACAGATAAGGTGAATGTAATACTGTGCAGACCAGGCCCGAGAACACGCTAAGAATTTCCATGTAAAACACAAGGAACTGTAAATCAAAGATTTAAAGGGCAGACGGGGGCGTTTTGGGTGGAATTTCATAAATTTACTTAATTTAATTTAAAATGTTAAAATATTAAAATAAAAATACTGTTAAGCCCTTCCCCATTTGCATCCTCCAAAATTCTGCCCTCTAATGCCAAGTCGCACACAAAAAAGGGAAATTATATATTTATATTTTAAAGATATTTATTTATTTTTAAAGATATTGTTACCTGTCTCGTGTGCATGATTGGGGTTTACGTATAGAATTACATATAAGTAACTTTAAAGAGTGGTCTTATAGCCATAGTGACCAATCTATTGTTCCTGCAAGATGGACAAGTCCATTGGTTGCTATGGCGATAGGGACACTTTTCAAACTTTGGACTAGAATAATTTTTTTGCCCTCTGCGGAGATCGGACCCTTAACGTGCCGCTGATCAAAAAGCTGGTTACAGGACATACTTCCCAACGTCTAACCCTGATGAATCAGGATGCTGGGGGGGGGGCCGAGTTTGGAGCATCCCTGACACCGGACAATGAAATCTGGGCCGCGGTATTGTGGTCCTGAATCTCACCAAGCTCTACCTCTGTCCCTGAAAAGCAGGACAGCAGAATAGAGTGGTGAAATCGGGACTGTCCTGCACAAAGCGGGACAGTTGGTAGTCAAGGATCAGCCGGCACAGCCGCCTTAGACTTCTTTAAAAGGAGATGTGAGGCGATGGAGCGCTGGGATGACATCATGTCCTGATGATCTGCAGCGACAATGGCGGCTGTGCGCGGGGGGGGGGGCTCTTGGGCCATATCCAGGGCAAATGTCATCGGACACAAGCATTTGGGTTGTAAAGACTGTTTTTTTCTCAATAAGGACACTTGGGAGGTATACTTTGATATGATTGCTAAATTCCCCTGGGAGCTGGATGGGATATTTATTTATTACGTTTAATATGTAAAAACCCACAGAATAGAATCATGTAAACACCCCCCCCCGTATATGGCGGGGAGCCAAAAAAAAAATGGCTGACGTGGTCACCTTATTCTGTTTACATGAACCACTCAATTAAGGCTGTAGGTAATTTCACAGCGCGTAGCGATCAATACGTTCTATCATACTCTGCCCACGAGGAATCAATATTTTAACCAATCAGGCTAATTAGTATCCCAAAGCCCGCTAGTGGTTTAATTATTTTAATTCTGCGTCCATGAAAAAAAAGAAAAAAAGAAAGAAAAAAGCCCCCGCTATAATGTGAATTGATTCCGAGCAAAAAAAAACAAAAAAAAACCGTTAAATTCTAGAAAAAATAAATTTACACGACGCTGGGCCAAAAAAAAAAAAATCTACACAACACTGAAAAGTTTATAAAACAAATAATGATTTTTTTTTCCATTTTAGGCAGTAAAATGTAAGATCATATAATCAAACTACGATAGCCTCTCGTTAGACGCAAAACAAGACGTACACAAATGACGTGGGCTAGTAAAAAAAAAATACGAAAAAAAAAACTTGAACCGTTTCCAAGGTTTAAATGAGGCCAATAAGAAAGAAAACAAACCCAAATCATTACATTTTTTTTATTGAAGAAAAAAAAAAAGGTTTGTCGAATATTAAGCAAAATTAGTCTCGCTTCTTCCAGCTGTGCTTCTTTTTATGTGCGACTTCACTGTAGGGCTAACCTATACCTACCGGGTGCCCCGGTTTAGGTTGGCCAGTCCCTTTTCTACACCGTAATCCATTAATCCCTTTTTCCTCTCCCCCTGATATTCATACGTTGGAACTTTCTGGTTTAGGTCACCCAGAACCCTGCCTCCTGGGGGGGGCACCGGCATATTACCCCCTGCAAGGTGGAGACTTGTCGCTCATCAGGGACCAGTGGGCTGCACTTAGATAGTTGGCAGCTAGTGCCACCCGAGCTAGCTCTACCTCCGACAACTAAGGTCTGCACTGATGCCTGACCTCAAGGGACCCCCCGTCAGATTATGTTGACCTGAAAAAGGGTGGGGAGTGGAATATCAGAGTCTAAAAAGAGGTTCTCCCCTTTCATAGCTTCCCTGGGCCGGTCAGGGGTGATCAGATCTCCTCGACCATCCCATGACCCCCACCGCCCTCAAACGCCAGAACATAACCTCATGTATTTCTACGTCAGACTCAACTTACGTCATTTTTTTTTCTCTAGAAACATATCTTCCGATGCATTATCAAGTCTCCAAATATTTCTCAAGTATGAATTGAATATTTACTCTTCTGTCTCCAGCGGCAACAGTCTTTGTGAAGAACATCTGACTAAATGCCCCTTAACCCATTAAGGACAATGGGCGGTCCCTAAACCCATTGAAAACAATGCATTTTGAGCCCATACATGTACGGGCTTTGTCATTAAGGGTTTAAGGAATAACGACTTTGACAGGCCTTGTCACAGACACTCGCGACTGCATAGGGATATTCTATCTACCCTTTTCAGAGTCACTTTTCATTTGTTTTCAGTAGTTGGTTGAACGTCGCCACCTTGTGGCATTGTCTGTTATTACAGCTATTTTTTATTTATTTATTTTTTTTAAAATTTATTATCCTACCCCAATTATACTCCAAATTTTTATCGATCAGCTACCGATAGTTTGGTCAGGAGAGTCCGTCTCGGCATCTTAATTTCCAAAACTGCCATTATACTAATGGACAATAATGAGGAATAAGTCTCCTAACAGAGTGTCCGCTCGCCGATCCCTCCATTCTCCAACAGAATGTCTTATGTGCGTTAACGTTATTGTCAAATTGTATATCGCCTACTTTAGTCGGCTGATACTCTATAAACAAATGTAATATAGTGAAAATGTATAGACTGAAGTGTATAGATCCGGGTGTAATTCATGACATAAGGTTTCTTAGTTACATAAAGCTGAAAAAACAAATACAAGACCTTGGAATTCAACTCAATTTTCCATATTTTTATTTGCATTGACCCAGGTGAAAGAAAGCAAAAAAACCCCCTTATTAACCCCTTTGTGACCTTAAGATGATCATCCTTGATTTCCAGATTCATAACTTAATGTATCATAAACGTAGCATGGTTAAAAAAATCTGATTTAGTAACTAAGTAACTAATATTGTGCTATATATATATATAAATATATAATATAATATATATATATATATATATGTATCTATATATATATATGACCGTGATATATATATTTATACAGATCCGGGTTTATTGGTATTTCCAATTGCAAAAGGTAAGAAAAAAAGGACACATCCATAGTGTATTTAATTTAATTCACAAATGAGATAAAGCAGTCCCGCTTACACAGCAAGGAGCATTAATCATAATCAGAACATCAAGCAAAGGCATCTACATCGGCAAACTTTCACTACACAAACCCTGAACAATGTACACGAGATGCGGCAGATATATATACGGTATATATAAAAGATAGAAATGTAGTATTTTACTTTTAATATAATAAACAAATTTAATAATATATAACTAATAATATAAATTATATATATATATAAATAATATATATATATATAAATAATATATATATATATATAAATAATATATTATATATGAATAATATAATATATAATGTAATATATAATATAATAAATACGCTTGAACCTATTGGTAAGAATTGCAAAAAAAAACAAAACAGTGTTTATAATACAAATTACCATTGGTTATGAAAGGGTTAAGCACCTGGAATTTTAGATCAGGAAAATGAAAGCAATTCCTTAATGATTCCATGGACAGTTGGAAAAAAAATGCTGGATCAACAGCTTTTGAATTAAAATGCGTTCCTATGAACAGAATTTCTTGTTGACAACAAAATGTATTCTTAAAAGCTCCACTTGTAATGGGGGTCCTTCCCAATATAGATAGTGGATTCCAGAGATTTGTGGAAAGAGTGCTAGGTAAGTGGAGCAGCCTCCCAGCAGAAATGGTAGAGAGAGATTAATACAGTGAGGGAATTGTAACATGCATGGGACAGGCATACGGCTCCTGAATCTAAGGTGAGACCAACGACTGATTAAGGTTGTTTAATTAATTTAATAATTAATTACTTTAGTTAATAACGCCCTTGTGTATTTAAACGTTTCCATAGACTTTGCTTATTGGTTGGCTCTCAATGGTTGATAACGGTTATCATTTCAAGCATTATGTTTTGATTAGAAAGCAGGCACTGCTGAGATTCGAACTCAGGATCTCCTGTTTACTAGACAGGCGCTTTAACCAACTAAGCCACAGCGCCAGACCTATGGAAGCTATCTTTACGTCCCTACAAGAAAAAGAAAACATCCTTCTTCCAGGTCATACTAGTCCTTAGTAAGTGTTAAGATGACCTATCGGATGTAACAGTATGTCCTGGACTTTTCACAGTGGCGGGTATAAATATTTAATGATTTTTTTTTTAAAAAAAAAGGATTGAAAGTAATAAAATGTGAAAATAAAAATTAATATTAAAAACAGGGAAAAAAATGGATTTTTAAAAAATAAGACCTAAAAATCCTGTGTGTCCTGCAATAAAAGGATTTTGATGAAAAAAAAAATCGGGTTAGAGTTCAGCAGTGACACATACCCTGTACAAGAAATTCTAAGCAACATTGTAGAAAAGTGTTTTTTCCCCCTATTTCGGCATTTTACATATTTGCGCTAATAACTGTTGTGTTACATAGTTAAAGGGACAGTCCAGCTTTAATGCGTATCATAGTGCAAAACCCCAGGAAGGCTGTTTTTTTTTAAGGGGTTAATACTAATATTCGCTGTGGAATGTCCGATATCTCAAGGATCTCTCAGTAACGTAATACGTCTGGTGTAATCATTATTCTCTAATAAGAATATCCGGGAACTCTCACGGGGGAAGTGCTGCTTCTCTGATGGAGTGGAGTTTCAGACATCTACTCCTCGCCCAATTCTCCTCAATATGTGTGTGTGTAAGAATGAGTGTGTGTAAGCATGAATGTGTGTATGCATGAATGTGTGTATGCATGAATGTGTGTATGCATGAATGTGTGTATGCCAGTGAATATGTTAGTTACAGGGCGAGTGACTCAGTTTTACTTGCCAGATGCACATTGGGAAACACAATTTTCCCCGTTACGTAAGAATGATAAATTTGCATCTTTTATTTTAAATGTGTTTAAAACAAATCCATATGAAAATGTAAGAATGTTAACATAATCTATCGAACATTTTTTAAGTGCGCTTAGTTTTCTTTTCGGTCATAAAGCAATTTTAATGACAAACCATAACAAGACTTTATGGTCGTAAGTGGTGTCATTAACAAGATATAAATAGTAACTTTGATATATTTTTACCTGCGTCACTCCTGCGTCGTTGTTTTCGTTTTTAACCTTGTGGTTTTGGCAGAAAATTTACAGTGCTACATAAATGTCGCTGGGAAAAAAGCACTCGCTTTAGGTAGTCGTCAATGAAGTTATGGGGAGTCTTTGTAGGAGAGTGGTGGTCCCAAGCAGGCCCAGACTGGCCAACTGTCTCACTTGGCAAACGTCATACGATGTTCTTGGCAAGAATGTGGGCTTATGAAGGCCTCGCTTGGAGGGTAAAATAGTAATTAGGCCTAAGTGGCTGCAGGATAGAATCTATAAGTAAAATGAAAAGAGGCTCGCAAATATCTCGAGGTATTAGAGGAGAAGGGGAAGAAAGATGAATGGAAGGGAGGGCAGGAAACAGAGGGTCATTTATGGCTGCGGAAGGACAGTGGATGAGGGAAACCAGAGGGAGGTCTATCTGGGGGTTTCGCCCGGAGACTCCAGCTGAAGCACCGCTTCTCCGGGTCTCCGCTGGAAACCCCAGATTGCGGTAGCGGCACTGGGGCGCACCCCACTCCCCGCCCACTTCCCCTCCAAAAATGGCATGTGTCCTGCGACATTAGTGGGACCGCTAAGTGATGTCACAGGACCGCTCACTAATAGGCCCACCCAGTGACATTGGCAGAACCGCACACTGATGTCAGAGGGACCTCCTACCCAGATCCCGCGAGGGGGGGTTCAGGGTAACCGGACTCAGAGAGTTCCCAGATATGGAGGGAAGGAATGGGAATATGAAAACATTTGTCTAAAAAGAGACATATTTGGTATAAAAAAAGGAAGTAAATGCATAAGACAGTAGATGAATTGGCAACTGGGCTCGTAGGTTCGGTAGAAGTCGTCTAAATAAATGCAAGGGGTGTGTGGCAAGATGGTGGCTTGTAGAAAGTTTGGGGTGTTAAAGGAAAATCCCTAGAAGGGGAAAATCAATAAATAATAATCTGTATCAGAGTTCTAGAGCCCCCAAAAACCGTTATAAATATAACGGTTAAGCTCTTCTCAATTAAACTTTGCTTTTATCGGCTGATACCAACAAAAATATTGTTATCAACACCAATGTACCAAACCTCAAACGATAATTTAAAATGGCGCATTAATTAAATGCTTCCAATGGGCTCTCCGTACTGTCACTTCAATAAATGTTTTTGGTTTTTTTTTAAATAATTTATTTTGGTTTTGTTATTTAAATGACAAGAAAATAAAACATTTTTTGAAACGTTGCCCTGGAGTTTCTCCAAGAATTATATGAGTTTGCTAATAAATGTATGACATCATGATTGTTAACGATAAGGTTGGAGTGGAGTGTTGGGGGCAGAATTCCAACAATCACAGAAATAAATGGATTCCAATTTGAATAAAACGGCTTGCTTGGATTTGTGAGACATTTGATAATCCAAGCCTTGCCGAGTGATCCGGGTTGACCCGCAGATAAGAACAGATCTCGTTATCTTTTATTGCTTGTTATACAGTGGCACTGCTATAAAAAGGGCGTTATTGGAATGCTTGGTTAATGTGAAACTTAGACTGGTTATTTTTGTCTATGTTCCTAGCCGGAATGCTAGGCGTACAATATATAGCCGTACACATTGATGGATATGTGGGTAAACAAGGTACCGGTAGTTCCTCTTGTGTTATTCTTGATAAAGTGGACAGAACACAATCTCACAGGTGCCTTTGATGCTCCAGGGTTTATTTACAAAGGTGTGTTGAGTTGGCAAATTGGCAGGGAGACTCATGTGTCCTGACCATTCTTCCTCTTCTCATCCTTTTGTGCATCCCAGAGATCAAATAGGTCAGACCTGTTTTCTAATAAATATATGAGCAGCTGCCTTGTTTGCCTGTTTTATATCTCTACTCCAGGCTCCAATGATCACAGCTGATTATCAAGTCTTTGGTGTCCATGCTTAGACCTCCAGCTATGGGGAAATGACTCTTGTTCCAGTCCATTTTGGCTGTCTACTGTTCTTTTGTACCCCACTGTTCCTCATTGCGTGTCTAGCCACCCTGACTCAGCTCCACCACCTTTAATATTGAGGAGTAGAAGCAATAGTAATCGTCATCATCATCAGTCTCCATTTAGGACTAAGGACCTCTGTTCCCTCCCATGCTGACTATTAATGCCAAGTGCAGTCATATGAACGGCACTCACCACCATTGGTGTACATGGGGGGGGTCTAACCCGAGTGCACATTGTGTGGGCAGTGAAAATCTACAGCCGAGTGTGTACGTGTGTGTGAGCATAAATATGTATGTGAGCATGTATGTGTGCTTCCCCTCAATTTGTGAAGAAAGATGTGTGGAAAGTGGATCCCCAATCCGCCTCTTGTGGCGCTGCACTCCCAAAGTGAGCATATGCAGTCTCTTTCTCCCCTACATTGGGCTGCACGCCAAGGAGCTGATGCCGATGATCTAGTGCCCCCAAACGGGACCAAATGTAACAACCAAAAAGCAAAAGAAGATCTTGCACACAAGAGTCCGACGCGTGTAGGTATATTTTATAGATATGCCAGTGCTGGTATATACGGAGACTAAGTGGCTTAACGTGTTTGGTTAGCGCTTACTCATTAGTTGGATCTTCTAGGACCCAACCCCATAGGAGAGGCTAACTGAAGTCTTCAAGGACATGTAGAAAAATATAGTGCCATACGAGCAGGGCTGGCCCAAGACACTGTGCTGCCTGGGTCCAAGAATTAAATGCTGCCCCTTAAAAAAGGCTCACACAAAGGCTCCTTCTCTGGCAGGCGCTCACTTGATCCGAGCTGATGGCCAAGTCGGTGCTTCAATGTGAAAAAAAGAAAAAGAGGTGGAATGTGCCATGGTGGACACCAGATCCCCAAATCTTCTTTCTTCCATGGCTGTACTCTCTGAAGTAATATGTGACCCATTTCTTCCCTCCCCTGCACAACGCAGGGAAGGACCATTGAAGCCATCTGAGAAAAAGAGCAACCTGCAAGGGCTACCACACCTCCCTCACCAGAAAAGCTGAATCGTCGGGGGATCCAGCTCCACTGTGGCCATTTCCAGTCTCAACACAATTTCATGCCATGTGCACAGTGCCAACAAAATTCAAGGGCAATACAAAACATAAAAATGACATCTACTACAGGATAGAGACTCAGGGTCCGCTACTCCACGTGCTCCTTGGTTAATGTGGCTGTGTGGCTTGGGTGGGCACAAATTTTAAATCAGATCTAGAGTTTGAATAATTGAAAAAAAAAGATTGTAAACCATTTCTTGAAATGTGTTTTGGTTTTAAACGTATTGTCAAAGATCTGTTTGTGTCTCAATAAAAAAAAGATGAAGAACCTAATATATTCAAGACATACTTCCCATATATTTTTTAGGTTTTTCAGGGGCTGCCACTTCCTCGCGGGTTGAACATGTGACCTTCATACCCTATAAACCTGCCTTAACCTATGTATTAAAATGTCTCTCTTTTTGCTTTTTTTCTCCTCCTCCTCCTTGTATATTGTGAATTATACCCCAACCCAGCCTCCAACTGACACACTAAGCAAATCTCCTACAAACCACCCTACACAGTCTCCTACCAACGCCCCTACAGAGTCTGCGACAGATAGCCCAACCACCACTGAATCACCTACGGAAATCCCTACAGCCACCCCAGCCCTCCACCGACACATCACAAAAGTGAGTACACCCCTAAGTGGAAACATCCAAATTGGGCCCAAAATGTCAATATTTTGTGCGGCCACCATTATTTTCCATGGCTAATTGGGCCCAATTTGGATATGAAAAGATATAATAAAACATTTAGAAACATGTGAGATACTGAATATGGAACATGTTTCTCTTTCCTTCTAACATGGACCTACAAATCATTACCCTCTAATCCCACCACATGACTCTCTAATCCCACCACAATCTTGGACCACTACTCTCCAATCCTACCACATGATTCTCTAATCCCACCTCAATTACAGATCACAGAAAGCATTCATGGATATTATATGTCATGATTGAATGGTTGAATAACCATATTGATTCTCTAATTCCACCAAAATCATGGATTTACAGAGCATGACACTTAAACCCTTGTATTGTGTATGCAGATTAAAATAAAAAGATTGAAATTATGCATATATATAATGGGAGCCGCCATTTTAACTTCCTGTTCTTGGAATTTCCATGATTATTCCTCTCCTATGACATTAGCTCTCCCTTATTGTTAAGTTACTGATTGTTGTTCATTGGTTGAGACATCCTTTGTAGAGATGAATGGAGGAGAAAAGAGAGAACTTCAAGACAAGAAATTAAAAACAATAATGGAGAGCTGTAGCCATTGAATCATTTTAATATTCTGGAATATTCCAGAATAGATCTGGAATAGAAAACTTCAGGCCAAGCCTGGAGAACGTCAATACAAGTGTGAAGGTAACGGAGGTACAAGGGAGGAAAACTAAATAAGGTGTCTCATAAAGCACCAACGCAATGGGACTTGTTTATTAAGTTCCGAACGGTGCTGGGTTTCTGCCAAGTTCGCAGTTAATAAAGAGAACTCTGCTGCTGCTCTCTTGGAATCAACTATTTGAACTTGGCTAATTTCCTCCATTAATAACCTTTTATTTTACGGCCTGTCACGTTCAATGTTAATTCCAGAAAGACCTTCGGCAGACAGCCGCCGCTTTGATGTCTGCTGCTGAGCTGCCTGCTGTTCCGCTCTGCTGAATTTAACACTTCCTTAACTAATAATCTCCTTTCTCATTTAAAACTATTGGCATCTTATATCAGCGTCTGTGTACCCAGCTGGGAAATCATAGATATGCTTAAAAAGCACGCAAAAAAAGGGTCAATGACCAGGCGAAGAATAAAAATATGTAATATGTAATATTCTAAATATGTAATATGTAATATGTAATATTCTAAATTAGCTCTCTACTGTTCCTTTTCCGTAGATAATTACCCCAAGGCTCACACTGAACCCACAAACAACTAAATTTACAAATTGAAAATGGCAGCAGAGATGAAGATCCAATCGAGACCCCACCTTTGCTCATCGAGACGTTGTTGGCCTTCAATTTAGTCCCAAAATCCCATCATTATCCCAAGTATTATTTTTATCCCAATTCTACACAACAATCATAGGATGTTGACATTGACTTCCGGAAGGTCCTGTGAATCCACTGTGTCATGTTTGGATGACCAACATGGCCTCAAGAGTCTCAGATGATCCTCATGGAGTGGTTCACCAGTGGAAGATGACCTTATGGTTTGCATGCCGGTCGATAATATATGTCAACGTATGAGCTTGAGGACAGCCTGCCAGATATTGATTCCCATGAATTACTGAAAACCCAAGCCAAGAATATCCGAAATTACGTACATCGTACCAACGCATTTCACTTTGTTTTCCTTTCTCTCAAAAAACTTTATATTTTTTATAAAATTTGTATAATTTTTATAAAAGGAGAACTGAATGTTTAAAAGCCTGTTCAAGTCTGATCATATTTCGCTCTGTATCGATCTAAAGTGATTTTTGGCTATGCCTAGTGTGAACCTTGGCACAGTCAGGAAATTACTTTTAAAACCAACGACTTGACTTTGAAACAAAATGCTAAATTTCCCATTCATATCCCTAAGTAAATGGTGTCGGAAATGGGATATATTTGGGGAAAAAGGGGATTCCAGGTGCCGACACACCTTCGTCTAGGGGTTAATAACTTAAATCCACGTAGCTTGCATAATTAGAAGAAAATACTGCTTTGATAGGAAAATGGAGGGTTTAATGCTGTAATAGAAGGTTATCTTAGGTTAAATTTGTCCATAATCTATCCCCATAAGACATAAAATAAAGTATCAACTGTGTTACAACTGTATTTTATTAAAATACAAGGGGTTTCAATCAATTTAATGTCACACTTTTTTCCCCCAAAGACATGTGTTCTACTGTTATGGTATTTCCGTGTACGTAACAAGCACAGTGTTAAAGTGTTAAGAGACGCCGTCACCTCTTTTAGATAACTGACTTCATAGATTAAAAACTAGCTATGGCTTGCGCTCTTTGTTTGGTAATTAGTGTAATTGCTTTAGAGATATTTAGTTTAAAGTATCTCAAAGTTGTGGCAATCAGCAACTTTACAACAGGGAAGAGATAACTGCTTTCTGACCCGGCCTGCCTGACTACTTCTGCCCTGCCAGAGGGCTTCCAAGCCGTGTGCCCTGCCTGGGGGTTTCCAAGCTGTGTGCCCTGCCTGAGGGCTTCCAAGCCGTGTGCCCTGCCTGAGGGCTTCCAAGCCGTGTGCCTGCTGAGGCTTCCAAGCCCGTGCCTGCCTGAGTGCTTCCATAGCTTTGTGCCCTGGACTGAGGGCTTCGCAAACCGTTGTGCCTGCTAAGGGCTTCCAAGCCGTCCCTGCCTGAGGGTTCAGCCGGTGCCCTCCTGAGGCTTCCAAGCCGTGTGCTCTTCTGCGGAGGCTTTCCAATCGTGTGCCCTGCCTGAGTTCAAGCGTTGTGCCTGCCTGAGGGCTTCCAAGCCGTGTGCCCTGCCCTGCTCCAAACCGTGTGCCCTGCCTAAGGGCTTCCAAGCCGTGTGCCCTGCCTGAGGGCTTCCAAGCCGTGTGCCCTGCCTGAGGGCTTCCAAGCCGTGTGCTCCACCACTCTGGTTTCCCCTGTCCTCGCTATAGTTACCTTGTCCTCACTACAATCCCCAATTATTCTTTCATTCCAGTCCTTCATTCCAGTCTGTTGTGTGCCTTTCTACCAGTCATGATGCATCAAGGGATACAGACTAGATTTGGGCGCGGGTCAACTCTTTGTGTTCGTCTTTGCGGGGAAAAAAATCTTTGTATTTCACGAATATTCGCCCGTTCCTGTGTTCGGTTCGGGCGAAAATTCGTGTACATTCTTCTTTGCGTTGCTAGGGCAACTTTGTGAGCAGCTGCAGGGTGTATGCTGGTCGTCTTATGAGGTGATGTTACTCAAACTAGAGTTGTCTTTTGTTTTTTTTTTTACAGTGCTTTCCGTATATGTAAGTTGATGAGTGTCAATGTTGCTCAGGAGGCTTTCAGTAAGAGGATGTTGGTGTGACTCAGGAAGTTGTAAATATTTTTATCAGGCGTTCCAAGACTGATAAAGAAGGGAAAGGCCTGTGGGTTTGCCTTTTCTCTTTTTCCGGTTCCATTTTGTGCCCAGTGTTTGCGGCGGTTCTTGGCACTGCGGCCACGGTTGGGTCATTGGCTATTGCTTCATGAAGATGGCATGGTCCTCTCTAGGTATCAGTTTGTGGCTAATTTTAGGAAGTGTTTGGCGGAGCTAGGATTGTCGCAGAGTGCTTTTAACTCTCACTCTTTTTGTAAAAGTAATGAAAAAAATGGCATTAGTGTTTTGTTTTTCTTTGTGGTTTTACACTTCTTTTCCAGGTTTTCCAGTTTAATCTGGTGAAGCACATAGTAATAGAGGATGATCCAGACAAGTTTCTGGCGAGGGACAATGTTCACTGTAATGTGATTGGCATGGAATTTTGGTCCTGGGAGATACGTTCTGGTATGGAGAGGGCTTTTCAGTTGTAGGGGGGTCAACGGGCTTGAGTGGGTCCTCACCTCCATCACTCAGTTGATACAGCAATTGTGTATATGGAGATAAAAAATAAAAACACTAAATCCTTACACATACTATCCATAAAGCGCAAAATCACCCACAAATGGTCGTCCCCACCACTATCAAGGGACCAACCTGGCTTCACCTGAGATAACAACAGTCAGGGGAGACAATAGAGCTATTTATATACAAGAGTTTATTGTTATGTTATATATTTAATTGTCGCTACTATATCCCCTCTCCCTCAAGTTATTCATGTTAGGATCTAATGATAATTTTTATCCTGCAAACTTTTCACCCTTCTCTAAACTTACTCCAGAATGTCAATGTTCTTCAAAGGTGAGTCTGCAAAACTGCACCCCCCCCAGCTGAGTGTACCAATATTGCTAACGCCTCCCCATAACAAACCTTACCCCTCTAACCACACCCATTTTCTACACTCATTTTGCCCCCAAGCAGCTTGTCAGCTAAGTGAAAGGGGCAAAGCTCTAGGCGCCCGAGGTAAGAACAGAAAATTGTGCCCCCCCCAACTATATCTATACAGAGATTATTTTTTACATAAATAAATAACAGGAAACTCGTGATATTACAACTGCAGAGTTAAAAAATATAGTAAAAGAAATCTCCCTAAATCAAGTGATTTATTTACATTTTGACACTGATGGTTGTACAGCATAACTCACATCAATATATACTCAGCCTGACGGTGGTACAGTATAACTCCCATCAATATATATATATATATATATATATATATATACTGAGCCTGACAGCGGTATACCACAACTCGCCAGTTTAAGTATATAAAAGGACCAGCTAGAAGAAACTATGAGAGGTCGGACCATCAGAATGCACAATTAAGAATATGAACATTGATTCATCACAGCTCAACAAATTACATTTTTATGGTGTTAACAAAGTTAGAATAAAAAACAAACAGAAAACGAAAAAGTGCGATCAAGTGAAAAATGCACATTAGTATTCATGGCCACACACCCAAGGCCAGCCGTGACACCCAGATTGCACCCACAGGACTTTCCTGCACCCAGGTTGGACACGTGACAACCTTTCATTCTCCTCCTCCTCATTACTCACCTTGTGATTAACGAGGAAACCGTTTCCTTGGTTACTCAGCTGTTTCATGGCGACAAATTCCTTTCTTTTCCAGTTAGACTTGTGCATTCGCATTCGGGAGAACGTGAAAATGTTCCAACCGAATAACGAATAAACAATATGGCGGCGGATTCTTCGTTTCTTCGTGTTCGTCTTCATCTTTACGACGGTGCCCGCCATTTCTTGAAGGAGGAAGGAGGACATTGATTGATTGAGCTGATCTTCGTTTGTCCAATCATCATGCATTTTAATAAAACGGGTGACATTTTAAATTAGATATTAACCCTATAACTCTAAGTCTAAGCTTATTTCGAGTTTTTGACTGACTTTCTTCCATCCGTATACCTGCAAAAAGTCCCAAATTTCCCGGGACAGTCATGCCCCCCCAGCCCTTTCTCCTCCGCTCCCTGTCGCCTCTAATGCATCTAACTATACAACCGAGGATCATCCATAAATAACTATCTGCCGACTCATTTTAAATCTCTTTAAATCATTAACATTAACAACATCGCTGTCGCAGACTGGAAATCATTCGATTGTTGCACCTACACAGTAGAAATCGACACACATGTGCAATACGGCTGTAATCAGTAACGATCTTAAAATGCTTGCGTATACGCTGCAGATTGGTAAATGGCGAAATTAAAGATAAGCTATCGCCAAAAGATCACATTTTTGATCTATCCGAAAGTATGAAGCAAAAAATCACAATAATGAAACGTATAATTTGCCGGCAGATCGGCCCCATTCGGCCCGTCTAGTCTGCCCGTTTTTCCTGATGTAACGACTCAGACCTTAATAAGTCGTTGGTCTCGACTCAGAGCCGTATGCCTATCCCATACAGGTTTAAATTCCCTCACTGTATTAGCCTCTACTACTTCTACCAGGTGGCCGTTCCACTTATCTATCACCCTCTCAGTAAAGTTAAATTTCCGTACATTACATTTAAGCCTCTGACCCTCTACTTGTAGATGATGGCCTCTTGTTCTTACGTCTCTCCTGTACTTTTTAAAAACCCCTTTAAATATTTAAATGTTTCTATCCCATCCCCTCTCTCTCTTATTTCCTCCGACCCATACATGTCACAGGGCCCCTTCTTGGCCTTCATGACCTACTACTCAGGACTGGGCCCCACAAACTTTATTCTTATCTGAAAAGACATCTGTGAGGGGAACGACCTGTAACCCCGACTGGGTACTCCCGCCAAACGTTGCTTCCTCCGCCCCATGGCCACCGGGACACCAGCGATTAACCCCTTCACCGCCAGACAAGACCAGCGCTACAGCGAGAAGAGACGCCGCCGCTGCAACAAAGCTGCTCTGCCTCTGTGGCTAGCCGAAGCTGAGCTACGTGATCATAGCAGAAGCCACAGCTCTTCGGGAACCTCGAGGGCGTAGCAATACAGCGCTCTACTGCCCCGATAAGGGCAGCACCGAGGCATACCTCAATAACAAGACGAGACTCATAGTGAGGTAAAACAGGGACTGTTTTATTTGGGAAACGCACAAGCTTATATATTATACTTATATATATATTATATAAATATTATATTTAGGTGAGAAACAAACCATAAATCATGTCCACATCTCTCCGCCCAGCCGAGACAGTCCGGCGCCACACTTAGGCCACCGAGCCCCGCAATGTCCGTAGAACTTTAGCCGTAGTTCTCAGGGTGATCCCGGTGATCCCAGTATACCGATAGATAGCTTGGGGTCCTGGGCATATTCTGTCCAAAAAGCGCCGCGATCGGCCGAAGGGAACCCCGAGCAGTTCCAAGTTTCTCCGGGGCGGGCCGCGAGATAGTCGGCGTGCGTATGACAACCATGCCGACCGATCTCCGCTCTCCTGGTGGTCCCAGTGACCGGGGAACTGTAGGAGGCTCCCTCTTCGAATCACCCCTGGTACGTACCTTACCCCCCGTGGGTTAACTCCATGAAAGGGGCGCCCCGGGGGGGGGGGTGTTGATGGTGTCCAGGGTATACAGGGTTAAAGTCCATCGGCAGGGCATGTGGAATATGGACAGGGCAGTTCATGAGGGCAACAAGAATCACAACAATAATCACACAAATACTGAGACATACAGACTTAT
This sequence comes from Spea multiplicata, assembly GCA_009364415.1. Taxonomy (NCBI): domain Eukaryota; kingdom Metazoa; phylum Chordata; class Amphibia; order Anura; family Pelobatidae; genus Spea; species Spea multiplicata. Next base: position 40,408,335 of record VKOC01000003.1, on the reverse strand, counting down.
CAAACGATAGCTACTACAGACACAACGTCTTCCTATATTCCCTGGTGGTGAATCTATATGAACGTTTACAGATTAACCTACATGATTTATAGTTTATGGCTGCCAGAATTACGCGGATCCACAGCCTGGTCGGAATACAGTTCGCACCCATTGTTAAACACCCATAAAGACATCACCCCGGTGAGTGTCCAGCTAAAAATAGGCAGAATTCTATATACAGGCAATAAACCTATAGATTTTCAGCACAACGAGCAAATTTTCATGTGAAATATTGCCAGAGAGCAATTTATAATTAAACTATATAGAGAAACAGCGGTTACGGGCCAACTCGTCCATCCAAATACCTCAGACGTTAAATGTATTTATTCGGAAGGTCTAACGGTGTCATGGTACGTTTACAAGAAAAAAAGGACGCAGTGTTACCCTTATATCATTTTGAAAATAAGCAGAAAAAGAAAACTGGGGCAGAAAAGGACATCTTGATGTTACTTTGGAGTGGGGGGGGGGGCTTAGCCTTTACATCAAACGTTAGCAAATGTATGGGTAGAAAATTATTATAGCTATAATATATTAAATATTATATCTATGCACAATGTAATGGTTATAAACACGGTTCCCAGTCTGAAACGGGGTCTTATCGCCATAGCGACCAACGGAATGGTGCAACTGGCAGAAACATTCTATGGTAATGACACTGTTTTTTTCTTAAAAGAACTTTACACCAGAATCACTATATTTGGCATCTATCGGGATTTGGACTTTTTTTTTCGTTCGGTAATCAATGTGAATTGCTTTGAATTTTTACCCCAGTTTTGGGGGTAAATGGGCAGATTCTGAGGGTTACTGTTAGATATTTGTTTTTAAACTGCTCTAAATGTCTCGGTGACCAAAGATCAGTCGAAATCACCGCCTCTATGTCTTGTTAGATAGGTAAGTTTATTATACAAAATACATACAGCGCCATTCCATGACAGATGATAGTAAGATGATGATGGGGTTTGAGTGCTGTAGGCTCTTCTTCTTAAAATGATGGAGCAGAGAGAGTAGAGGATTGAAGGGTAGAAGAAAGGGGTATCCATGTTCCCTAACCACAAGTCTTTATACCCTTTTACAATCTCCATAACGTTTTAACCTTCTATGGCGATGATATATAGACCTCATGGACCTACTACACCATAGGAGAATTCCAGAAAGACCTTCTAGTAGTTCTGTCACGTGGTTACGAGTCAAAACACATGTTCCTGGCACTCATTTTTCACTTATACCTAATGTGAATTTACCATTAGAATGAGTAGAAAGCATGGATTTCTAAAAGTAGTTCTGCTCTGACATAATAACCTCAAAATTATTTTGGATATGATCCTTCATTTTTCGTGAACAACAAAACCTTCCATGACACGAAACTCGATTTGTCCAGTAGACTTGGTTGTCATTGGCATTACCTCAGGCCTAACCATGGAAAGCCAAAACTGGCCATCCTCTCCGCACCGCCATCTTTACTGTTGACCAACGGGATATGACATCATATCCTGGCCCTCCGCCTTTTAATGTTATGTGGCGCTGGGTTGAAGAAAACTACTTCTGCCGACTTGGCACAATTGTGCCATAGCGTTAATGGGCTGGTTGGCTGATCTTCTATTGTGCATCGGAGGGGCTTAGTCGGACTACCCAGAATAAGTCACTGCGGACAGATAGGGTAGAATGCCTATATACGTATATATATATATATATGTCCGCCTCTTTAAATCCTTAAACAACCACTGCATTAATTATGTCATTTATTTAATATTGATTTGTATTATTTATCGTGCTCGAGACAGATAGGATACTCTTGCACGTTATTCATGCCGTTGACTCCTAGTACCCAGTTGATAAGATGTTGTGGTTTAAAGCACTGGAAGTCACATTAAGGTAATAAATTTCCACGTCACTCACACGTTTCAAGATAAACTGTTTAGAGGACACAGGAGAACTGACGAAAGCACCGATCGTAAATGTCTTATTTAAGTGAAGAGCAAGGACATTACGGTACTGATTCACAATAAAATATACAAAAATAGCTTTGAAACTTGAGCATAGCAGCCAGGGTCCACAGTCAAAAGAAATACAGAAAGGAGACGTAAGCTGGTTTTTTTCAAACTTCAAATATATTTTATTAAACATTTTTAAGAAATATACAAAAAATACACATATTACAATTATCGCTTTTGAACGCAATAAATATAATAACAATGTTATACATATATTAAACAACAAAAATAACAAAACAAAAAATGGTAGAAAAAAAGGGGGTTCTTCTTGACATACTAAAATATAACATGTTATAATAAGTACATATACTATATAATTATATATACATTCTACAATGTTTCATTAACTATCAGTATATTAACTCACATGGTATGATTCTCCTTTACACCAGTTTTTTACTTTGAAAGTAAATCATTTGAAAAAAGCAAAATATAACAGAATATTCTATTAAAGTGAATAAGTTTTTTTTTAACAGTTTCTTTCCAAGAGTCCCAAAAGTATGAACGTTTTAAAAGCAGATGGGTGTCTAATATTCAAAAGCTTTTTTTTTTTCAAAGGATAAGTACAGTATTTCTTTTATAGATGGGATGTTTAGAGATTTCCAATTTTTTTTTATAACTTTTTAATATGGAAACTCTGAGACTTTACAGGTACGGTAAATGTCCCTCACCACACCAAAAATAATATATCGTTAAAGTACTTTATGAGTACTATATGCATTCTATAAAATGAAAAAAAAATAGCTTAGCGTAGGAGATACTGCAGCTATCTAGCAGCAGAATCTCTTCTCCGTGGTTCTTAACTTAAGGTTAATGCCTCCTCCATGGACTGACGATTATTGCCAGGGTGCAGTTTAATCGGCAAATGCATATGGAGGGATTCTGCAGAATTTCACAAGAAATCAGGCTGTCTGATGACACCCTGGATGCTGCTCTGTCAGCATGGCTGGTTTCATGCCAACAGATCTGATGTAACGGTGCTCGGTCTGAGCGCTGGTACACGGTTATTTCGTGAATGCCCGATCAAGCATTCCATCTGGTATGTGTCAATGCCATCCATCAGAAGGATTTGTGGAGAGAAAGAAGAGACCCGAGAAGGTCACAGAGTGATCATTACAAAGGAGATCAGAGGGAGGAGACGGAGAAACAAAAGTTTCCAAAAAATGGGGGGAAAAAACTTTAAAAAAAGAAGTATAAATGAAGAAAACAACTTTATAACATATAAGAGGGATCATCAAAGGGAGTTGCAGAATAAATAAATTGCAGAATAAATAAATAAAAAATGTAAAAACATTTTTGTTCCAAAAAGTGCCCCCCCCTAAAAAAATTGATCAGCAAATGCAGAAAAAAAAGATTTTTACCCCTTCTAAATCTTCCACTCTCAGTGTTATAGAGTAA
>VKOC01000003.1:40380614-40398343 GCA_009364415.1 Spea multiplicata | reverse complement strand
ACCCCCACCTTTTGTCATTAACCCCCCCCCCCTTGAATCCTAGTGGTTTTTGGTACCTCAAAGCCTAGAGCAGAGCAATCTAGCCATTTTTGGGGGGTATGTCGGTCTAGCGATTATTATTATCTTTTCCTGTGAATAGTGTACCCATGTAAACTATATATTGTTTATTTCAAGAAGACATAGAGCTTTTGTTTTTTGATACCATAGTTGGATGATGATGATTAGTTGAAAATGTAGAATGAGACATTTATCTAGTGCCAACAACGGAGTCTTAAGCATGCGTAACAAACACGTTTGTTCCTTTATTTCTTTTGTTATGCCTAGTATCACACGCCCTTCAAGAGTTTGATTTGGCTTTAAGAGGAAAGAAGAAACGTACAGGGTTCCTGGCGGACGCGAAGAAAAAAGGAGAGATGACTGTAAGTCGTGTTTTGTCGTGACACGTGTCACTTTGGGTTGGCCAGATGTTGGTATGCTCAGCTCTGTGACTTCCGTGCCCCCCCCTTTGCAGCCCGAGGAGCGCTCGCAGTTTGAGGTGCTGGAGGCGCAAATGTATGCAGAACGCGTGGCCAAGAGAGACCGCAAACCCAAGAGAGCTCGGGCGGTCCCTGCCGACAAACATCCCTCAGGTATCTTCTGAATCAAGACAACACACCACCACCACCTAGTATAATAATAACAATTGCCTGAGGAGGCAAAGCGTGTTGGGGGCTTTGTGCAAGGGAAGAGCGAGTAGCGATCTCCACTGCGCGGTCCCTTTCCTAAAACAAATCATCTGTTTTCTTCCAGCATCGAAAGCGAAACCCAAGAAGCAGAAGAAGAACACGGTGTTTGTTTGATGAGGAATTAACGAACACGAGCAACAAAGCTCAGTACCGGGCAGGGTATGATGTTTTATCCTGAGAAATGTGGCTAATATAATTGCTTTCAGGTCAATAAGACGTCCTTGCCTAAACCTACGTGAGGCACAAATGAAGCTTGTTTGAAGTGTGTAGGATCCATAATAAATAGGGCAGTATTTCTATCTATCAATCAATCAATCAATCAATCATCTCTGTATACCCATGTTGGTGTGAATTCTTTGCATGCACAGTTGGTTAATATTACATGGTGAATATATTGGGAATTCCCAGTGACGACAGTGTGTTTATGTAGCCATATTTCACCTACTTCCCCCATATTTAGCTTCTGGTTAACCGAGTTGGCCTGTATTACGAGATGCATGTATCTATCTATCTATCTATCTATGTATGTGTTGTAAAAATGTGTTCTATTATTTGTTCCAGACCTTCGTTTGAGGACAAGAAGAGATTGGGAATTCAGAGGAGGAAAGGCAGTAACTTCAAGTCCAAATCACGGTCTGTATTTTTGGGGGGGGTGTTTTCAAGCAGAATATATATACATTAAAAACACAACACACACACACCAGCTTTTGTCATTAACCCCCCCCCCCTCTTGAATCCTAGTGGTTTTTGGTACCCTCAAAGCTTAGAGCAATTTAGACATTGTGTTTGTGTGTGTGGGGGGGGGATATGTCGGTTTAGCGATTATTCTCTTTTCCTGTGAATAGTGTACCCATGTAAACTATTGTTAGAAAAATGTTTATCGTATGATATTATCGTAAATATTATTGCTGACAAAGACAAAAGAAAGCAGGGAATGTCTCGTCTATAATATATGGAGGAGTTTACGCCGACGCGTCTACTCTATGTTCTTCTATATATATATGGGCAAAGGGTCAGGTCTAGGCCATTCTTAATTATGCAGCTTAAAGAAAGAGGTGTAACTTGCTTGAAAAGTACTCAATCATAATAATGCATGCTATTAGAAGTAGATAAGATGCTATATAAACCATGTAATGTGAATGTGTAATCAGACAACGCTTCGATTTTTGTGTGTTGTGTGCCTTGTCTCGATTATGCGCATGATCTAAATAAAAGAAACTCTTTCTGAGGAGAATTCGACCATTAATTCAACCAACAACTATATATTGTTTTTTTTCAAGAAGACGTAGAGCTTTTGTTTGATACCATAGTTGGATGATGATTAGCAGAAAACGTAGAATGAGACATTTAGTAAAATCAAGTAATTAGGTAAAGAGTGATTGATGGAATATTCCTTCCAAGTTTATCAATTCAGGTGTCTTGATTTCAGAAAGACCTAATAATTTATTTATATAGATTTTATCCGGACTTTCCCAGCACCAGGGGGGGGCATAGTATTGGGGTGTACTATTTTGTATAATCTTTATGCTTATGTCTTAAATGGTTTGGGGGGGGGGGTTTATACTGGCTAAGATGTTATGCTAGGGCAATGGGATGTAAGGTGTTTTTTTGTTTTGTACACAGTAATGGTAAGAGGTCCTCCTAGGGATGGACCTCTTACCATTAGTGTGTAAAATGGCAGTGATGTCACAGGTCAGTTTTTATTTACATTATTATTTTAATGATATATTTAATATATTATTTTTAAATGATTAAAAGGGTTTTGTTTCCTTTTTCAGCTTTTCTGTTACAGGGCAGGAGGAGTGAGTGAGTGAGAGAGATGGTTTGTCACTCTCCTCCCTGCACCGATCACACTGTGATCTCTATGCAGGTCCTTACACATGTGCATAGAGAGGGATCACAGTGTGATTTCTGTGCCTCATCGGAGGGCAGGATACCCCCCACACAGGGGATGACCTGTCCTCTGATGACCTTCTGGGTTACATCAGCAGTTATGCAACCTGGAAGGGAATGCCTGATTGCAGTGTAACAAACAACAAACAAACAGCTTACTGGTGAGTAGAAAGCTGGCTTCTGCTGTCAGTGGGGAGTCCAGGCTGTCAAATGACAGCCTGGGTCACCTGTGCAGCGGCAGGGATACATGATGTACCGGGATGTCCATAGGGGAACGAAGGGGTTAAGCAAGCAACTTCCACTATAGGTAGGATTTCAAATGGTAGCAATCAATCGAAGCAGCCTCACCAATCCAACATTTGTAAAAGCCAGAGGCAACGATAAATATCGGTAAGGAGACAAACAAAACAATTTGTTTCTATTTTCTCAGGTATCGGAGGAAGGGAGCCGATCATGGAAAGAAAAACAAGAGTAAACCAGGAGAGCTCCGTCATCTGCAACTGTCAGCAGAACAGAGTCCGGAATAACATACGTACTGTTCATCTGACATGTGTCTGTCTGCTGATTGCTTGATATAGGCGTGCTCTTTCGGAACGATCCGTTTTACGTATCAACCAATAAAGTCACGTGTAGTGGATATTTAATTGGATGGCTGTTTGTGTGTGTGTGGGTTGCATGTGGAATCAAATGGTGTGGCAGGAGCGCACATCGTGGGTGCAGTGTAACTATTCAGATTTGCACGGTATGTGTCCCTGGAAAACACTAAACACTAAAAAGAAGCAGAAGCTTGCCGGACGCAAAGGTGATTTCAACAGCGACTTTGTTTTTGGAGAGCGAGACGGTCAAGCCGATGACAGCTGGTTAATGGCGGATGTCATGAAGCAGCTGAAAAAGGTGAGGAGGGTATTTGAAGGATGGGATTAGAGCCATCTGAGTCTCCTACGTAGCAAAAATCCTTTTTTTGATATAAACGGGCCCAACTCGTCCTGGGAAAATCACCAAACCGACGATGTTAACAAGCGTTTGAGTTCAGTAACGCTTTAAGCACGTCATTTGTCTGTGAATTGATGTAATCCAGGTGATTATTTTAAGAGATCGCCCGGAAATAACAATTCCTAACAGTTGTTTTATTTTTTATGTAGTCTGTCTGTGAATATGACGGGGATAATATTAAAGGATCATTGTCCGTTAGTCGTGATTCTTGTAACCGTAATTTTGTTTGCTCTCCAGAGAGCGGCCACCAGTCTGGATGAGAAAATTGAGACTGTGAGAAAGAAGAGGAGACTTCAGGTTTGTACAATGTTACACGGTCTTCCGCAAGACCCGCTGCCTACCAACCCGGAGCTTAGAAAGTATGCGTTCCAATAGGAAAAGGCAGAGAAGGAGTCAAAGCCAGCAGAAGAGAGTACCGACGTGAAGAGCGAGGAGGACGAAGAGGAAGATGGTCAAGAAGAAGATGTCCGAGAAGAAGAAGAAGAGGAAAGCGAGGAAGAGTTTTCATCTGAAGAAGAAAGTGTGCTAACGAAAGCTGGTAATTATATTCACCTTGATGTCTACCATCTTGCTTATGTGCTTTTACTCTTAAAGTCCATTTGATCCCAAATTGAAATATTCTATAATTCCAGATACTTTAAGAGTCAAAGAGAAGAAAAGGAAGAAAGCCCCTCCGGTATGAGCACATACGCATTTTGCGCGTGCCGTTTGTATTTGCGGTCTTCGTTGTCTCTCGAAGAACCGTCTGCCTAGGTAGCGCCTAAAAACCCGACATTCATGTTCTTGTTCGGCAGGGCTCTGGTTTTTTTGAGGATGCTTCTCAGTTTGACGAGAGCTTGACGTTCCAGGATATGAACCTTTCCAGACCTCTGCTTAAGGTACTTGGGGGGGAAAATAGTACAATTTACGTTTCTGGTATAACCGGCGCTTCTGATTTTCACTTGTCGCCTGCAGAAAAGGAATAACTTGTCAATGCCTCTGTACTTAGTAACTTCCAAACGTTGTCTTTTCTAGGCAATCGCTGCTATGAGTTTTCAACAGCCTACCCCCATCCAGAAGGCTTGTATTCCCGTAGGATTACTGGGAAAGGACATCTGCGCTTGCGCCGCCACAGGAACCGGTGAGAAGAAGATGGTCCGACTTGTGATTTCTAGCGCGTACTTGCAAACAATCACATGAAGTTTTCTGTCCTAGGTAAAACCGCTGCGTTTATGCTTCCTGTTCTCGAGCGTCTGATCTACAAGCCACGGGAAGCTCCGGTGACCCGCGTACTGGCTCTCGTTCCGACGCGCGAGCTGGGCATCCAGGTACATGCGGTGACCAGACAGCTGGCCCAGTTCACGGAGGTCACGACCTGCCTGGCCGTAGGTAAGCAGGATCTCGTCTCGATCCGCGCGACGGCAGGTGCGAATCGAATGACGATACGTCGAGAAACACCACGCGTCTTCTAATTTCTTTCAGGGGGTCTGGATGTCAAAACACAGGAGGCTGCTTTGCGCTCCGGTCCCGATGTCCTCATTGCCACGCCGAGACGACTCATCGACCATCTGCACGACTGCCCCTCGTTCAGCCTTAATTGTATTGAAGTGCTGATTCTCGATGAAGCAGACAGGTGATGGAACGAATCTGTTTAGCTTGCTTGCGCATAGGTGAACCGCACTGAACCGATGGGAGACTAGCAGGATAGGGGTTTTCTTTCCGTTCCAAAGCATTTCATGTCTAGCAAAATGTGCTGAAGCCTACGCTACAGCACATTAGACACTGTATATATTGCATGAAATGCGAGGAGTGAGCGTTGCATATACAGCTAATAATTATTAATATATTAATAGCTTTACTACATCCATCTGTGTGAGGGTAATTCTCACAATGAGCTCACTTAAAAAGGATACTTGGAGTGGGTGCTTGTGACGCAAATGTGCAAAGAACATTCCTTCCACAATAATTTTTTTTAATTTTTATTTTTAAGTTAAATATGCAAGTATCGTACACTCAGGATTTCACTGTATTAGAATAAAAGATTATTTGAAAATGTTTTTGTGACTCTTTGTGACTTTGTTCCTCTGCTTCTCTGTAGGATGCTAGATGAGTATTTTGAAGAACAAATGAAGGAGATTATCAGACTTTGTTTCCATCAAAGACAGAGACACTGCTATTCTCCGCTACCATGTCTGAAGAGGTAACGTTTACCTTCCACGTTCTATTATTTATAATGTCTTTTTAGAAATAGAAGTCGCATGAAACACAAAGCAAGCACATTTTATGGGATGAGCAACAAGTGAATTGTATAAACAACCAAGGTTAACAAGGTTAATCGGTAAGGTGGTGTGGCCGGAACCAAACCAAACTCATCCAGCGTTCTAAGTAATTTACTTCTAACTCTAATTTCTAACGCCTCTGTAATTTGCTTTCCTTAAACCACCAGAATAATAGAGATGCTGTACATTTTGAGGTGTGGATCCAAACAAATGTATTGTATTTTCCTCCCCCCCCTGTCTTACAGGTTCAAGATCTGGCTTCAGTTTCTCTTCGCAATCCAGTGCGCATCTTTGTGAACAGTAACACAGACGTAGCTCCGTTCTTGCGTCAAGAGTTTGTCCGAATTCGACCGAATCGCGAGGGTGATCGTGAAGCCGTTGTTTGTGGTGCGTGCAAAGGACCTTTGTACTAAGTTAAGGGGAGCTCTCCCCATAGTGGGGGGTTCTTGTCCAAGACTGTTTTGGGGGTGGGTTTGGACAGATTTGTGTCGAATTCTGCACGGCAGTGGTCATCGGCTCTCATAAAACATTTCTTCTTTTTTTTTTCCCAGCCCTCCTCGCACGTACGTTCCACGATCACGTGATGCTTTTCACTCAGACCAAAAAGCAGGCGCATCGCGTGCATATCCTCCTGGGTTTAATGGGTCTTCGAGTCGGGGAACTCCATGGAAACCTCTCGCAGACGCAGAGATTACAGGCTCTAAGGTAGCAGAGCGAGGTGTACCGCCCGCACCGTTCGTCGGTTTCATCTAGTGAGGAGTCAGAGGACGAGACCAGCTTTCCTCCGCAGGAACTGCGTAAATTTGTTAAAGAGGTCTCACGGCTGTTTCAGGATACAGAGCGGTCGACGCACTCTAAAGGTTTACCTATGCTTCGTGATATGCAACATCTCATGTATAGAGAGTGGCCTAATCCAGGCAAAAGAGCTTTCATCTCGAAGCACTTCAAGCAGCTTTTTCACCTTCAGGGTGATGAGAAATGGGAAGATGTCCCTACAGCGGACGTCCAGATAGCTCAGCTTTCTAAACGTACTACCATTCCCATCGGTGAAGCGGCTGGTCTCAAAGACCCTGTGGATAAGAGGGCAGCGACGTCCTGTTGACGAGTTTTCCAGTCATCTGGTTTCCGGAGTAAAGTGACGTTATCTAGCGCATCTCTGGCTAAAGCTCAAGGTATCTGGTTGCAGTCCTTAGAAAGCAGTCTGTCGGACTCTATGGATGAAGGTTTGTCTGAGTTATTTAAAAACCTAAAGCTGGCTGATAGCTTCCTGGTGGAGAGCCTTAAACTATCGGCCCGTAATACGGGTTTGTCTTCCGTGGCTAGAAGAGCCTTATGGCTTCGCTCTTGGGCGGCAGATACTGCTTCAAAGTCTACCTTATGCGATTTACCATTCGAAAGAATCAAGCTATTCGGGTCTCCCTTGGAGGAGCTGATCAGACACATGTCAGATACTAAAAAGGCACTTCCTCCGGATAGGAAGAACAGACGATTCCAGTATAGACCTTCCCGGCCTTTTCAACCAGTGTTCAAGACTCAAACTTTTCGTAAACAACACGAGAGGAAGTTTCAGGAACATCCTAAGAAACCTGAGGTCAGGAGGTTCTGACGTGTGTTGGAGGTCGTCTGCAATGGTTCCTGCCAAGATGGAGACAAACCACCAACAGCTCCTGGGTCCTCAGGATCATCGCGGACGGGTACAGGATAAACTTTTTCAGAATCCCACGTCCCCTGTTCCTGATTTCGTGTTGCCCTTCTCAGGTGAAGAATTCGGCACTGTTTGCCGAAAGCCTTACCCTTGTCAAAAAAGGTGTCGTAGAGCCTGTTCCAAAGAATCAGGGGTTTCAGGGAGTCTATTCTCGTCTCTTCCTGGCGTCAAAGCCGGATGGGTCCTTCCGTCCGATTCTGGATTTAAAGAGGGTCAATGCCTGCATTCCTTACCGTCACTTCAGAATGGAATCCGTTCTCGCTGTTACCCACCTATTAAGACAAGGGGACTTTATGGTTACGTTAGACCTAAAAGATGCCTATCTCCATGTGCCAATCGCCACAGCCTTCAGGAAATATCTCGGGTTTGCCATGAGAGTCGGCACGAGGCTTGGACATTTCCAGTTCGCTTCTCTCCCTTTTGGCCTGTCGTCGGCTCCTCGGCTTTGCGGAAAGAGGGAATCGCGGTTGTCCCTTATCTGGACGATTGGCTTCTGAAAGCAGGTTCCTCTCAAGAGCTCCTGTCGCATCTCAGGTTTACGACCCGATGCTTGGAACAACACGGATGGATCATAAACCGCAAGAAGGCCAACCTTATCCCATCCACGAAGATCCAGTTTCTAGGACTCCTCATAGTGGATTCCGCCTCGTCGAGGCTATATCTCCCACGTTCAAAGATAAGAAGAGTAAGGAATCGGGTTTTCTTTTGACAACAAAATCCAACCCTTTCCTTCAGGACGGCTATGAGTATTCTGGGCAGCCTTACGGCCTGTATTCCAGCGGTAAGCCGGTCCAATGCACAGTTGAGAACCCTTCGATGGGACATCCTGCAACGATGGTCCGGGAGTCTGGAGGATCTGGACGTCGACTTCAGGGTTTCCAAACGCGTCTTACTGCGATTGAATTGGTGGAAAGCAAAGGGGCGCCTCGCCCGAGGGCGATCTTTTCTGCCACGTCAGTGGGTCACTCTCACCACTCTCAGGGCAGCTGGTCCTCGATCGATCAGACTCAATCTTCAAACCTTCGGGAACCGAAAGCTGTATTTCTGGCGCTCAAGACATGCGGCCCAAGATTGCGGGGAACAGCTGTCGGAATTCAGTCCGACAATGCCACCACCGACATGGTGGCACCCGCGTTCCAAAGCTCCAGGACCTGTCAGACGAGCTCATGCTCTGGGCCCAAAGGAATCTAGAGGATTTAGCAGCGACGCACATCAGAGGAGCGGACAACGGCCTGGCAGACGATCTCAGCGGATCTCGTTGCTCCCAAGCAAACTGGTCCCCGGACAAGAGCATCTTCTCTCTCCTGGTTCAAAGGTTCCGCCTGCCAGATATAGACCTTACGGCGACCGGACAAAACAGCAAATTGCCAATTTTCGCCTCCCTTTACAGGCAGGACAATCCTCCCCTGCTAGACGGAATGTCGGCGATTTGGTCTTTCGAGACGGCTTACCTCGGATCCTCCTCCGAATTCGGGTAGACAAAGCCAAGGCGTTAGCTATCCTCCCTTATTGGCCGAATCGAAGTCGGTTTTCGGAGCTGCTCGGTATGGCGATTTCAGCGTGGGAACTGCCGATATCCTCCCGCGTTCTGGAAAACAACAACCTTTCCAGGGATGTTCTTGTACGATTCAGATTGACGGCCTGGCTGCTGCAAGGATGATCCTCCAGGGCAGAGGCATTCAGCGTGAGTTCAGTACGAAGATCTACGTCTGCTATTTATCTTCGAGTACGGAAGAAAGTTCTTCACTGGTGTGTTACAAAAGGGTCTGGATTTTTTGCGGGAAGGTTTTTCAGCGAGTCTCACTGTCTCGACCCTTAAAGGACAGGTTTCAGCCTCGAGTCATTTTCTCCTGTCTGAATTGGCTTCGCAAGTTGTCGTCGGGCGGTTTTTGAAGGCGGTCACAATTCAACGGCCACCCGGACGTTGACATTTTCCTTCCTGGGATTTGACATAGGTCCTTCGAGCTCTGTGCTCCGAACCGTTGGAACCTTTAGAAGATGTGCGTCTCTCAAGTTTTTATCTCTCGAGACGGCATTTTTGGTGGCCATTACCTCGGCGAGGAGGGTCAGCGAGCTTGGGGGGGCTCTTTCCGCGGCTCCAGAATTTACAATTTCCCTTACCATTCCAGGTGGCACATGAGAAGACGGCTCCGCCTACCAGGTAGGGCAGGAAACACTATAAAAAAAGGAGACCTCCCCCTTCCTCCCCAGTGTTGTTTCCTGCCCTACTCAGGTAGCGTTTAGGCTGAAGCTTACCTCTTCTTCTTTTTTTGTTTTCTTGGAGCCCCGGGGGGGCGTCCTCTCTCTCCGACACCCGGTAGTGATCCCGGTGGATCCAGGGTGATGCGGCAGCCTCGGAGGCTGTAACTCCGCGGTAATCGCGGTAACACGAGGCTCAGTCCTCGTTATACGCTGCCCACAGCCCAGGGGGCTCACTGGGACGTGCATCCCCCTGGGGAATCCTCAGCGTGCGGCACGGCAGGAGAGCGCTCCGGCTGCGAGCAGGTTTCTATAGCCGGTCTCTCGGCACCCGGTTTTATTATCTCCTCTCTGCATTACTTCCGGCTCTGCGTCCGGGGTCACGAGAGGTCAATTGACGAGGAATTTCCGGATGTGACGTTTCCGGGCCTGGGCGACTAAACGCCTCTATAAAAACGCCAGAATGGGTAAGATCTTTCCTTGCTCTTCGTCCTGTGCTGTATTATTGGATTTTTTACTCCTCTTTTGTGCCTGCCTGTGCCTGAGGACTGTATATTGCCTTTTCAAGTAGGTGTTTTCTCTCCTGGTTTAGAGGGAGATTTCGATTGCCTATTCCATTGCTTTCTGTGGTTCTATTTTTGTGTTTTTTTCTCCTCAGTCATGTCAGACAAAAATCCAGACATCCCTTCTGAGGCCTCCCCACATAGGAAGTCTGTGGGGAAAACGAAACATAAAGCCTGCTCATCCTGTAAAAAGACCCTACACGACCCTACGGCCAAAATGTGCAGCTCCTGCTCTCGGCCTAAAGATGTTTCTACTTCAGAATTTACCTCCTGGTTGAAGGGGGAACTGCAGTCCACCTTTGACTGTTTTCGCGCCATGGCAAGCTCCGCTCAGGGGCCGGTGTCTCAGCATCATCTTTTCCAGCAGGGTCCTCTAAATGTTCTACCAGATACCCTGGAAGATTATTCGGCACCCTTTTCTGAATACGACTACAAGTCTAATGATCCCCAGTCTTCGGATGAGGAGGGGGAAGTTAAAGAAGAGACCTTTTTCTTCCCAGTCGAAGAAACGGGGAAGCTCATCTCTGCAGTCAGATCTACGCTAAATCTACAGGATGATTTACCAGCTTCAAAACCGGATCCTTTTCAGGGTCCCTCTAGGAAGCCACAGACCTTTCCAGTTCACGACTCACTTTCGGCCATTATCACAGAACAGTGGAAATATCCGGACCGGAGATTCTTCACGTCTTCCAGAACCAAAAAGCTGTTCCCCTTTGATGGCAAATATTCTGAGGCCTGGGAAGTCCCGAAAGTAGACACCGCAGTAGCCAAGGCTACGAAGAAAACAGCCATTCCGATGGAGGACGCGTCCCACTTCAAAGACCCCATGGACCGGCGGGCTGAGAATGCCACCAAGAGGGCTTTTGAGGCAGCAGCGGCGAACTTTCGTCCAGCCATTGCAATAGCGTCAACTTCTAGAGCCATTAAGATCTGGCTCCAACAAGCGGTGGAAGACCTTGCAGCTATCCCAGGGACTGAGCAGGTCGCAAGAAACCTGTCCGACACCTGCCTAGCAATTGACTTCATCTCCGATGCCTCCATTGAATCTGTCCGGTTTCTAGACGAGCTCTCTGGCTCAAGTCGTGGTCTGCAGATAACGCCTCAAAACACAAGCTGTGCAGCATTCCGTTCCAGGGGAACCACCTCTTCGGCAGCGACCTCGACACGATTCTAGAATCCACCACGGGCGATAAGCACTGGTTACCTCAGAGGAAAGGACCCCACCTCGTTTCAGGTCCAATTATTACAGAGCTCCAAGAGACAGGGAGTTCTACAGGCCCTCAACATCCAATCAATCAAGACTACCAGTCCTTTCGGGGTAAACCCTACGCAAGAGGTAGATTCCAGAGAGGAAGAGGCAGAGGCAGGGACGGCAAACCAGGGAAGTTTTGACGCCAGCAGGTTTCAGGTAGGGGGCAGGTTAACCGGTTTCCTGCATGCCTGGGAAGAGATCACCTCAGACCCCTGGGTCCTTCGCATCATCAATCAAGGCTATGCACCGGAGTTTACTCGCCTACCTGGCCAGAAATTCCTGCTGTCCATGCCTCCCGCAGATCCTTGGAAAAGAGCGGGATTTTCCCCCACACTCAACAACCTTATTCACGAAAGGGCTCTGGTGCCGGTGCCTCTTCAAGAAATAGGAGAGGGAACTTATTCCCACGTCTTTGTCGTGCCAAAACCATCCGGGAAATTCAGACTAATAATCAACCTACAGTTGGTAAATGCCTGCATCGGATACAACAGGTTCCGGATGGAATCCCTGAAGTCCGCCACGGAGGTTATTTCATCGGGGGACTTCATGGTCACTATAGGCCGTGCGAGACGCCTATCTACATGTCCTCATCAGGGAAGACCACCAAAGATTCCTCCGTCTGGCCGTTCCACTACCTCAAGGGATTCGGCATCTTCGGTTTCGGGCGCTTCCCTTTGGAATTGCTTCAGCACCACGGATCTTCACGAAACTCATGTCAGTGGTCGTGGCCTTCCTGAGGCGAAGAGGCATAAAGGTGGTCCCGTACCTGGACGATTGGCTCCTGATAGCAGCTTGGGCATCGTTGCTCCAATCCCATCTAGAGTTTTCCCTCAGGACTCTCCACAACCTGGGATGGTTAGTGAACTCCCTAAAGTCAAAGTTACTACCAAACAAACAAACAGACGTCGGACTTTTCTGGGAACGATCCTCGATTCAGAAGCACAGAAGACGTTTCTCCCGCAGGACAAGATCCTAAGATTACGGGAATTCACGCATACGGTCCTACAGTACAAGTCAGTGTCCCTCAGATCCGTCATGTCCTTGCTCGGTCTCGTGACCTCCTCCATCCCGGCGGTTCCCTGGGCACTGGCTCAAGCAAGACCCCTTCAACAATTTTTGCTGGATCGCTGGGATCGCTCCAAGACGTCCCTATACAAGAAGGTCCGGCTTTCTCCCCTCGTTCGGGAGTCACTCCGTCGGTGGCTGTCAACCAAGAATCTTTCGCAGGGACTCCCTTGGCAGACGAGAGATTGGGTGGTAATCTCCACCGACGCCAGTTTGACGGGCTGGGGTGCTGTCATGGGAAGCCATATTGCCCAGGGATCCTGGTCTCCTCAAGAATCAAGCCTACACGTGAATTTTCTACAACTGCTGGCGGTCTGGAGGGCTCTAAGGTTCTGGTCTCCAATCCTGCGGTACAAGTCCATCAGGATCCTTTCGGACAACGTCACCGTGGTGGCCTACCTTTCCAAACAAGGTGGCACCAGAAGCGGACGCCTGCAGACCCTGACTGCTCAGATCTGCCGATGGGCGGAGTTCAATGGCTGCACTCTCTCTGCGGTTCATATCGAGGGTTCGTTAAATCTGGAGGCGGATTACCTCGGCAGGAACTCAGTACCTCCGGGAGAACGGTCCTTAAACAAAAGGGTCTTTGCCCTCATCACAAGGAAATGGGGTACTCCTCAGATAGACCTGATGGCCACGCACCTGAACGCTCAGGTAAAGGGTTTTTTTTTCTCTTTCACCAGTCGTCGGCCATCCCCGAGCCCTGGAAGCACTCTCGCAGACCTTGGATTTCGACCTCGCATACGCTTTTCCTCCGCTTCCCCTTATCTCCAGAGGTCATCCTGGTTGTTCCTTTCTGGCTTCTTCCTCAGGTGAAGGATCTTCTCATTCAAGGTCCTGTTCTCCACCCAGATCCATCCCGATTTCAACCTCTCTGCATGGCTTCTGAAAGGGAGATCTTGTCCTCCAAGGGATTAGCTGCATCTGTGGTGAACACCATTGTCTCCGGCCGCGAAAATTCTACGGCCACCAGGTACCAAAAGGTTTGGGAGACATTCATCGCCTGGTGCAGTGTGCACGAAGTATCCACTCCATCTATCCGCGAGGTGCTGCGCTTTTTCCAAGATGGCTTTGATAAAGGATTCCAACCAGCTGCTATCAAGGTCCAGATCTCAGCACTGAGCAACTTCTTGGACTTCAATCTGGCTTCTCGTCCGTGGATCTCCAGATTTTCTAAGGGTATGTATGTGTAGACTTGGGACCTTAACCTCGTATTGCATCAACTCACCTTGTCTCCATTTGAGCCTCTAGAAGATACCTCTCTTAAGCTGCTCACCTACAAACTTGTCCTCCTAGTAGCTCTCACTTCCGCTAGGAGGGTGAGCGAACTCCAGGCTCTCTCCAGAGTAGAGCCTTTTCTCAGGATTCTGCCGGACTGCATTATCCTCCCTAAAGTAGTCTCCCCCTTTCCATTCGGATCAGGAGATCGTCCTGCCTACACTCTGTCCGGATCCCAAGAATCCCAAAGAACTGGAACTCCATTCGCTGGACCTGCGGAGATGTATCCTGTCATATATCTCTCACGTACGTCTGCCTGGAAGAAATCCGATTCTCTCTTTCTGTCCTTTGCGGGGACCCGCAAGGGCAGATCAGTATCCAGGGCTTCCGTGAGCCGCTGGCTTAAGGACGCAATCGCTTTATGTTACGTCTCCGCGGGAAGAGTACCTCCCTCCGGCCTGAAGGCTCACTCGACCAGATCCGTCTCGACTTCCTGGGCCGAACTCTCCGGGGTGTCTCCGTCTCTCATTTGCAAGGCAGCGACCTGGAGGTCGATTCATACGTTCGTAAGGCACTACAGGCTGAATCTTCATCTCTCAGACGAGTCTCAATTTGGTCGTCGTGTCCTTCAGACTGGAATCCTTCTTCCTCCCTATCTTGCTAATTCTTCTCATGTGCCACCTGGAATGGCAAGGGAAAGGGAGAATTCTTACCTGGGAATTCCTTTTCCTTGTCCATTTCCAAGGTGGCACACTTTTTCCCCCCGCCCATTAAATTCTCTTGGTGTTGCTATTATTTGTCTGAGTCTTTCTTTTGAACCACACTGGGGAGGAAGGGGGAGGTCTCCTTTTTTTTTTATAGTGTTTCCTGCCCTACCTGGTAGGCGGAGCCTTCTTCTCATGTGCCACCTTGGAAATGGACAAGGAAAAGGAATTCCCAGGTAAGAATTCTCCCTTTCTCACCAAGATAAAGTCGTTTTGTACGTCGAGCCTTCTTTTTTTTTTTGCCTAAGGTCATCTGTGAATTTAATGATGTCAATCGACCGTTGATTTTACCCTCCTTCTTCCCGTCATCGCCTGCTACTCCGGAAGAAACGCCGTGTCACGCTCTAGACGTCCGCAGAGCTCAACGGAGCTCTGCTCCTTTCCGCTCTACGGATCAATTATTTGTGAATAATCATTTTGGTCGATTTTCAGGCCACGCGGCCTCCGCGCACACGATATCCCGACGGCACTATTCGCTTAACCTACACTCTCGGCGGTCAGGTTCTTTCATCTCACATTGCTGCTCACTCCACCAGAGCTATGGCTACATCCTGGGCTGAAAGGTCTTCTGCATCCCCGGAAGAAATATGCAAGGCAGCCACTCGGTCTTCCTTCCAGACATCTTCTCCTCCTCTGATGCTGATTTCGGGCGTAAGGTGCTCCAGGCGGTTACCTCGTGACTATATTCCCCACCCAGAGGGGGCATCTTTCTATATCCCCTGTGGTACTGACACTATATGACAGGAAAAAGAGTCATTTTACTTACCGTAAATTATTTTTTCCTTAGCATAGTGTCGGTACGTATTTCCCTCCCTGTACGTTTTCTATGAAAATTATTTGTCGCAAGCTATCTTGTGTTCTTGGTATTTACTAGAGGTATCGGGGCTGCCGGGGCTCTCATAGGGGGGAGCAGGAGGGGTTAGGAGGCGATCTTAACCTCTTTGTTTCTAGGTCCTTGTCCCTAGGAAGAGCGACACCCCCGTGGTACTGACACTATACTAAGGAAAAAAGAATTTACGGCAAGTAAAATGACTCTTTTGTTTTTAAATAGTAATTTTTCTATGAATGCGATCCGCCAACATCCCACCTTTTTATAATGCAATTCATTAGGGCCACCGGTGAAGTCTATTATAAAAGCTAGGCGGTTTTCGATCGCCTTTTTCTCGGGATGCCGTATGGTGTATTGTGCCGTCACGTGCGGTGTTCACGATTACGGTAAAATGATGGACGAGCGTAGCGTGCTTCTGCGGTAAATCTCACAAACGTGTGTCTCGTAGGTCATAAACTTAACTGTGCCTGGAACGGTCAAGCGTTACGTGCACAGGGTGGGTGGAACGGCGCGCGCCGGCAAAGCGGGACGTTCGGTGGCTCTGGTGGGGGAAGAAGAGCGGAAGATGCTCAAAGATATCGTGAAAAAAGCACAAGCCCCCGTGAAGGCCAGAGTTCTTCCCCAAGGTGAGAGGCGTTAATATTCCTTACTAGCCGACGAACGAACGCGCTTGCGGGTTGTCGAGATCGAAACGGCAAAATATCGTAATTAATTGGGGAATTAGCCGCTTTGTCCGTTTGTTTGACTTCTCCTTCGCATCCTCAGATGTGATTTCCAAGTTCCGAGACAAGATTATAAAGTCGGAGAAGGAGATTTACGCCGCGCTCCAGCTCGAGAAGGAAGAAAGGGAAATGCAGAAATCCGAGGCCCAGGTGGGCTCTTAACCTTGACTTTACGGCAACGTTTTGGCACCGACGATTGTTTAGAATGATTTGCCGAAAGCCGCACGTGTCGCAGCTTGCCTTTTTTTGTCTAATCGATTACTCTTCACGCAACCCCCAGATCAGTGTTGCCAAGAGAAAACTCCAACCGGAAGGAGGGCCCGAAGAGCAAAACATGCCGAGAACGTGGTTCCAAAGCAAGGAAGAGCGAAAGAAGGAAAAATGTAAGCGTGTGTCGATGCCGGAGATCTGCTAGTCTTTATTATTTATCTAGTGCCGACAATGGAGTCTTAAGCATGCGTAACAAACACGTTTGTTCCTTTTCTATGCATAGTATCGCACGCCCTTCAAGAGTTTGATTTGGCTTTAAGAGGAAAGAAGAAACGTAAAAAGTTCCTGGCGGACGCGAAGAAAAAAGGAGAGATGACTGTAAGTTGTGTTTTGTCGTGACACGTGTCACTTTGGGTTGGCCGGATGTTCGTATGCTCAGCTCTGTGACTTCCGTGCCCCCCCTTTGCAGCCCGAGGAGCGCTCGCAGTTTGAGGTGCTGAAAGCTCAGATGTATGCAGAACGCGTGGCCAAGAGAGACCGCAAACCCAAGAGAGCTCGGGCGGTCCCTGCCGACGAAGATCCCTCAGGTATCTAGCGAATCAAGGCAACACACCACCACCACCTAGTCTAATAACAATTGCCTGAGGAGGCAAAGCGTGTTGGGGGCTTTGTGCAAGGGAAGAGCGAGTAGCGATCTCCACTGCGGTCCCTTTCCTAAAACAAATCATCTGTTTTTTCCAGCATTGAAAGCGAAACCCAAGAAGCAGAAGAAGAACACGGTGTTTGATGAGGAATTAACGAACACGAGCAACAAAGCTCTGAAACAGTACCGGGCAGGGTATGATGTTTTATCCCAAGAAATGTGGCTAATAATTCTAAGATTGTACTAGTCTCATGACGTAAAGTCATGATTTTATGAAGGACACGGAGGCGAGTATTATTGCATTCTCTTTCTTTATTACTACTCCCTCAGCAGCAAAAAATACAGGAAGTAGTTTAACTGAAGAGAAAAAACATATATAAAGACATATGAACAGGCCAGCCAATCAGCGGCAGATCCAAGTACATCAAAGGGTGTGACAAGCTGCTGCACTTCCTCTTTTCTTGCGGATCCAATCAAACCGGAACCAATCAAACGTAAACAGGAACAGTCATCTCAAGGAACTGACAACTTGCTGGAAGCATCCAGAAGACATCAAACTAGAACAGAGAAAACAGAACACTGGTAGAAATCATGAAAACGCCACAAATCAGAAGCAAACAATGTAAGACAATGCAATCGGAATGAGAGGCATGACATGACATCGATATACGATAACACAGCAGAATGAAA
>VKOC01000003.1:40353433-40377156 GCA_009364415.1 Spea multiplicata | reverse complement strand
ACTGTATACAGCGCTGGGGGCTATTACTGTATACAGCGCTGGGGGTTATGCTCAGGGAGAAATATATTTGATTTTCCACAGAATTTCCTCTTTATCTAAAAACAAAATACCTAAAGAAAAGTGAGTATTTTCTGGCACTCCCCGCCAGTCATTACAGGCCCTCCTTAGCTCCGTTGTGATTGTACGTTTAGACCAAGCTCCGTGTTTTCGTCTCTCGGCTTTGCCCTAACCGTTCAGTTAATGGTTCATAGGATTGCCGGGAAGCCCTGCCCTCTGTTTGAATAAGTCCGTTATCTTTGGTTGGAGGGAGCTTGGCCGTACCTCGGGACTTTTTAAAGGAAAACTAACATCTAATTGTACCGTAAGAAAAACCTTAAAAGCCTCGATAGAAACATTAGACTTCCTTCGATGTTGTGGTGGCTTCTAAGGTTTTATAAGTTGAATATTATATAACATTTAAAAAAAAAAAAAAAAAAAAATAAAATAATAATAATAAAAAATAATATTATATATATATATAAAGCTTTTGGCCTTCTTAGCAAGCCAGATCTCCTGCCATGTCTCCAGCCAACTCTTGGTTTATGAGATGACAATCCATACTGCCCAAGTGTCACGTTTTTTGCAGGACAGTTGGAGATCATGGGCCAGTTGGAGAGATCCTCTGATCCCCCCTGACCAGCCCAGGGGGCCGTCATATCCAGCCAGCAGCCACTACCTCATTGTTTAGCAGCCGCTGGCCTTAAAGAGCCAGACCAGGTCTGATGGCAGCCATCATACCCTATGTCTATAACAAATGGGGCAACAAAGCTTCAAATTCCGGACATGTAAAGAAAGCTGTGAGGCACACATTTGGCTTTGTTTGAGCTCGTGGAGCGCTCTAGTCTCCATATTAAGCCGTGAGTCTGCCCTTACCCCATCGTCAGGGTGGGCTTTACACTCTCGTGCCCTAAGTATAAAGTGCGGCCCCCCATACACTGTACAGAAACAATGGCAGAAAGACATGGCTGGGCCTGGAACTGTCTTAGGCCTTACCAACGGGGAGAGCCATGCGCCAGATGGGTGGCACGTGCTTAAGAATAGGAACAATCCATTTTAGAGTAGACAAGGCTACCTGCCTTATTGTTGACATCCATGATGGATTTATGGTACATTTCAGGTGTTCCTTATAACAAATTATCCCCCGATCCTTAGTGCTGACAATACTGAGAGCCACGAACCATTAGGGAGGAGAGGTCTGGTTGAGAAACATGGTTACCAAGCGACTTGTTTCTTTTTCTCTTCTGCTGACTTTGCTCTTCCAGCTGGGCTTAAAAGTAAATCCCAGGTCACTGCGTTGAGTAACCGACTTACAAGGCTGCTACTGTGCTAATAACTATTTGCCAAACCTGGGACAATCAATCGGTTTCATTTTTTTTAATCTGTATGGACGGCAGTCCCAATAATTTATAATGTCTACATGGACCGTGGCTCAGTCCCTCAAGGGAAGACGCTAAGCTTTAAAGGGCTCGAACCTTCTCAGTCTACTCTCAGATCATTAACAGAAACTCATGACCCTGTTCCAACACTGATATCTACACAAAAAATATATAGTTACCAAAAAACTAATATAAATAAGCAATTACATATTTTGTTATATGCTTTTCGTCATGGTGGTTCTCTATGAATCCCAAATCCATCCGGCTCTCTTTTCTCCCCTGATGCCTTTCTTTTCTAGGAGCTCAAAATGTTTGCTGGGTATGAGGGTATCACCTGGGAATTCTCGGGGTTTGACCCGGGTCTCCAATGACCGATGGGAGTTATGGTGTACCTCATCAATGTCTGGCTCAATATATAGCGATGGGAGTTATGCTGTACATTGTCAATGTATGGCTCAGTATATAATGATAGGAGTTATGCTGACCTCATCAATGTCTGGCTCAATATATAGCGATGGGAGTTATGCTGTACATTGTCAATGTATGGCTCAGTATATAATGATAGGAGTTATGCTGATCCACTGTCTATGTGTTTGGGCACAAAGATGGCACCGGTAAGTTTGGGGGCAAAGATAGTACCGACAAGTTGTTTGAGGGCAAAGCTGCAACTGTGGGAAGTGGGTGACATGTTACTTCTGGTTATATAGTGTTTATTATATATTTCCAATTTAGCCCAGACAAACCAATAAATATATTATTAATACAACTAAAAAAAAATCAAGATTTAACCAAAATTCAATAATTTTATATCTTATAAGTTTGTAACTAAACTTAGCCTAATGTGACACCCGGCTAGAATCTATATTTGTTTTGGGAGGGTTCCAGGGAACGGCTCCGTTACATCCAAGTATGCGCAACGCCACTCATTTCCAGTAACGTCCTGCACGAGCTGCACCCATTGGTTTAAGAGGTTTTTCCCTAAAACTGGCATGGACTCTGTCAGCAGATGAGACCCATTCGGCCCCATCATGTCTGCCAATTTTAACATGTGTCCGTGGACTTGTCTTAAGCCTCTACCACTTCTGCAGGCAGGCTGTTCCGCTTATCCACCACCCGCTTCGTAGAGTAAGACTTCCTTAAATTACCGTCACTATAACTTCTCCCGTCCCCCCTCCTGTCTGTATCTGGGGGTATGCAGTACCTGTTAGTGAATATGTCGATGTGATGTGTTGCACAAGCCTGGACTTCCCCCGCCGGCTGATTTTGGCCACTTTCCCAGTAACTGATTAACGGGATTGTTTGCTAAACGTCTTAATTCCATATAAAACATCCCTCCGACGGGGCACAGCGTCCTTACTGCATCATGGGGTGCAGAGCGCTGTGTGTGACTCTGCTCGCCCTCCTCGCAGGATCCTACGCCCAGCCGCCGTGAGTAATACAATTTACCTTATTATGGGGTAATTTATACCTTAATTCAGCCTTAGTTACTGGAACAAAGGCTTGTTATGTTGACACTCAAACTCGTCTCAAAGTTTATTTCAGCTATGAGAACAGTCGCAATAGTTAGCAACATTCATGAATTTTAACTACCTAGAACTTGCACTTTTTTGTTTTTCAATCCAATTTTTTTTTTCTGTGAAATTTAGGTAAAAAAATTAAATAGTATTTTACCTGCTGAAATTCACGTGAAATCTTTTAGATTTCTTCTGTAAGGACTACTTATTTTTAATTTCTATTCTCTATTAGTTATTTATTATTTTATTATTTTTTCTATTTTTAATATTTTTCTCTATTATACTTCTTGTAAGCCCCCGGTCCCTAAGCCAGTTATGTTGATCCAAGGGTCTTAAGGTGAATGGGCAGATTCTTGGGGGAGTTTTACCCCAGTCTCATGGTCTTTGGCTGAATGGCAGATTTTCACGGGTTTTACCCCAATCCCAGGGTCTTTAGCTGAATGGCAAGATTCTCGGGGGGTTTTACCCCAGTCTCAGTATCTCAGGGTTAGCGGGCAGAGTCTCGGGGTCAGAACCGACTCCTTCATATTCTATTATGATTTAATGGTACCTGAGTATTCCGACTGGTGGGCTTCTTACTGCTTTATCACCGCTGAAATCCCTGCTTGAACACAGGTAACCTGATTTAGAATGTTTACCTTCAGAAAGTCACGGTTTCCATAAGAATCATTTGGTTGCCACCATTAACAAGTCCGTACGATAGAAGCTTTGTGGGGGGGGCTATACATTTAAAAGGTCTCTGGGGCGACCATATGAACTTAAACCCCCTACTCCTTCCCTTGTCTAGTAGTGGATCCTTGAAATCTGATATCTTAATACCCAAGGTGTTAGTTCATTCATAAGAACGTAATCAGAACTCTGATGACCTCAGGAACATCAGTAGAATCAGAAGAACAATCTCCTGTCTCTCCCAAGTGGCTGACATTCCAAACCAAACAGACCCAGCACTACCTGAGAAGAATATTTACTGCCCCCCCCCCCCCCCCGTCTCTCGGGGTCTCCTGCCCTCCCACATGCATACCTCGCCAGCATACCAAACATCCCAGAAGGGGAATGTCGGGCTGGGTTTACTCATAGTCCACCTGCCAGCAGCCATGAATGTTGCGTTGGCCTCTCATTTTTCCTAACGCCTACATTTTTTAGCTCTTCACCAGAAATATAACGGAATTAAGATAAACTTCATCCAACTTGCTTGTATACCACGGCATGAGCCACCTTAACTTCTTCTTCCCAAGATCTGCCTGGATATTCCTCCCCATTAAAGTCGTTGGTTGTTGGTTCAAGTGGTCTTTCCAAAGGTTGGGGGAAGAGAAGTGAAAATGGTGGTTACAAAATACTGGCTCTGCCACAGGCTGCCACCTGTTACCATTTACGCTGAGGACCAGTCATTGAAAAATGGCCGGGGGGTCACACACCTAGAGTCTGACACGTATGACGTAAGAGGTTTCTTTATGATCGCCTTTGTCCGACAGATGCACCTTGATCACTCCCAGCGTCCTGCGCATCGAGAGCCAGGAGACCGTCGTGATTGACGCTCAGCTGCAGAGCGCCGCGTTTGACGCGGAAATCTTAATTCAAGACTTTCCTCAGAAGAAAACCATTTACAGCCAAACCAAAGTGTCGTTGAACAGCGCCAACGGGTTCCTGGGGAAGGCCAGCCTAACGGTAAGAGACAGCAGGGTGCCGGGTCAGTGTGGAAGATGGCGTCTACATATTTAGAGAACGGGGGTCATCTTTAAAGGTCCTTTTGGCCAGCAACCGGCCGTCAAGTGATGTTATGGTGGGTTCTACTTCTGGAAAAGCATCGCAGTTGCCCATCAAAACACATGAATAAGTCAATAAGGTAGAAGCAAAGTGACATTTTTGTGAATATTTGTTAATTTTTTTGTGTGCGGAAACTTGAAATTCTTGTGGGTTCATTTTTTTTCTATGAAAGTTCCATTTTCCGCCATTTTTATAATATGAGCAGAAGCCTTTCCATCCACCTCTATCGCCAGGTAATAAATTGAGGTCCCTGACCTAAGGTCTTCAGCCAGTAATGGACCTCATCTCCCATAACGTTTGGAGGTTGTGGCCCCAACCCCAGCTGGAAAGTCTTACAGTGAGCTTGAAAACTTTTTGTTGCTTAGTCTTATTTTATTGACTCTTTTTTTTGTTGTTGTTGTTAATTCCATGCCTTTTTAAGATTCCCGCTAAAGATTTTGAGAAAGACCCAAAGAAGAAGCAGTTTGTCTACGTCATTGTGAAGTCTCCAGCGTGTCCTCTGGAGAGAGCTGTGCTGGTGTCATTTCACAGCGGATACATCTTCATACAGACGGACAAGCCGCTCTACACCCCCGGATCTTCTGGTAATTCCAAGGCTGCCATTTTTGGTCTATTCTAAAAATGGATCATGGAAGCCATGTTTCTAGAGCACATTGTCCAGTTCTATCGCTCTTTATCCAACCTGTTCCTCCTCTATTGCGTAGCACATTCTAGCTTTCCCACAAGCAGATGGCCGTCTGTATAGAGCACACACCATTCATTTGACTTCGCTCTTCCTTTAATGTTTGTATTAAACCATCGAGGCTGATCCTCCTTCATTCCTTCACATCTCTCATAGTTCTCTATCGGATTTTCACCACGGGACACTCCATGCTTCCTGATTCACGCACAGTTGATGTGGAGATTCAAGTGAGTTCTACTTTTTGTACTCTCTGTGCTGTACACTTTCTAAATCTAAGCTGTACATCCTCAGTATCTTCAATACACTGTATATGGATAAACCAATAGCCCCCCAGGAAAGTCTATAGCCTCTCCATATGTCTTGGAGCAGAGGAGAGAGAGGACATGATCGAAACATTTACCGGTAAATTCTTAAAGGGATTTAACAAAGTACAGGAGGGAAGTTTATTTTCAAAGGTGAGGAAATATTAAAAGGGTGGTAGATGAGTGGAACAGTCTCCCAGCAGAAGTGGTAGAGGGTAATTCAGCGAGAGAATTTAAACATGCATATGGCTCCTGAATCTTAGAAGAGCCCTAAGGTTTGAGTCTTTATTCTATGTAAAAGCACCCGGTCAGCTAATTCTTATCTGAAGAGAAAAGCCTCTGCGGCCATGAAGCGCCAGTTAAGAGTCGTCTGTATTTCTCAACATAGCGCAAATAGTGGGTCTTAATGACTAAGTGCTATAACCCCCCCTGTGTGCTTGAAACAAACAAATCTGAAAAAATACACAATGCCCAGGCAGGGGCAAAAGTCAAAACGCTCCTCTTTCATCATCATCATCATATGTTTAACGTAGTCTTCGAGATGAAGGTGGAGAGGGGACTGATGGAGGAGGTGTTGATAGGGCGATGAAAAGGGAAAAAAGTAAATAAAAGAGATAAGTAAGACGAGGGTCTGTGAGGCTTACCAGGGCCACTGATAATAATAAGTACTGCACACTGGACTGTTCCTTGGTGGCATATTCACAAACAGGGGAAACAACGTCATATACATTAATGTAGGGCAGTATCTATAGATACTCCAATTTTGCTCCAATAAACTCCCTTTAGCCGCAGACCTGGAGGCGGCCATTGCTGTCAGTCATGTGATATTTTGATTGACTTTCCCAGCTCAAACACCACACTGAGCTAATGCTTTACGGCAATGCTAATGAAGTCCCTTCCTCCATAGGCTTTCATTAGTGATAAAGTCCAACTGGGTTACTAAGACTGAGTCACTCCAATGTTTACAAAGGCAGTATGATAAGGAGTTAAGCTGTTTGTCTAGTAGACTCTGGCTCTGACTCTGGTCGCTATCACAGCTTGTTAGCATAATTTAATTTTTTATTCATTGACGACAACTCGTGGTTTTTGGTTATCAATCAGCTTGATTGTTTAGGACTAAGGGACAAAACTAGCACGTCTTAGCCGTTCCCTGCGCTGTCCTCTTACCCCTTCTTGTTTCCGTACCCGTACTTATCTTATAGACTGTTTTTTTTACCCCTTCTTGCAGAATCCAGATGGTATTGTGGTTCATAAAATCCAGTTCTCGTCCACAGACAAAAGCGGGATTGTGTCGAGGAGTTTCCCCCTTCCTGAGATTGCTAAGTATGCATCTGTTTGTATACATTTACCGTATATATATATATATATTATACATGGGGGAGGGGCAACTTCATATTAATGTCTATGTGTTTAGAATGTGATGCTAGTCCCTGTTGGTGCAATGGCCAGGTGTCCCAATACTTTTGTCCATTTAGTGTATTTGCAATCAGGCTTGTGCCCAAAAGTGCCCCTTATTGCCACCCCCAGCGGCAGGTCGGGTCTCGCCGTGTGCTGATCGCACATAAGTTTGGAGTAATTTAATATTTTCCTCTCGCAGCGTGGGAACATGGCGGATCACTTCTAGATTCCAAGTGGCGCCTCAGAAAATCTTCCGGACGGAATTTGAAGTCAAAGAATACGGTGAGTTATAGATCCCCGCAATTGCAATCATATAGGGAACGGTCCGCTAAGTCTAGTCAGCCGGCTACTTTAAAGTCAAATTAGTGGTGGTGGGGTTTTTCATCATTTTATACGATTGAACGGGGAGGAATAATCATGCAGATTCTGAGAACAGTCAAGATGGCTGCTCCCATAATGTGGTTTCCTTGTATGCGGTATAGGATTGTAACGCGTATAAACTCTTCTTATGTCTCTCTTTGCACAGTGTTACCAAGCTTTGAAGTCTCGCTGCACGCCGATCAGAACTTTTTCTATGTGAATGACAATGAATTTTCTGTGGAGATTACTGCCAGGTAATTTTATTTATTCCGTACCGGTATATATATATATATACCGTATATATATATAGCAGCCTGATATGTAACTGGCAGACAACACACTTTCATCAAAAAATATATAAATCACCATAAAATATATAATTATAATGAGAAAATCAATTTGAGGAGCACAAAAGGGATCCAGCCAGGGGATTAAATATTACCTTTAGTAATTTAGGTAGTTTGGACACCCCCAGTGGCTAAACGGGGAACTGCAAGTCAGTACAGAAAATTTGAGTGAATATACCCCATTATACCAGACTTCTATGAGGTTCCTGCTCTGTGTCCCAAGGTTCTTGCATGGAAATCCGGTGGAAGGTTCCGCGTATGCGATATTCGGAGCGCTGATCGGCAACGAGAAGAAGAGCATTCCAGACAGTTTGACAAGATTAACAGTAAGAGTTTTTGAGATATATATATATATATATATATATATATATATATACGATGCCTTTGTTTCCGTTGACGCCGAGATAAACCCCAGATAAAGCAAAAGATTTAATTAGTTATGTCAGGGATCACCCTCGTTTTCAGAGATTCGTGCGAATGCCCCGATACCCTTTCTTACCTTCATTTGAACGTTACTTATAAAAGTTGTGTTTAATTTGTTAGCTTTTATGATTTATCAATAAAATGTACCGGTAATGCAAGACTTTATGCCATTATAGGTTACAAACGGGAAAGCGACGGCCAAGCTGAAGCGTACCGACATCGTCAGACGGTTCCACGACATGGACACGCTCCTGGGGAACTACCTGTACGTTACGGTCACAGTCACAACTAACGCAGGTACGACGTCTTTACATCAGCTGAAAGAATCACGAGGACCTTCTGTGACCTTAAAGCCCATCGCTTTTTTTTTTTGTTTTGCAGACACAGACAAGGTGGAAGCTGAAATGTCCGGGATCCCCGTAGTGAAGACACGGTTCAAGTTCGATTTTTCCAAGACCTCAAAGTATTTCAAGCCTGGTTTGTCCTATAGACTAATAGTAAGGAGTAAAAAAACATTATATATATATTAGGATAAGTCCTGCACAAGGACATGATGTAGATCGCATCTTGTATGTCTTAACGTGTGTTAACCTTAACGTCAGTCTTGTATATTGTCAAAATTATTATTATTATTATTATTAATTATTTTTATTATCTTTTATTTATAGAGCGCCAACAATTCACACAGAGCTTAATTTAATTTTATTTTATTTATTTTTTTATTATCGTTAATTTTTACTCTATATTGTAACACCGCTACGGAATCTGCTCGGGCTCTAGAATTAAATCGATTGTCCAAGCCGTTAGGACTTCGAATGGCCCAATCTTAATGGAGTCAGGATCCGCATTTCCTATCTGACAATATATGCCAATATCTGCCACCAAACTTAGATGTGCCGTGTGTGGATAGAATGAAGATCACGCACACGGCACATTGGTATGGGAAATATCAGAAAACTCTTCACAACGTACCAAGAACCTCTTGTGTGATGGTCTTTCTTTGAATACCTTCTTCAGGCATCTTTGCTGAACCCTGACGGTTCTCCCGCACCAGGAGTTAAGGTCTGTTTAAGCGATGGAAGCTGTTCAAATACTTTGAAGGATGGGACTGCTCCGTTTAATATCAACAATGTTGAGGACAAGCCAGATATGAGATTTGAGGTGAGTGGTGGGCTTTTTGAGGTTTTTTTTTTAACCAAATATCTGCTCACAAAGAATTTTGGTGCCAGTCTATATGTATTTGCAAATAAAAGAACATATATATCGCAGTGGCCCCCATTAATACGATGTGTATCATTTTAGGTCCAGACTAAAGCGGACAACGTTCCCGAACACCGCCAAGCAACGGGCTCGCTCACGGTGCAGTCGTACAAACCGCAAAGCGCGTCAGGGAATTATCTTCACATCGCTGTGCAGGGATCTCAGGTCGAGCTAGGGAATACCCTAGCCGTTCATTTCTATTTCAAGAACGCGAAGATGGACGTTCAGGAACAAATCAAACACGTCACCTATCTGGTAAGCACGACTTGTCCCAGGGCAAAAAGGTCTCCAGGACCTCATGTCCATGAGCCTGAGCCCGCCATAGGTCATAGATCATTTTGGAGCCTTTGTCTCCTCGCCGTTGTCTCCTCACCGGTGTCTTCTTGCCGTTGTCTCCTCATCGTTGTCTCCTCACCGTTATCTCCTCACCGTTGTCTCCTCACTTTCAGATCTTGAGCCGAGGAAAGATCGTGGAGGTGGGCAGAGAGGCTCGGCTAGCAGGCCAAGTTGTTGTTGCAAAGACATTGACTATCAAGGAGGATTTCGTCCCTTCCTTCCGTATTGTGGCTTATTACGTGGCCACCCAGTCCGGCAATGAGATTGTATCTGACTCTGCCTGGGTGGATGTAACAGATTCTTGCATACGAAAGGTGAGATGGATCATTGAGGATAATTGGAGCGAAAAAAAAGTGTTGGAACAGCCTTTCTGATAGACATGTGCAAATGGGAAAAAAACGAGTTCAAGTTAGGACAAATTGACGGCAGTGATGTCCTTTCCCCCGATTGGAGGATCAGGGAGAGGACGCCATCGCAAGTGCCACCATTTTGGTCGAAGTTCCCACCGGATTTTGTCCGCAAAGACGCGGCCAAAGATAGAAGATTGAACATAGATTGAAGATAGAAGTGAAGGGAGAAGTTAGGGAAATATTTAGAGAGAGTGAGTGAACAAGAATGAGAGTTTGAGAACGTGTGAGTAAGAGTGTGAGTGAATGTGGAATGTGCTTTATTTTTGTCCGATTCATGGGGGTCTTGCCTCGTTTTCGTGGCTTCGTGTGAATTGCCAAGTTCACCAAACTTTGGTAAACATGCAATACGTACAAATACAAATGCACAAGTTTACCTTCTGATATTACATTATTATTACCCGACAATGGAAATCCCAAACACCAGGATGACCCCAAGTCCAAGCAGATAACCTAGGTGCAAAGGGTACCAAGCTGAATATAATATAAGATGGATCTTATTATTTAACATTTTTATTCTAATTCAACCAATAGAATCACAAAAATCCCGATTAATCGTGGACTTCATATTTTCTCTTTGAACAGGTTGAAATTTCCCAGGAAAAGAGTAAAATACAGGAGCCAGGGACCATTCTCAATCTGAGGATCACAGGAGACCCCGGAGCTAACGTTGGACTGGTGGCGGTGGACAGGGCTGTTTATGTCCTCAGCAGAAAAAACAGGATGTCACAATCCAAGGTGAGGAAGAGGATGAGGATGCGGAAACCGTCTCACCGTCTCATACATTAGCCATAAATTAATCCTGACGCCATCATGGATAATAATTTGGTGGAATGACTGATTGTTGGCGAAACGTTGCCCGTAGGTTTGGAAAGAGGTGGAGCAGAGTGACCTCGGTTGTTCCCCAGGAGGAGGAAGGAATAATGAGGGAGTCTTTACAGACGCTGGGCTTTCTATAGATACCACCACAGGTCTTAAAAACCCAACAAGATCGGGTAAGATGAGTTTTAGTAACGTGCTGAATAATATGCGTCGGGGCCTGAAAAATCTGGCTTAAAAATGAAACTTTTAGGGCTGAAGAACCCCATGATACCCTCACACCATGCAAACACGCTAAGAGCCTAGAAAAAAAGGGGCATCGGGGGGAGGAAAGATGGACACCGGGGTTTGGGTTCTGCCAATGGAAAACAGGGACACTTGGGAGGTATGTTATTGCCAGAACATAATACACAGCCAACACCACAGACGAATGATGGGTGAAGGGGCCGACTGATAGCAGGAAGGTGGGAACTCATCAAAAAAAAAATCATGAAATAAAGAAAAGTTCAAAAACTTCTCTTTGCAGAGCTGCGATGTCCCGAAGCGCAGATGAGGAGGAGACGTTCTGTTATTCTTACAGGAGCTCAAGCTGAAAAAGGTCTCTACCACCTCTGCTGGGAGAAATGAATTATTCTCTACCACCTCTGCTGGGAGAAATGAATTATTGCTCGTATAAACGGGGGGGCCACATTGGATTTTGAGTCCAATGCTTTTGGCAGATATATACGTAAAATACTAATTGATGTGTCAGGGAAATGACTTCTGGTGCTTTTGTTTCCTCCCCAGTGAAGCAATATCAAGATGGCCGTCTACGTCAGTGCTGCGTGGACGGGATGCAGAAGAACCTCATGAAGTACTCATGCGCGCGACGCGCTACGTACGTCATGGATGGTGGCGATTGCGCAGCGATCTTCCTGGAGTGCTGCAAATTCGTCTTCGAGCCGGTAGTGGTCAGAGGCCGAAAAAGACCAAGCATCATAAAATACAATACATGTAAGAACCGGGATTCATCCCCACAAGGAAGCAACGAGACACGCAATGACATACATGTGACTACTAACACACACGCTAACAGAAAATGCACGGGCTGGACTGAGAAGCCGGGGGGGGGACATGTTCTCGTTTTAAAAAAAAACCTCTAGATTTAGGAATAATCCTGCAAATTCACTGCTTTACAAATCAAAATGGAGGAGGGGGCCTTCTTAACCAATTTAGGGTCCCACCGAAAGGCAAGTTAAAGCTTATTTATGGCCACTTTGCACTCCCAGTGAAACCGAGTGAAGTGTGGCCCAAGATTTTGTGTTAAGATGCTGAAACATTTCTTCATTCTCATTTTCTGTTTTCACGTGTACCTCCCATCCTCCATTACTTGCTTTTTTCCTCCAATCTGCTAAGTCTTGTGCTTTTTCCCCCACGCCAGACCACCATCGTTCATCGGTTTTGCTCACCGGAGAAGCTGCAACCGAAGATGATGAGGGTGAATACATCGAAATGAAGAACATTCTGTCTCGAAGCATCTTTTCCGAGAGCTGGTTTTGGAGGGTGGACACCCTGCCCATGAGCGCAGATCGCGATGGGTAAACAACAGTCATACAACTAGTTATTTACTATCTCTCTGTAAGCTAGGGAGGTATGGAGTTCCTGCTGCTGAGAACTACAACCTCCAGAAGGCACAGCCGACCAGCAGCGCTGGGACAAGAAGCTGGCTAAACATCTTTGGAGCTGTAGTTGAGTTAACCCTAACTTAATGTCCTTTTATTAAAATTCGCTGAAACAGTTCTTTTTTTTTTAAATGGGCAGAATTGGCTTAAAAAATAGAGATGGGCATTGTCCTTATGGGCTATTGACTAAGAAGGTTGATATGGGACAACATGGACCTTTTCTGTCCAGGGTAACTCAAGATGGCTGCTACCTTGAACCCATCAATATAAACTTACTGAGCTCTTCGATAAGCTGCTTGACCCTCTTGTTGTCTGTAAGAATGTATTTCATTCCTGTTAACAACGACACTTATGGGAAGGCTGGATTCTCATCTTACAGAAGTATTATTCCTAACCTACCCCAAAATAATAAATATTATTATTAAAGACGTTTTAGGTGGGACTTCGAAAGGATGAGGGTAAGTTAATAATAGCAGTAGAAGGAACCATTTGTTGAGTATCTCTTTTTGGTTGCGTCTGGACCCCTAAAATCAACGATATAAATAATAGCTAAGTATCTAGTACTGTCAGCTTCGTTTAAGAGAAACCCCCCAAACATCGCTTCCTTCAATCACAGGTATTCATCCAAGTCTGTCCAAGCGTCCCTCCCGGACTCCATTACCACCTGGGAGTTTTTGGCGATCAGCATGAGTCCTACTTCAGGTAACCAAATGGAATGCCAATTCTACACTTGTTTTCCCTAAATAGGTCTTTATAGCTGACCGATAGTTTTAAGTGGATGGTAGAGGGTACAGAAAGCCAATGTATGGGTTAATCTTGGGCCAGAAGATATGTATAGATATAGACCCAAGGAAGGAATTATGATCAATGTTTAATACAGACATGTATTTGGGATTTACTGTAAAAAGTACCCCTATACGGTCCAAGAACATGGCCAGCCTTGCTAATGGATACCAGTGTAAGCATGCGCGTATGCACCTCCCCGCAGGTATCTGCGTTGCTCCGTCGCTTAACATCACGGTCCGGAAAGACTTCTTCATTGACCTGCGCCTTCCCTATTCCGTTGTGCGTAACGAGCAAGTGGAAATCAGGGTCGTCCTGTACAGCTACGTGGACGAAGAGGTTGAGGTGCGTGATGGAGTCTGGGGTGATGGTCTTCATCCTTGCTCAAGTTCTGTTGTCCATGCTGATCAAGTAGTCGTAGTTTTTGATTCCTTTGACCGTCTTACAGGTGCTGGTGGATCTGATTTACAATAAGGATATGTGCAGCTCATCCACGCAGGAGAACAATTTCCGTCAGGTGGTGAAACTGGATGCTGAAGGTTCTATCGTTATCCCGTTCATCATTGTGCCTCTTACCATTGGGGAGTTGCAGGTAGAAGTGAAGGCGTTGGTCAGAGACATCTTCTACTCGGATGGAGTGGTGAAAACATTGAAGGTCGTGGTAAGTAACTTAGGGTCACCGGGAGACATAAGAGGCTAGTATTCAGGACTCCTTGCCTTTATATGTCCTGTTGTGGCTTCTTCGGGACCCTCTGTTGTTGATTATATTTCTGGCCATAAACATAAAGTGGAAGTCCACTAACCAACCCAATGTCATTCTGCCACAGCCTGAGGGGATGAGGATCGTCAAAACCATCCAGAGCATCGTCTTGGACCCTCTACGCTCCGAGAACGGTAAATCTTTACTCTTTATTCCCATTCTTCCAGTGGTTGACGTGGTAGGTTTATTGAGAAGTGGCGTGTTTGGGCAGAGGCAATTCTACTAATTTCTCCTAAATTACTCTATGGCGTCTACTCATGACCTTGGGCTACGAGGGCAACATAGAATGACTCAAAAGATTTCAATGGAAATTTTTCCTCTCCACATGGATATCCCCTTAATGCGCTCTCTCTTTTTTACTTTGCAGCCGAAGGAGTCCAGAGAGTGATTGTTGATGCCGTCCCACTGAATGACATTGTCCCCAACACTGAGCCAGAGACGTATGTCAGCGTGAAAGGTCAGAAATTGACTTATAGACTTCATCTCAGATACATTCTCTGCTAGCTAGGTAACAGCAATAACCCCCCCGCACTGTATACAGTAATAACCCCCAGCGCTGTATACAGTAATAACCCCCAGCGCTGTATACAATAATATAACCTCCTAGCGCTGTATGCAGTAATATAACCCCAGCGCTGCTATACAGTAATGTAACCCAGGCGCTGTTATACCAGTAATATAACCCCAGCGCTGTATACAGTAATAAACCCAGCGCTGTATAAGAATATAACCCCAGCGCTGTAACAGTAATATAACCCCCCCAGCGCTGTATACAGTAATATAGCCCCCAGTGCTATATACAGTAATAACCTCCCAGCGCTGTATACAGTAATATAACCCCCAGTGCTGTTCCACTGAGAGTTCCACTTTCCTCCACTTTCATTAGTCAGCGTCCTACTTGGTGATTCAGACTGAGGAGCCGTAATCTTAAAATTGGAGGGTCAGAGGCTTAGATTTAAGGGTGGTAGATAAGTAGAGCAGCCTTCCAGAAGAAGTGGTTAATACACCAAGTGAATTTAAACACACACATGGGATAGACATACGGCTCCTGAACCTAAGACGAGACCAACGACTGATTAAGGTCTGAGTCTTCACAGCAGGAAAAGCGGGCAGAATAGACGGGCCGTCGGCCATTAATTATTATTAGGCAATTTATGTGAGTTGGACAAACACAGTTTATGCAGAATTTGACCAAAATGTGTCCCAACAACTCTCATCACTTTCCCCAAACATTATATTTTCAGGAGATCTTCTGGGGGAGACCCTGGAGAATTCAATTGACGGCTCAAACTTGAACCATCTGATCATGGTGCCTTCAGGTTGTGGAGAGCAGAATATGATGTCAATGACTCCAAGTGTGATAGCCACACATTATCTGGATGCCACTGGCCAGTGGGATAAAATCGGGATCAACCGGAGAGAGGAGGCCATCAAAACCATTCAACAGGGTAAGGGACGCAGCAATGGGCAGAGAGTTCTATCGGGAGAACCTTCTTGATATCAGTGGAACTCTGTGAACGCGTCCATGTGGGCACATGCCATGCTGGAAGAAGGTATCAACAAAAATAATGGCCGACTCTCGAGTGGGCTTCAGCCACTGGGCTAAGGATTAGGTCATCGAAGGGCACGTTTCATACGCTGGGATACCGGCTGATTGTATTCTGTTTGGGTTTTTTTACAGGATATAGTCAGCAGTTGGTGTACCGGAAATCTGACAACTCATACTCAGCCTTTACCAACAGACCTTCCAGCACTTGGTGAGAAAAATCTGGCATCAGACTCATTCGGACCATCCAGTCTAGTCAACCATCTAGTTGTTCATCTCGTCTTAGATTCAGGATCCATATGTCTATCCCGTGCATGTTTAAATCCCCATTACTGTGTAAGCCTCTACCACCTCTGCTGGGAGGCCGCTACACTTATCTACTACCCTCTCAGTAAAGTAAAACGTCCTCACATTACATTTGAGCCTCTACTCTATCCAGCTAGGCGTTTAATTAAATGTCCATGCTGCTTGGTTCTTCCCAGGATGTGCCTGTTTCTGGGGTATAGATCCGGGCCGGGGGTCTCATGCCTCGATCGGTCTTGAGTCTCCATCTTTGTCGTTTTATCTCCTCTCCAGGCTCACTGCCTACGTTGTGAAGGTTTTTTCCATGGCATTTAAGTTAATTTACATTGAAAGAGATGTCCTGTGTGGAGCTGTGAAGTGGTTGATCCTTAACAAACAATTACCCAATGGGGCATTTCAAGAGGATGCCCCTGTCATCCATGGTGAGATGGTGGTAAGTTGGAATTTGGTGAATAGAATGGAGGGCATCTACCATCCTCTCAGTAAAGTAAAACTTCCCTACATTCCATCTAAACCTCCGAACGTTCAGAAGAACATGCTTTTGAAGGCTGTCAGGCTGAAGGTCCTCCTTTCTTTCTAGGGAGGTTCTGGTAGAACCGAACCAGACGCTTCTCTGACCGCATTTGTCCTGATTGCTCTAGCAGAGTCGGAAGAACATTGTAAAGCGGAGGTGGCGGTAGGTTGTAAGATGACTTTGTACGCCATTATGTAAGGTCCTGCAACCAACTTCTTCGAGAAATCCGATTTCTCCATCTCTTATCCCTCAGAATCTGACGAGCAGCATCGCCAAAAGCGCAGATTATTTGGAGGGCCGACTAAAAAACCTGAAAAAGCCGTACACCGTTTGTATCGTGTCCTACGCGCTCGTCCTGGTGGGAAAGCTACAAGATCACAGTCAGCTGATGAAGTCTTCGTACGGTACGCGCAGGACCCCGATGTTGACATATCTGTTGTAATGAGCTGGTCCTCACTTGCAGGTTGTGAATAGGTTATCAGATATAAATTATCGCTGCAATACGGGCAGACTAAACCTCACATATACGTATGCGTCGTTAAGTAGGGCAGGGCTCCAAACAGGGTCAGGCACTCGTACCCGTCTTCATGTGGTCTCAGCATGTATACCGTATGCAATGCAGCATCTTGGAAACCATCTTGGAAAGACCCACCCGTGTGACGTACTGACGTCTGCCGTACTGCTTCTAGGTTCCACTCATTGGGCGGATGCCTCCTCTGACCTGTATGTAATAGAAGCTACTTCATATGCCCTGCTTGCCCTCCTCAAACTCGGCCGGTACCACCTGGCTGCGCCAGTCGTGCGTTGGCTGACCGAGCAGAGGTTTTATGGAGGAGGATACGGTTCCACACAGGTAGGATCAAAATCTTTTGGTTCGCTACCTTGGATAGGAACTTGGGAGTGGGTCAACACCTGGTGAACCTCAAGCCGAGACTTTCTCATCTCTTTAGGCCACCATAATGGTGTTTCAAGCGCTCTCCGCGTACCAGATCGACGTCCCGATAATGAATGACATTAAGATGGATGTGTCCCTCAGTCTGCCGGGGAGAAAGGAAACATTAACTTGGAGGATTAATCAAGACAATTACATGCTCCGTCACAGCGAGAAGGTGAGTTGGTTTTCTCAACCTACTTGTCAACGTGATCAAGTTGCCAGCTAGTCATTATAAAGAAGGGTTTCTGGTCATTCAGATGGGGTTGAACTGTTGAGCTACAAATATTCAGTTTATGTTATCGTTCCCGGAGTGCACCGGTGACAATTGCTATAGGATAGAAAGTAAGTGCTCAAGTAACCATACAGCTAGTCCCACAAGTTCCTTTTTTTTTTTTTTTTTTCACCAGACCTCGATGACCGGCAAGATTTCGGTGTCCGCATTGGGGAAAGGACAAGGCACGCTGACGGTGAGTAATGTCTAGGGTAACACTAATCGGCGATGCCTTGTATCATTCTGGGAGCTGGAGGATATTCCATAACCACGCCGCGTATCGTTCAAGCATTCCATAGACATGTCACAAACCCGCACTGCACCTCACGCACCATTATTAAACACAAAGAACCTCACATCTACCTGCATCGCTAACCCGCCTCCTATGGTCCTGCAGAATCGCATGTAAATTATAGAATGCGCATCTCCGTAAGACCCGTAGAACCTTAAACCATCCTCGTTTAAAGCCTAATTCCCAACCTAGGGAATCCTAATCCTGTAGGGATGCCCTACTCGGCAACTACAATCTCAGAGGCTTCATATCAGGTCTGTAACCTTTTCCTAGGTCATGTCCGTGTACTACGCACCCATGGCTGAAGGAGCTGTCTCGTGCAAGAATTTCGATTTCTCGGTCACCCTCGAGGATGCGCCAAACGGTAAGGTGGCCAGGACACAAGACGGATTGTGACACGCGAAATGAGAGAGGCCAGCCTCGGCGCTTGCTAAGAAGCCACCTGACTCCAGCTGAGGGAACTCCAACTCCCATCACGAAAGCTAAAGGGAAAGGGCTGCCGGTCTTATTTACTGTTTTCTTGGATTTCAGAAAAGAAGCCGGATGGTGTCTTGAAATCCATGTACCTTAACATCTGTATGAGGTAAGGCACGCGTTTCCGTGAATTTATGTATTTATGTGAATTTACACTTCCTAAAGATCCTGATCACAGATGGCCCATGTGTGTTCAAAACCAGCATTGCCACTGTCTATGTGTGTGATCCGAAGTGCCTGTCCCACCGCTCCGCTGTTCCCTTTCTTCAGGTTCCAAGGGATCACACCGATTCTATCGATGACCATCTGTGGATGTGTCTTTCTCACTGGTTTTAAACCAGACTGGAGGATCTCAATACGGTTCGTTGTCCGTCAGTGTGGCTAGGGAAATATTTTGGGGTTCTGTTCACTAAGGTTCCAGATGCCATTTTTACAAAGGAAACTTTAAAACCACCGAGCAACGCCCAAACAAAGCCAAGTCAAGCGGTGTTGAATATGACATTGTGACGCTCCTCTCAAGATTTCTTTAGTTCAACAATGAAGTTGGTTGTGAAGTCCTAGAGTCTATTTCTGGGACCTCTTACTCCCCTATGGTCCTAAAGAAGACACACAAAGAAGTGTGGAGATTCCACTGATAATAAGCCTAGACCTATCAACTATCTAAAGTCACAATTCTCTGTAATCAACAATTACCCCAGAGGTTTGAGCCCCAGGGAATACCATCAGAGGCAGTTCTTAAGGGTAACTATATTGATTTTGTCATGTTTTTTCTCTCTAGCTGACAAACAGAGTGGAAAGATACATATCAAAGTTTGAGATGGATACAGAACTTTCAGACCGCGGTTCCCTCATTATCTACCTGGACAAGGTGGGTATCCATCTTCCTGAAGATGGTCAACAGGCTTGAGTTGTATTTATTGTATAGTGCGGCACTATAGTGTTCCACAAGTGTGGAAAATTGAATAAAGAATAAAAGAATAAATAAGAATGGGTGATATCTACTGAAAATGATCGGTAGCTAATTCAGAGTCAGAGTGTACCATCTATTGTGGGAGGGTGTGTTATCCACTGTCGGAGTGTACCATCTATTGTGAGAGGGTCTGTTATCCACTGTCAGAGTGTACCATCTATTGTGAGAGGGTGTGTTATCCACTGTCAGAGTGTACGCATCTATTGTAGGAGTGTGTGTTATCCACTGTCAGAGTGTACGCATCTATTGTAGTTGGTGTGTGTTTATCCATTGTCAAAGTGTACCGATCTATTGTGGGCAGGGTTGTGTTATCCACTGTCAGGAGTGTACCATCTATTAGTGAGAGGTGCTGTTTTATTTCACTGTCAGAGTGTCCTTCTATTGTGGGGAGGGTGTGTTATCGCACTGTCAGAGTGTAAACCAATCAACCTGTGGGAAAGGGTGTGTTATCCACTGTCAGAGTGTACCATCACCTGTAGGAGGGTG
The DNA here is from genome assembly GCA_009364415.1 of Spea multiplicata. Taxonomy (NCBI): domain Eukaryota; kingdom Metazoa; phylum Chordata; class Amphibia; order Anura; family Pelobatidae; genus Spea; species Spea multiplicata. Next base: position 40,357,135 of record VKOC01000003.1, on the reverse strand, counting down.
TGTTATCCACTGTCAGAGTGTACCATCACCTGTGGGAGGGTGTGTTATCCATTGTCAGAGTGTACCATCACCTGTAGGAGGGTGTGTTATCCACTGTCAGAGTGTACCATCACCTGTGGGAGGGTGTGTTATTCTCATGGGTCCCTCTATATATAACTTGTTTGCTCTTTCTGACTCGCAGGTGTCCAGATCAGAGGATGAATGCCTGAAATTCAAGATCCACCAGCATTTCGAGGTTGGAATTCTGCAGCCAGCGGCGGTCACCATATATGAATACTATTCCCTGGGTAACATGCGATTAGAACACTGATTACAAGTTCATACATGCAGAAGAGGTCCCCTGTGGCATAGAAACTAGTCAGTAACACGAAGAGCTCCCCTAGGGGGTGTTTACTGTTAACCCTGTGCAGAGATAAAAAATAGAAACAAATTCACCGCAGAAATACAGGACAGAATTCTGAGACAGTATAATGTATCAGAAGGAAAAAATCATGGCTGACCACCTAGCATGCATTTTATTTTATATATATATTATATATAATATTTATTTTTTTATTTATTTACTTTTTTTTTTTTTTTTGGACCACCTAATACTTTTGTAAAAATGTATCGGAAAAATGTAACTCCTAATGTGCAAATTATCCCACTTTTTTAATTATTTTTTTTTGTAAATCAATTTTATTGAGAAATTTTCAAAAAAATACAAAAAAAAAGAGAATTAAAATAATACATTCCAGACTTTGTGTATCCTCAAAAGGGCTAAGTACTATTCGTTATGTACAGGTCTATGTGGTATATGCGCTATATTATCCCCTTCAATCTAATCCCAAGGTGTGAGAGAGGAATGGGAAAATGTGAACGCAAACCAGAAAAATATCCGAAATTACATCTTTTGTAGAATAAAATAGGCTGAAAATATTTTTCATGAAAAAACCCACTTTTATAGACCATGCGCGGTCATACTCTCTCTCTCATTTTCTCTTATCCCATCTATAGAAAACCGCTGTACCAAGTTTTACCACCCGACCGAGGAACAGGGGGAGTTGAAAAAAATATGCAGAGGGGCCGAGTGTCAATGCGTGGCAGGTACTGTGTGCGACGTGGGCGATCCGACACAGGGCTGTATTAGCTAAACGGTGAGGCCATTGTGTCGTGAATACGAAAGGTAACACCGGCTTGCATTTTGTTTGCAGAAAGATGTAATTTAAAGAACAGCCACAAGGGGAAACTGGATCATAAATCACGCGTGGATGCGGCATGTGAGGCTGGAGTAGATTTTGGTGAGTAAAGTGGACTTATTTGACTCTCTAAAAGCACCCAGAGTCTCCAGAAGCATTTTAAAGTACTTTTGCAAGAGGGGGTACCATTATCATTTAAAGGGACCCTTCAGCTATCATATGCATTAAAGTACATAATATGGCGGATGTGTCTCCTAAATTCTCTTCCATGTATTGGGATCTAGAGTTAAGGATAAATAGTGATCGAACATGTATGATAGAAGACAACAATATTCATCATTTGCAGAGTGCAGATGTGTGCTTATGATGTCATCAGCTGACACCAGAAGCCAGCCAAGAGAGATGTTCTCTCACGGATTCTGTGCGCGTGATTGTCACTTGACTTTATTCAGAATATTTCCTTTCTTGCAGTATATGAATGCAGGTTGGAAGAAATAGACAAAAGTGGAGCATATGACGTCTATACCATGACGGTCACCAAAGTCATTAAGCTGGGTAAATATACATCTTGGCTATTTATCATCGGTGGGATAATGCAGCCACCTCTGGGAACTGGATACAGTGGGGGGCATTGGCAGGGCAGGCCAACCCACCCACTATACCTAAAGAGCCACCTCTCTGGCTTAGCTGCGGAGCGTCACGAGGTGGCCACATGGAAGCGGCAATGAAGGTCTGTGCTGCAGCAGCCCAGACCTCCATTGATTTTCCAGCTCCCTGAGCCGGTCCAGAGGATCGTCAAATGGCCCATGATCGCCACGATCTGCTCTTATCAGATGATATATTGTTTGGGAAGAGCTCATATGGCGTGTTAACTAAATGTCACTCACATCGAGACATTTTCTCTCACCCACTTTATCTGTACCCACTTTCACCCTCGGGATCCGTTTCGTCTCTCCAAGGTTCCGACGAGATAAAAGAGGACAGCAAACGCAACTTCTTCAGCCACCGGAGCTGCAGAGACACCCTAAAACTGGCCAAGGGCCGCTCGTACATCATATGGGGGCGTAGCGAGGACATTTGGGAAATGAAAAAAGAGTGAGTATCAGCAGCAGGATATTCTATTTACAACCCCTAAAAAAAACAGACGCAGACATCGGGACATTAAAGGCCAACTTCCTCATTATACGCAGACACGAGATGATCTTTATGAATACATTTCTTTACCTAGTTCTGCTTTTAATGTCTTTTGTTTTGTTTTGGTCATGATATATATAAATACTATATATATATATTATATATATAATATAAGAATGTATATATGTGTATACCATGGGAGCCGCCATCTTAACTTCCCGATTTTCTTTGTAATTACGCAGGAAATCTTATGTGATCAACGGCGGGTCCTGGATAGAGGAGATTCCTACAAACGAAGATTGCGCCAAGACGATGTCCGCCCTCTGCGAGGAAATCTTCAATTTTAGCGACGATTTGGTGCTATTCGGCTGCCCTCACTAAACCCAGACTAGTCCTAGAAAAACATAGCTTCAGAAAACATGTAAATATTCACAATAAGGAACAAAATATCCTAAACCTTTTTTTTTATAGCATTAATAAATGAACGTATTGCATATTTCAAGGGACATCTAATATGTTGGATGGTATAGGCCTGAAACACATATACATCGTGTATACTCACAGATGCAAATATAAGGTGTTCATGTTGTTTATATGAAGGTAATTTAGTACATGCCTGTAAAGAATACACCTTGCCATGCTACATTCCTTTAACATGCCTTGTGGCACACACACACATACACACACACACATACTAACACTGCGGTGAGGAACTGTGTAAATTGTACATTTTCTGTTGTGCAGTTTCTGTAAAGTGTATTTCTGTGTTGTTCTACATTTTTAATAAACGCTAATTTTCAATACCGATTCGTAGTTTATTATTTATTGTGTTATATAGCACCGTCACGTTCGGCAGTGCCACACAACGGGTGAGCTGGACATTAAAATGTGAAACAAAAAGGATAAGGAGGAACCCTTCCCAAACAAGCTAAACAAGTCATGGGAAAGAGATTTAGGAAAAACATGGGTGTAAGTAACCCAGAGATCATTGGCTTTTAAAAAAAAATGGGTTAAAAATGGGTAGGACGAAAAAAGGAGGAGACCAGGCAGCTGGGGAGAGAATTTGGTGAGAGGTTCCCGGTAGGTGGTGCTGGGAGCCTCAGGTTTGGGCATCTTGTCCTTCCCTTTGTGGTGGTTCCTCGTTTTGGGTTTTTGTTAATTATTTATGTTTATGGATGTTATTATATTTACGGGCCCGGTTTGGCAGTCTTTGCTCTGCTTACGCAACTGGAAATGTTGGGCCTAAGGTTGCGGGGCATTCCCTTACGAAAAATTACTGCTGTTTTTTTTGAAGTAATACTGCACTTTGTTACATGTAGAAGAATGCAGTTTTTTGGACACGAAAAAACTGCAATACTGCACTTTTACTGCAGTATTACTGCACTTTTAC
>VKOC01000003.1:40284120-40297304 GCA_009364415.1 Spea multiplicata | reverse complement strand
GTTTTATAGGATTAGTGGGATCCACCCCACCCCCCAACAGTTACCAAATGGTTAAATTCACCTTCATTATTATCGGCCTTAGTTTTTTGTTTTTTCCTCCCCAGCCCCCGGGGTCTCCCCCCCCCCCCCCTGTGTGTGAACATATTTTGTACGCAGCGGATAAAAGTCCCATTCACGTAGCTGGGCCTTGGGGCATTGCAGCGAGGACAATGCGAGGCTGATACCCCGGCCGTCACGCGTCACGGATCCCACACATGTCCTGACAGCCGTGGCCTGAAACAGACAGCGTGACATGAATGGAGTCATTGAGTGCCGGCGTGTACTCTTACTCGCCCGAGAACCAGCCACTTCATTAGCTCTGTTCTTCTGTCCGTCCTGCAAGGCATTCTGGGACAGACCCCACGTGTGGACGGTGGTCTCCGCTGCTACGTGCCGGGCCCGGTGCGTTCTATATTGGGGGCTTTTTCCTTCCGACCAATGGGTGGCAGCAATGAAGTCGGTAAATCTTGATAAACACCCAAAGGTTTTACACACGCGTGTGCGCGTTGGTTTGCCTCTTGCATTGTGTCGTGGCAGGGGAGCGCTGTTTGCTGGCTGTGGGGGGTGTTGAGTCTCATCTAATAAGCGTCTCTCTTCCTGGAAGGGTCTGTCTCAAAAGAGACATGTCAGGCTGATGGATGGCCGCTGGTAATTGGCCCAAAAGATGTGTTGAAAGCCACACGGCCATTGACTGCGCGGCTGCGGTTTGGCTGATCACATGGCCGCATTCTGTGTGTACGTTGTGTCGCAACGTTGAGATATATGGTAACATCGGGGCACAGGACCATTAATCGGTCAGCTGGTCTCGTCTTACATCCAGGAGCCGGATGCCCGTCCCCAGTTATTTAGATGCATCGGCCGGATTTAGTACCGCGGGCTGTTGGGCCGGCACCGCGGGCCGTTGGCCGGAATGATGGACATTCTTGTTGGACCTCTGATGGTGGGAGAGGTTCCTCTTTGGATCGGCGTGTGGTCTATACGCCGGCAGCTCTGTAGGAGCTGAAATATTAAACACCCAGAAGGGGCCGAAGGGATACACAATGTGCTCCTCACGGTGGGACATCGATATCTGATCTGGAGGGGGGGTTTGGGTGACCTGCTGAGTGGGAATCCACCTTATCTGCGTGCCCTGCCTGGAAGCCATGGGGGGTTGGGAGTGGCGGCTGTGAACAGATGGGTAATGGGCCTTGTGTCCGATCCCCGATCTCGCACCACCTCCTCCCTGTGTACACCGCTTCCTTGTTTTCTTATTTCCTTCCTGTTCTTATCCATCTTTTATCTCTTTGCGGTTATCTCTCTCTTTTTTGCCGTGTGACCTTTCTGTCCTGTTAAAGGAGAATTAACGGTGTTTGAGGTTTTAGGTTTCCATGGGAATAACTCCTGTGTGTTTAAGGGGGGGGGTATTGCCAAGGGATTCTTTATTTATTTTATTTTTTAAGAAAGGTCGTGTAGAAATATAAATAATTTTTATGATAGTATTACATTCTTGTTACCGGTTCTTCGTCGGGATCGCGTAGAACGCGTATAACTCCTTAACGCGGTCTCTAAAAGGGACGTCTCCGTGAGCACAAACCCCGGCGCTGCAAACGGCAACAACCCCTCTGGCACTGTATACAGTAATAGACACCCCCTCCCTATCCACTGGCGCTGTATACAGTAATAGATGCGCCCCCCTGGGCGCTGTATACAGTAATACATGCCCCCTCCCTCTCCTCTGGCACTGTATACAGTAGTAGCACCCCTCCTATCCACTGGCGCTGTATAGCAGTAATAGAGATGCGCCCCCCTGGGCATGTATACAGTATAGAATCCCCCCCCCCAATGTAGGTCAACATCGATAAAAACCTGTTTTTGGCTTGTTTTTGTTGTTTTTTTTTTATATATCTGCAGACCTGGAGGCCACCATAGTTGTGAGTCATGTGATATTTGGGGTGGCTTTCCCGGCTCAAACATGACACTGAGCTGATTCGTTATGGCACTGCTACTGAGGTCTGTTCCTCCGTAGACTTTCATTAGTCACAGTTTCAGACCGGGTGATTAACACTGAGCCATTCTATTGCTTCCCACAGGCAGTATGATAAGGAGTCGGGTGTTTGTCTAGTAGATTGGGGATCAGATAACTGAGCGAGAACTCCTAGAAACGGCTGATATGCAGCTGCCTGAAAACATTATATGGGGCAAAAACTAAGAAAAGAGGTGATGGTGAAGCTGCAATTTTTTGCTACTTTCTGTTTTTTTTTGGGGGGGGTCTTTTCCAATTCCTGATCTTTTTATTGCGTTGCTCGATCTCACTCCATCCTACATTCATCCCGCAGGATTCCACCTCAGCGGGTCCGTGACGGAGCCGGGCGATCCGGAACGCGCCTACCAAGTGTCCATCAGCTTCGACCGCTGCAAGATTACGTCGGTCAGCTGCGGCTGCGAGAACCGGGACATCTTCTACTGCGCGCACGTCGTGGCTCTGTCGCTGCACCGCATCCGGCGGGCGCGCACGGTCGAGCTGCGGCTCCCCATCTCAGAGACTCTCTCCCAAATGAACCGCGATCAGCTGCAGAAGTTTGTGCAATATCTGATCAGCGAGCACCACACCGACGTGCTGCCCACCGCCCAGAGACTCGCCGACGAGATCCTGCAGCTGGGATCGGAGATTAACAGGGTCCACGGTAAGAAAGCGGGGGGGCTTTGCCTGCGTGGCTTCAGAATCGCTCACCCAACGCCTTGTGGGTCCGTCCTTTCTCTGCCTTCTTCACCGACGCTCTCACTCCTCCTCAGGAGCCCCGGATCCGACGGCCGGCGCCGGACGCGAGGACGAAAACTGCTGGCATCTGGACGAAGAGCAGATTCAGGAGCAAGTGAAGCAGCTTCTCTCTAATGGCGGATACTACGGAGCCAGCAAGCAACTCCAGTCTATGTTCAGCAAGGTAAAGCCCCGTGGTCAGAACCCTCTATGGGCTCCGCACGGCTCAGCATGGTGGCCCTCTCTCTCATTATTATGTCTTCGTGGCTTGTAGGTGCGGGAGATGTTGCGCATGCGAGATTCTAATGGCGCCCGGATGCTGATCCTGATGACCGAGCAGTTCCTGGAAGACCCCCGTCTGGCATTGTGGAGACAGCAAGGAGCTGGGATGACGGATAAATGCCGGCAGCTTTGGGATGAATTGGGTAAGGCGGCACTTCCTAACTACATGAGGTGCTGAGCAGGGGGGCCGCGTACAGACTTTACTCACGCGTAGAACGTCTCCCTTCATGGCGGAGACCGATTGCCGGGGTCGTTTAGAGGTCTTTATTTTATTTTTTTATAAGATGTTATACCTTTTTCCGTAGGTGCCCTGTGGGTATGCGTGGTACTCAGCCCCCACTGCCGTACGGAAGAGAGGGAGTCTTGGCTGGAGCTGCTGCGGAGGTGGAACGCGTTGGACATCTGCCCCCTGGAAGAGGGCAACTACAGCCTAGAGGGGCCTGGAGCTCAGACACAGCCTCAGGGCTCCGGAGCCAGTCAAGGTAAGAAGCGGGAAGGGGCGATGGGCAGTAGACCTCTCCTCCTCGGATCTGTGTGTATATATAATATCTTCTTTTAACCTAATTATCTGATTAATTACACTTTAGGTCACTGATTGGTCTCGCTGATCATTAGCCGGTTACCTTATCTCGTGGGTGGGAATTATGCCCAAGATTTTTATGGTATGGGGATGCCAGAGTTCATAAGGTGTTGCGTTATTGTATGTTTTTGCTATAAGTCCTCCAGCTTCAACACTTATAAAGGGGCTAATCCTGTCCATCTAGGACCACCAGGAAGGGTGGTCCGCGTGGGTGGTTACGTATAGCGGGCTGTATGCTATACGTGCCAAATTGCCATTTCAGGTGTATTTAAAAGTACAATGAGTATGAAAGGCTGTGAGGCGGCTTCCGGTGAATTTGCATGTCATCGCAATCATTTGTTGTATTTAAGCAGGAAGTTGTGTATTGTGCTAATCAGGTTAACAGCAAATGTATAGATCAAAAGGTATTTGATGAATGAAACGCCCCCCTGCTGTCACTCCAAATTCTCATGATTGTGTGAGATACCCAAATGGGCTAAAACACCGATGTTTTGTGTTGCAAACTGTTTGAAATCTGCAATAATACACATTTTTTGCTTTAACGTGTCCCCCGGAAAAGGACTGAGTTTTTTTACAGTTTTTGTTCTTTCTCCCTCCCCAGCACCCACCCGCCAGACCGTTTTTGCCCGGGCTCTGAAAGCAGGAGAGCTGCGCTGGACGGACCCTCACCTGCAGCGTGTTTTGGGGGGCGAGACGTGTGCCCCGGGTTCCGGGGTGAAGAGCCCCACGGACAAACTGTCTTACGACCCGCAGGGTCGCCCGCTGTGGCTGGGCGATCACTTCCCCGTGGCCTGTGCCCGCGTGGATGCCTTGCGCTCTCATGGGTACCCGCTCCAAGCCTTGAGACTCGCCGTCTGCGTGGTCAACACCATGAGGCTGCAACGGCAGCACCAGATGGAAAGCTTAAAGCAGCAGAGGAAAGGTGAGGTGCGGGGGTGTGAGTGGGTATGCTAGCTTATGACATCATATTGCATCACTACCCATTAGTAGGTTTGGCTCCCTTGTGGGCAATGAAGGATGACTGGGGGGGTACTCATTAGGATAAGGGGGGTTTAGGTAGAACTTTGATTGAAGGAGATCAGAAAGTGACATATTTTTGGGGATTGTATCTTATGTTTCCTTCCTTCGTTTCAGAGTTTCTGTTGAAGGGCAGCACATCCCTCACTAACCTGGAGGGCTGGGTGGGACACCCTTTGGATCCCATCGGTTGTCTTTGTCGGACGTTTCTGGAGGCGAGTCTGCCGGAGGATGAGGGGCCAGCGCCCTATCCAGGTAATATGCCCCTTCCTTGATTTGACCGCAGGCTATTGAGGTCGTCTGCCCCGGTCTAGAGGCTGATCTTCTTCGTCTTTCTTTCAGAGCTCGGCAGCGAGCAGAGGAAGGTGATGTACCAGCATGTCCCGGTGCCGGGGGGTTCTGCCTCGGCCGAGTCCCTCCTTTGCCTTGCCCTTGAGGTGGCCCTCATGGGACTCGGACAACAGCGGGCGATGCCTGAAGGACTCTATGCCCAAGACAAACTTGTGCGTAGCGAAGAGCAGATCATCGGCCTCTTGGGGACTCTGGAGATGGGGGAGCGGCTGGTACAAGTGCTAAGAAAACAAGCAATGATGCTTCTGGAGGGTGAGTCTGGGGATCGAAAAGGACGGTGGGCATGTATGGAATTCCCCGCTGGTGGTCACTCTTCCTGTTTCTTATTGGTAGACATCACAATTTACCATTTTTTTATTAAATTTGTTTTCCCCCTTCTCCCCACAGGAGGTCCTTTCAGTGGATTTGGAGAGGTGATCTACCGGGAGAGTGTTCCTATGCATACATTTGCCCGCTTCTTGTTCACGGCTCTCTTGCCGCACGACGCGGACTTGGCGTATCAGATCGCGCTTAGAGCTATGAGGTTGGTACACCCTGGATTTTTCACTTCCCCCTTTGTTGTTGATTATCCTCTTCCCTGCTATACCCTTTTTATCTTCTTCCTCCTCCTCTACCGCTTCCCGGATCCAATCTCTTTTACTTCTCTCTTTGCAGACTTCCTGTTCTGGAATCTATCCTTCCTCCCCATGGATCGGACATCCTGCCTCTAGACTCCATGCTGACCAGTCGGTTCCCTCGCTGGTTTATCCTCGGGCATCTGGAAACCCGTCAGTGTGAGCTGGCTTCCGCCATGTTGACTACTGCCAAGGGTAAGTCGCTGATATATCGTTCTTCGGGGCGACGGTTGAACGCTTTGTAAATACTTTGGAAGACGGGTTAAGACCGTTCTCTAGATGAGAATCTTGCTATCTTGCGTTTGCTGTGCCTTTAAACCAATTTTATCTTTCCAAATCTTAAGGTGATCCCAAGTGGCTCCACACCGTCCTTGGATCCATCCAGCAACACATCCATTCCCCCGCGCTGCTCTTTAAACTGGCCCAGGATGCCTGTAAGACCGCGACGCCTCCCAATGGCCCCCCGGACACCACGCTGCTAAACATCTCTCTGGAGCTCGGACTTCAGGTACCCATCAGCCTTACTTGGGTGGCCTTCTCTAGGTGAGGATGAGTTCCCCGGAATCCTAATTTACACCATTGTTTTTTGTTTTTTTTTTTTGTTCCCTCGAAGGTCATGAGGATGACGCTCACGACGCTGACGTGGAGACGCAGAGAGATGGTCCGCTGGCTTGTCTCATGTGCCACAGAGATTGGTAAGTTATCGCCATGGAAACGGGGAAACAATGTCTGACTTATATTTATTTATTTATTTATTTTACATGGTTTGTCTTACGATTTCTGTTTTTGTAATTGTAGGGGCCCAGGCTTTGATCAGCATCATGCAGAACTGGTACGCTCTCTTCACCCCCATCGAGGCCACCAGTATCGTGGCCGTTACCTGCACATCCCCCGCCACGCTCCTACGCTTCAGTAACGACCCGCGGCAGCGTGAGGAGCTCTGCTCCTGCGCCCGGGCCCTGGCCCTACAGTGTGCCATGAAGGACCCCCAAAGTTGTGCTCTGCCCGCGCTCACGCTCTGTGAGAAAGACCACACTTCCTTTGAGGCTGCCTATCAGATCGTCCTGGACAGCGCCAGCTCGGGCCCCGGCGCTCACTCCCACCTCTTCACGGTCGCCCGTTACATGGAGCACCGCGGTCTCCCGCTCAGAGCCTTCACGTTGTCCACCTTGGCCCTGTCCAACCTCAACATCGGCTTCAGCCAAGACTCTCACCCCGCTGTCAGTGATGTCTTGTGGGCTTGCTCGTTGGCGCACTCCTTGGGCAAGGTGGAGTTGGGTGCCGTGGTGCCTCTCGTAATTAAGAGCGTGCAGTGCGCCCCCGTTCTCTCCGATATTCTGCGGCGTTGCAGTTTGGCGCCTCCTGGTTTGTCCCAGAGCCTTTCATCCTCCGGCGCGGGACGCGGAAGGGCAACGGCGATCCGGGCCGACAAGCCTCCTCTCTGCCAGCTCCTAGAGGCGGCCGTCGGGGCTTACATCAGCACCACGCATTCGCGCCTCACCCACATCAGCCCGCGACACTACGGGGAGTTCATAGAGTTCCTCGCCAAGGCCCGTGACACTTTCCTGCTGGCCCCAGACGGACACCGCCAGTTCTCGCAGTTCCTGGACAACCTGAAGCAGACTTATAAGGGCAAGAAGAAGCTGATGCTGCTGGTCAGGGAGAGGTTTGGGTGACCGTCAGAAGAACACGGGGGAGGCCGCAGGGTTCCCCTTCTTCCGTTGGCAGGCAGACACCCTTGTTCTGGTGCGCATGTGCGTGGCGGGACGGGTTCTTTGGACACGCATTCCTTCCTTCTGCTGGAAGGACCTCTTGTGAAGGAGATTTCTGAAGAATCACTCCGGTATCCCGGGTGACTTATGTAGGTTTTTTTTTTTTTTTATATAACATATTTATTTATAAAATGGGTGACACTTCTCCCATCCCCCTCCCTGATAGACCTATTTATTACCATGGGATACCTCCGTTTGGCCTGCTAGTGGCATAAAAACAAACAAACAAACAAAAAAAAAAAAGACAAAAAAAAAAAAAGGGGGAGCTATACCCGCCAGGACTTTATATATTTATTTCTGAAGGATTCTGTGTATTAACTTATTAATATTTTTTGTATCATTTTTATGCTGTAAACAAATGATTATAACTTAAATTGTTAAAAAAAAAAAATCATTTAGTGGCTGAGGTGCTTATTTCACCCCAATCGCCAGACTCCTGTGGTCGAGCAGCAAGGCGTGAAATGGTATAACCCTGAGTGTTAAGATGGGCAGCCATCTTTATCGTGGGCGAGGATTAATGGTCTCTGAGGCGGGTTTGGATGATTATGGATGGGGCAGATCTCGGGTCGCGAAGAAAATAATAGTAGGGCCACTCACTGGACTGTAATCCTCAGTCGCACCCGCACTGTGACGCTTGGACGCCCCCCCCCCAAATCTGATATTGGGCCACTTATCCCTCCTCTCATTCACCAACCTTTCCTCCCTAGAACGCTCCTTTCTAGCCACCTGTTTTTTTTTTGTTTTTTTCCTCCCCAGTGGCACTGCAGCTTTGCTTCACTCAAACCTTCCCATCTCCTTTATTAATTTCGTGTTCTTCCTCTGTTTGTTACTGAGCTTCTCTTCTCGCTATTAACACCCCCTTTAATTGTCCTGCGCCGTGTACCCCTATATGCTGGCTGGTCCTTCCTACACTTCCAATTAAATAGAAAGGCTTTATAAAATGCTGCCATTAAAAAAAAACGTTGCCCTCCAACCAGCCCGAGAGAGGATTTTTTGGTTTAAAAAAAAAAAGTTGGTTTTTAATTTTTCTTTTTTTGGGGGGGGGGGGGGTCAATACATTTTAAATACATGTTTCTATATTTTAATATGGTTTAACCCAAAAAGTAAAAATAGGCATATTTAAAAGTTTTGTTTTTTTTTGTGAACTTTATTTGAATTCCATCTAATGAACATAGATAAAGGTTCTGATAGAGCTGGGGCCGGTAGTCGATGGGTGGTGGCTCTTGTTGGCCACATCTAATGTCCAGAATGACATGGAAGTGGGCCAGCGCTCTCCATAGAGTCCCAGCTCATCGCCATCATTGAGAAGCGGCCGATGTAATGGCCCATGGGCCGTGCGATCCGTGTATATATATATATATCACCCTTGAATGCTTTGTTCGTAGGGTTGGGTTGTCTGTTGGAGACCGGAAGGGCCTGGTGCGTCGCTCTAATGCATGTTTCTTCTGGCCGTCACATGTCGTTCTCTTTCTAGAGCACCGCAGCCGTCACATGACGTTCTCTTTCTAGAGCACCGCAGCTGTCACATGACGTTCTCTTTTTAGAGCACCGCAGCGTTCCGTAATGATCTGAATATCATTAAAAATGACAAAAAGGCACGGAAGGAGAAGAGGGTCCAGCTTCATGAGGGCACGGTCTTATTACACGTATAAAAGCCATTGTCTGCCGGGTATTCGCTGGATGTAATTTAATGAGAAATAATTTAATGAGACCCAATCTAATACCGTTCCCGGTTGCCTTTCATTCTAAAAAGTGTTTTGTTTTTTTTTTTATTAATAAAATCTGAATATTATAAAATAGAAAGCAGAACCGCGCGTCAGGAGTTGGCTTCATCTTCTACCCAAAGTGCCCGCTGCCTCAATCATCCTTTATATGAAATCGTTCTGCCTTCTTTAAGGAAGGTCCACGTTTCACACATTTTTCCAGTAAAATATTGTGTAGGTAATGACAAATCTGGGTTCTTGAGCTATGACATCATCAGTCGGGGCTTTTTACTTCACTGCGGCCTCCGCTAAGGGCATCGTGATCAGGCCACCAAAGACTGTTTATTTGTTTATTTTTTTTAAGTGATTTGCTGCACATCTTTTAATCTTTTGGGGCTTATTGTTCATTATCGTATGACATATTCCTGTTTCAGCGTGATGTCATATGTGTACACGCTAATGCATACGTCCCACGTTTCTTACTGCTAGAGCAGGGCGCTTTTCTTTGAAAACGTGTCTAGAGAAGTGGCCACTCATTAAATTAATAAGGACAGACTCCTTCTCAATAACACCATTTATGCACAAACTAACACATATACCTTTTTATTGTGCCTAAATATTTTATTGGGGGGGACACACAAGATAAAACAATATGAAGAAAACGCCTTCTGTATAAATAAATCAAACAGAATTTATCTAAACTCAAACCTACAATGTAGACACATTTTAACCCCTTAAGGACAATGGGCGGTCCCTAAATCCATTGAAAACAATGCATTTGCCATTAAGGGGTTAATAGATCTCTGGGAATACTTCCCTCTTGCCTGAGCCATGTATAAAAAAAAAATACACAAAATAAGCGACCGGTCTGGAGAAGGTTTGGAAATGCATTCTTGTATACGAACAGCCATAATAAGAACGCCCACTGGGTGGCAGCAGAGAGCTCCCGCGTCCGCATTGTTTCCATGGGATAAAACAGCTATTTCGGTTACATTCAGAATAACGTTTTATTTACACAGTTTGCTTTATAAACCAATTTCCGCTGTTTCTATACACCTCGCCGTGACTTTTAGGACTTTAGAGCTCTGTGATACCCTCATACCCGGCAAACACTCCTAGACAAGAGGGACACCTGGGATGTATGCGATGATAAACATTACCTGAAGTGAAAATATTAAAAAATCCCAAACTTTGGATATCTCAGAAGGCCTGAATCTCAGTATCGCGGGGACTTTCCTGGCAAGCGGGGAGTGAAAATGAAAAATGATGAAAATTGAAACGTCCAACACATCATTATTGTAAAAATGTCTTTTATTATGGGTTTCGTCTGTCGGAAACAATGCACTTATCTTCTACTTGTTGAAAAAAAAGGTTATTGCTCAGAGAAGCGACCATTCGTACCATATGGCCGGGACTGGCGTTACCCTCTAACCTTAAACGGATTGGCACTGCGCCCCCTTGTGGCCAGGTCACGCACATAAATGTTCGGACGCGCCGCGGGTTCGTTTTCCAGGTGTTGTACGCTCGGCAGGTAAGAGGCTTCTATCTCCTGTCCTGCTGAACTGAGCCAGAGGAGGAATAACCACTGATTATCAGCTCAGTAGGTACGGGAGACAAAACCATTCAACGAGTTGGAACCGGTCCGGCCTCAAGTCAGCGCGGGGGGAACGCGGCGAACGTCAGGGCAGGAGATCCGTGGATAGTCGGCCGCGTATTCTGTCCAGCGGGGTTGGCTTCATCACGAGGGCAAAGATGGACCCAGAGGTGCGGAACTTAGCCACTGTGAACATGCAGTGATGTGACAGTGTTCACAGTCCAGCTAAGCCCTGAACCGCTAAGCAGTGCGCTGCAATGGAGTCCCCCGGAATGCTGAGAAGACACGGAGGTTCCTACAACAGATATCATCTCATTAAAGTACAGATTGGAACAACCAAAATCAGCCCCCCCCTCCCCCCCCCAGCTGGAGAAAACAGACTGTAAGCTCCTCTGCCCGCGTCTGGCAACGCTCTGCGGCTCCGCTCGCCGGCTGGGATCCTCCACGGGCTGCGTTGCCAGCGGTTGGAAATCCCTGGCAATGTGATTTAGTTTTTAAAAAATAAAATCTCATCCCCAGGAATCCCCATCCGTCAGCAACATCTTCCTGCGCGAGAGAGAGAGAGTCAGACGCGCTACGCAGAGGTCCTCTGACCTGGGGCAGAGCGGAACGCGCGGGGAGACAGAAGAACAAGCGGAACTTTCTGGAGCGGAAAGTCTGCCGCTGACCGAGCTGAGGAGTCACGGGCAGGATTGTGAATTCCATGATAATCGTTGACTGTAAAGCCTTATGGCTCCCAAAATAACGAGAGAGGGACCGAGCCAAATGACAGACTTTCCGACAGAGAAGGACCGGTCTCAACGACCATCCAGCTAGCCACGCGCTCAATATACAGGCCACCAAATGACGGTCTGCCCAACAACGACTCCGTGACAGAGGTCCCTATAAACACGGTAACCCTACGGAGACAACAAGGCCAGGCTATGGCATACGTTCCGCAAAGACGCGCGTGATTTCCAGGACAGGGTCAACCAGGAGGCAGCGAACCCAATGGCCGACCCCCCCCCCATATAAAAAAGGTTTCTTTTTGTAGACCCACAGAGTCTGCCGTCTAGTTGCCCGTTTCTCCTGCTTTAAAGACTCAAACCTTAATCAGTCGTTGGTCTTGTTGGCTGTTCCACTTATCCACCACCTCAGTGACAACAATGAGACGTGTAGTAGATTCTGGACCGGGTCGACTAATTACACAGAAATATTATCAGCGGGGGGGGGAGGGGTTTATAGGATCTGCATGAGATATCCCACAATATTCTGATATCCCATCAAGGCCCAAGAGCTAAAGTTTTTTCGGTGGCCGCCTAATCCTTTCTCTAAGCAGAACAAACCGGACTGCGATCTGTCACCCCTGTATATATATACACACCATATACGTATATACCATATATATATATATATAAATATATACACCACTTTGCATACGTATAGTGACATATACACACCACATACCTATACGTATATTAGCCATATATATATATATACTATAACACACACCGTGTACGTATTACCGTAGTAATACTATATATAATATAATATTACACCACACACACACAACACCGTTATACATATATTACCATATATATATATAATATAACCACACACACAACCGATTTACGTAGTATACCATTAATAATTACTATATATTATATAAATTAATATATATAATAATATATAATACACACACCACATACCGTATACGTATTATCACAATATAATATATATATTATTACTACTATACAACACACACCGGTACGTAATATACCCGATATATATACCTAATATATATATATATATATATATATATATATACACACACATACCGTATACATATATACCATATATATATATATATACACACACACACATACCGTATACGTATATACCATATATATATATATACACACACTGTGTACGTATATACCGTATATATACCGTATATATACGCTTCCAGGGAACATTGTTTTGGTTTGTGGAGATCAGACTCTTTCGTTGATATTGACCGCACTGGAGATCCTGGGAATGAAGGAGAATATCAGAAGACTGTTCTAGAACGCTCTTATTTTAGTTCTATTCATCATGTAAAAAAAAAAAAAAAAAAAAAAAAAAAAATGAACGCGGACAACACAGACATTCAACGGGAGGACCGAAGCTTCTGTCCCCGACCCGAGGCTGGAGAGATTGTATGGGAAGCTCGGAAAATACGGAGACTGGAAATCCATGGCCCTCATCCGGAATAAATCAAAAGCATTCACGTCGGCCGCAATGCCAGCGAGGGATCCCTGCCAGCACGACGGGGCAGTAACCGTGTTCCCAATTCCCACAGCCGCTCCACCAAAGATCCGGAGCTATAAACGGTCTAGAACCCCAACAAAGTTCCAAACATATAAAAGTCTAGAAGTCTATCAACGTTTCAAAGCTATAAAGATCTAGAACTCTTATGAAGTTCCAAAGCTATAAAGATCTAGAACTCTCACGAAGTTCCGAAGCTATAAAGATCT
>VKOC01000003.1:40263561-40274186 GCA_009364415.1 Spea multiplicata | reverse complement strand
TGTATACAGTAATAACCCCCATATCTTACCCCCCTATATTACCATACTCTGTATAAAGTAATAAAGCCCCAATATATCAGTCATGTGATATTTTGGGTGATTTTCCCTGCACCACACTGAGCTGATGCTTTCATGCTAATGAAGTCTGTTGGTCCATAGACTTTCATCAGTCAGAGAGTCTGTCTGGGTGATTAAGACTGAGCCATTCTATTGTTTCCCCACAGGCAGTATGATAAGGAGCCGAGGTGTTTGTCTAGTAGATTGGGGGTCAGATAACAGAGCGAGAACATTTTACGGGGCAAAAACTAGAACTTTCCTGGTCTTTCCCAGTGTAATTTGAGTCTTTGCACGGAGTGATACGCGCCGGAGTCCATGCATGGACTGGGGAGCTGGAGGGTTCTATTAAGGCACAATTCAATTCTGTTCTCCCATGCGCTGGGTTGGTACCAGAGTAAGAATTGGTACATGGGGTTGTCTGCCCCGCATGCCGCAGTCACTCACCTGACACGGTCACCACAATGTACTGCTGAGGGGCCGGGGTCTGCGGAGCCCCGGGTTGGGGATTCGGGGTGGGGGTCTGCGGCGCCACCTGCAGCTCGGCTACATATTGCTGGGGGGCAGTCTGTGCCGACGCCGGCGGGGTTGACTGGAGCTCCGTCACGTAGGCCTGGGTGGCCATCTTGGGTGCTGGGGGGGCCACAGAGATGGAGCAAGGTTAATACCGTACATTGAATTATGACATCACACAGAGCTATCGCGTCATCTGCATGTTTCTATGCGTTCGCAGCATATGTTCATTCATTAACATATCTATAGCGTGTGCTTTGTGTCATCGCTTTAGAGAACAATCAGGAACTTGGCACGACCAACGACTGATTAAGGTTTAAGTCTTTACCAGCAAAAGGGGCGACTAGCCGGGGGCCGATCCGCTGGCAGATTCTGTTCCTATGTAAGCATGCAGCCCTATAGCTGTCTATTAAAGATGGAAATGGGATGTAATGTACCGATTTTAGTGCATAGCGATGCTGAAATATATTATTATTGTATATTTTAGCTACCGCTCCCCATCGATGTAACCGTTTATCCTACATGATCTACTCAAAGTATCTATCACAAGCCGAATATGCATTATAACAATGTAGACAATTGGTACACCGATTAGGACAGTTGGCAGCTATAGTTACCGAGGCTATCGCTGCATTAGCCTCTAACACTTCTGCTGGGAAGCTGTTCCGCCTATCCACTGCCCTGTGAGTATACAGTGACAGCGATGATCTCCCAGCTCATAAAGTACCGCACTGCCTTTATACTGCTTCCAGTGCCCCCAGGAGCGGACCCCCCATCCTGATACCCCTTCAGCTCTCCGCAACCACTGTCCTTGGAGTCGTTTTATAGCATAGGGGGGTAGGTGGGATCTTAGAAATATAATTGGATAAACATTTAACCCTTTGATTCATCTTTTTGACCTCATCCTAGTAATGTTTTTGTTTACTCTTGTGATGTCAGAGGACTTCCCATGACATCAGAGGGTTGCCAGGTAAGTTCACGACATGCTGCTTTATTAGGCCGCCCAGCATGTGACAATTACTGGCCCCCCAGCACTACTACATTACTTTTCTGTCTCCCGGCCCTCTCATGCATTAAGTCAGCTGACCCCGAAATTCTGGAAATATTAACCGTTTCATTGCCCTTCGTGAAGATTGTAAGTAGTATCTCGTCTATCGTGTTACCCAAATGGCTCCGATACCGGCCGACATGGAAACCATGACTTTTCATTATTTGAAGATACATTTGAGTCACCTGCTTTCAAGCAGGGATATCAGCCATAACATACTGGAGGCAAACGCTAGAACCGTCTTGGTTATGATTACAGCCTGTAGAATAGGAAGGAGTCGGCTCCGGTCTGTGTGACCCCGATCTGCCCCTTCACCCTCATACTGGGGCAAAACCCCTGGGTCTCCGGGGTTTCTATCAACATAGATCTCTAATATCTCACCTGAAAACCACTGTACAGCAATCTAAGGGATAGCTCAGACTACTCTAGATTCCTATATATATTTATATTATATATATATTTATATATAATACAATACTGTATATAATATATATTATTCCAGACGTTATTAACAATAAAGGCGATTAAGAAGAGTACAAAACACAAATGTACACGTTTCTGCAAAGAGAGCTATCTTGGTTTCTCCCACACCCCCTTGAACTTTATTCCCAATTGGTATGCCCGGGCACTTGCCCCTTCCATTAAAACCCCAACCAATAAGCGTCCGACGGGACTGGTTTCTATAGCGACTGTTCCTCCGCCTCCCTTCTCAGGTTACCATAGCGACGCGCGGCCTGCTCCCCTCTCCCGCTCGCAGCAGGCGCCGCCATTTTATAAAGGGTAGGGGGGTGGCGAAAAATTCCGTTGACGTCGTCATTAGTATCGAGTGTTGCCCGCTTCCTGTTTTAATCATTATATACTGCACATACCCGCCACCCGCTCGCCTGTCAGTGTCCCGCCTCTGCGCACTCACGGAGAGACGCGGCTTCACTTCAGCGCCAGATCCCTGGGAGTGTCCGGTGGTCAGGGGATCGAGTCCCAACCTGCTTGTAACGGAATATGGGGGTGTGCAAGGTGGGGGTGAACCGGGGAACGAGCTGACGGCGGTTGTTGTTGTTGATTCCCGTTGCCGGGGTTCTTGTCGCCACGACTACCGTGGCTATGGCCGCTCCGTCCCTCACCCGGGCAACTGTTGCTACCGACCCTCCCCCTTCCCTCCTGTCGTCATCAGAACCTAGGCGCAATAAGTGTGCGATTGGACAGCAGAAATATCAATCACTGCAGCGGTTGGGCCGGATTAGTAAAACGGAACGCTTATCAAAAGAGTAGACGAGGACAGTTAGGGATCGGCCGTTACTGATTGGTCGAGTTCACTGTCGTTCAAACACAGGATTGCTATAATAGGTCGCCTGTCTTGCTTGTCCCACCCGGAGCGAGTCCATGGAAACCGTTTCACCTTTTGTGGGCTGTGATTGGCTGGCGATGGATTCCTGTCAGCTGTTGATTGTGCGAGAGTAGCTGTCAGTTAGGTGTGTGACGCTTCGGTGGATGCTGCGCACTACATGGCGCAAGGGAGTCTGGGAGTTGTAGTTTCCTATTAGTAATCTATATGTTGGTTCTGTGTCGCCATGCCCTGTTAATGCACAGTCTTACCAATACGGTGACGCGTATTGTGACTGAATTGTTGCTCTCGCCTCATAGATTTTTGGGACTTGTGATTCCTTATAGAAGACAAGCAAGATAATATATGAATATAATAAAATATACCAGAAACAAATAAAGTGGTACATGTGGCGCAATCACCATGGAAATGCTTTGTATTTATAAGCTCGTAGTCGCGCGTTCCATGGGCGCCCGTCATTCGAAGCTGGAGACCCAGACGGAGCTGTTACCACCGCACGTCGGTTAAAAACATGTAGGCCGTCCGGCGCAGAGTCTCAGTGATGTATTACAAAATGTCAGCTTTTTCCACATAACGGTGTATGAACACCGACTGATATTCTATGGGAGCTGAAAGACTGCTTTGACCGCTATGAGGTATTTGGTGGTAACCCCTGTGTCAACCACGACAAATACCCCCCACGCTATGGCGTAATCAAACAGCACACCCGGTAACCTTACCGTTGGGGTTAGTTAATGGTGCAGAGTTTATTTTAAGGGTAGCTCCTTTTTAGGTTTGCTGGCGACGGCCGACGTTGGCCAGTGTTGAAGGTTTGCTCAAAAATGAAGCAAATATCCCATTGACTGCATCTGTACGTCCCTTCATACTTCTAGTTAATGTCAGGGCCTTAAAACCAGCCGCTCCCCCACCCTGAGATTGCGTCTTCACATACGGTCCATGCTTTGGCAGGATCCTGTGGGCGTTGCTGTCTGGCATCTTTTATGGTGCCGCATTACGGCGTTCTGCGCAGGGTCCGACATCACGGTGTCATAGCCTCGTCCAGCATTTAGCATCTTGGTGCCATTTTGGTGACCATCTTCTTGTACTTTGCTGTCATTGGTCCAATCTGTTCTTCTAAGCCTGCAAGGTCTCAGCCCTCCAAGGCCTTTTAGCCCAATTTAGGTTTGCCCAACCCCCCCCCCGGCTTAGGTTCGCACTAGAGAAGGAACTAGAGTTCCGGTGTTCATGCTGCTCAGGGGCTCAACCGTAGAGGGATGGGGCTGCGGTTTCTGTGGTTGCACAAATCCTCCACCACTAGGTTCTACTCAGACCGAGGATGGTACAGCTTCATTCATTGTACCGTAAACTGTAAAGCGCAAAGTACAACTGTTAAGCTGGTTCATGGCTTGATAAAACTTACCAGGAATGGTTAAAGGATCTTAACATATACAGCCTGGAAGAAAGAACCCTAAACCCATTGAAAACAATGTATTTTGAGCCCGTACGGGCTTTGTCATTAAGGGGTTAAAAGGAGAAATACTACCACAAGAGGACGTAGTCTTAAGCTAGAGGGGCAAAGGTTTAAAAGTAATATCAGGGGGTATAATTTTACTGAGAGGGTAGTGGATGCATGGAAGAGCCTTCCAGAAGAAGGTATACGATAAGGCTGGGGGATTAAGGAAATTATTCAGAGGATGGCTGCAGTAGGAAGTACTTTCTGTGATGGTCTAGGAGGAAGCAAGCGCTGGGCCTATGTGCCATCCATTGTATTGTACCTCCAAAGGGTTCTGCCTCAGGGGCACGGCCCCTCTTTGTGACCCAAAGCCCTGTTTACTCAGTGTGTTTGAGTATGAGTTGGGAATTGAATTGTACAAATGCACTATTCATTATCCTTCAAATGCCTTAAGTTGCATAAATAGACCACAAAAGTTTGTTACAAAGAAATCTAAGACAATTTCAGGAAAAAAAAAAAAACCCACTTTTTTTTTCTCAAAAACATGTGCAAATGAGAAAAGGACGTATTACCCAATACATTGTGGTTGAGTTGTGAAAACGACTGTACCAAGTGATATTAGAAGCTTCGTTTATTAGCCTGTTCACCGTTTTCCACTTCAGCGATTTCCGTGCCGGGTCGAGGTGATGTGTGAGAGGAAGCGTGCGCTACAATTTCAAGTCCTACGTGCGACTGAGACCTGTAGACGGTGGAGATGACCCGCAGTTCTCTCCGTGGAAAGAATAGCCTGACTTACATCATCAGAAACGCTGCCTGTTTTCCTTTTTTTTTAAAAATAATATGTACATTTTCTAAATATTATCTCTCCCAGACCGTTCAAAGTTTGTCCTCCTTTGCTCTTCTCGCCTTTACTCTGCCCCTTTTCTTGCCTCCTTTCTCCCTGGTCTTGTTTCCATACTCCGCAGAGTGAATGGGAGCCTCCAAGTGAAGCTTGGAGCGTTCCCATGTACACCATATGATCGTCATTATTTAGTTTAGGTGTTTTGGCCGGACCCATTGCTAACAGCACATAGGCAGCGTACAATGCCACTATTGCAGACAGTTTTGAAATCCCCCCCCCCTGCTAGATCTGCCCCGGTTCGCTGTAAGTGATATTACTGTCAAGTGGAAGCTCACGTAGAACATGCGCAGTCACAGATCGGGGCTTAAAAAGTCGCCTGTCTTCTGCAGCATCGCTCGCTATAGAGTTAGCAAAATGTCTCCGGAAGTGACATCTGTGTGTCAGCAGCTTTACGAAATGCTTTTCCACGGCCGGGCAGCTGCACAACAAGACAATGCCAACCGTCAGGTGAGTTGTGTAAAGAACTCTGGAGCAGCGGAAGCGAGTTCTCTGGAGTGGTAAATCACCCTTCGTTACCCGGAAGTCAGATGGGCGAATCTGGGTTTGGCGGATGCCAGGAGAACGCTACCTACCGGAACGCATAGTGCCTGCTGTAAAGTTTGGTGGAGGAGAGACAATGGTTGGGCCCCTTCCTTAATGGGAAATCCTAACGCTTCAGCATACAAAGACAGTTTATGCGATTTAACTTTGTGGGAACGGTTTGGGGAAGACCCTCTTCTATTCCAGCATGACTGCAACCCAGAGCACACAAAGCAAGCTCCGTAAAGACTCTGATGAGTTTGGTGTGGAGAAGCTCAAGAGTCCTGACCTTAACCCAATTACACAACGACCTTGAATGTGAGCCGGGCCTTCGTGTCTAACATCAGTGCCTAACCTCACTAATGCTTTCTTGGAAAAATGGGGGAATTCTTATTAATGACCATGGTTTTTAAATGGGATTGTCCAACAAGCTCATGTAGGTTTGATGGTCACTTGTCCACATACCTTTGGTCATATAGCAGATGTCTGTGCATACTACTTGTTATGCCCTGTCTACCCATTGTACAGCACTATGGAATTTGATGGCGTTATATAAAACAATAAATAATAATAATTTGAACTAACCCCCTCCCTCCGCCTGTGCAGAGACTTCTGAACTAAACAACAACAACCAACGGGAACAACAGGGGGAAATAACCCAGGGAGGAACCTCGCACAGCCGCTGATAGACACAATAAGCATGTTTCATTTCCATCTATAAACACGGTTACAGTGTTGTATTTAGTGTATAGCAAGCATGTCCAAAGTCCGTCCCCAGGGCCGATTGCAGCCCGTGTTCCGGACTGATAAGGCCCCCCAGATAAGTTGCTCAAATATTTTTTTTTATATTAAAGGCAGAGCGATTTAACCCCTGTTTAGATTTGTCATCCAAGTCACAAAATGAAAAGTATGCCGTTTTCAATAAGCTTTGCATAAAATAGTTAATTTGCATTTCATTTTAATGGTTCAAAGAATGTCAGGCAAAATGGTCGGCCCTCGCACATGTAAACTTCATCAAATCTGGCACTCTTCGAAAAAAGTTTGGACATGCCTGGTGTATAGGGAACAAGTCTCCGGCTCAAACTATACAAATGTGTAATATGAGGCCAAACAGGTGTAAGCCCGCTGCAAATCTGTGTATTGGCTGTACAATGTATACAAAAAACACAAACTGCCTGCGCTTCTCACCCTGATAAAGTTGGCAACAAATATATAAACATAATATAAATGAGAGGTTTTGGTTATATGAATTGGCCAAAGCATAATTAAGCTCACCCGCCGGTATAAACTGCTTTGTGTGCCCACTATATAGGAGGTGAGAGTAGGTTCTCCCCCTATTGAGAAATTGTTTTTCTAAATATGTAAAGAAAAACAATTTCTGTATTTTTGATGCACAAACAACTGAACCAAAGTCCTTCGTATTCCGTATCGTCCGCAAGGACCTGCGTGCGCACACGTTCTGTGCTATGCATCCCGGCTGAATGTCCCTCGGCGCGTGGGGGTTACCGTGTCACAGATATGATCCCAGCGGTGACAGACGGGGCCTTTTGTTATTAAAATGTTAGGGCGACGAGGTGCGAGCCGAGGAAGCTATCTGAGGCTGTTCGATGTTATCGCTCGCGCGGTGACATTATACTGAACAAAAGGACCCGTGTCGCCAAGAGACAAGCTAATGAAATACAGATTAACAAAAGTTCAGGCGGTCGGTATGCATATGGATGCGTGTGTTACGATGTGCGTGTCCACAAAACTGGATCTGTGTATCTATCAGTCGCTGTGGATGTGATAGCATTCTTGTAAAATTATACCATCAGATATAGCCGGGGGCTGATTGAGCGTAGTAGGAGTTGTCCCCACAATCGTTGTGTGCTTTTATGTGTATTATAGGTTAAACCAGTGGCCATGGTCTCCTTTTGCCTTTTAATTTACATTAAATTAAATCCAAAATTAACTATTTGTAGGGTCTGCAACATTACACGTTCCCATAAACCTAAAACGCTTGGAAATGGCTTGCTGGATCATTAGCAAATGTATAGATCAAAAGATACACTTAAAGATACAAATGTGTTGAATAGGTGAAATGTGAAGTGCATTAATCTGCGTTTTTGCGTGTCGTTCAACATCGTTGGTTTTTCTGTGTTACAGAGGAAATGCGTTCTTGAAAGCTTTCACCATGTGTTACATTTCTTTTGATGCCACCAACAACAAAAAGATTTGGTTAGAAAACACTCAAAATGCAATGGTTTGCTTGCAATATCTATGCCCATTCCGCAGCGCTGAGGAATATGAAGGCGCTATATTAATAATAAATAATAATATCTGTTCCGGCCATGTTTGTATCTTATGATAACCTAAATTGTTGAGTTTCAGTGCCACCTACCTTGGCATATTTGAAAGGGAATTGTCACAATAATAAGTTTATGCAAAAAGCTAGAAAAGTAGTAAATCTGCCTATAGTTTGTGTTTTTGATTGTTTTTTCGAGAGTTTAAGAGTATACCTGGGGCTAATTGATTTTGTATTCAGAAAGTGAGTGTAATCTCCTCAAACGTTAGTGAAATACACTTATGCGCGTCCCCTTTGGGCGACAAAAGATGGAAATTAAAACCAACGTGGCTTCATTGAGCAGTCAGTCGGGGAATAAGGAAAAAGAGAATTTAAAGCATTTCACTCAAAGGGATCAGCAATGTCATTTACAAAATTCAAAGGTGCAAATAAAAATGGCAAAAGGGCAACTAGAACGGTTAAAGAAAATAACGAGGAATGTATAGTAAGGGGCAGCAAGGCAACCCCCCCCCCTTTTTTTTAAAAATACATCGATGACATAAAAGATTGGCGTAAAGCAGAAGTGTTACCGATATTCAAAAAAGGGATATCAATCAAAGGCCAGCTAACTACAGACCCGTAAGCCTGACGTCCGGGTGGCAGATGAAAATGAATGCTGACAAATACAAGGTTATGCATTTTGGGAAAGGAAATAAAAGTGTAAATAATGCATTAATTGGGGGTTGTGGTTGGGAAAACATTAAGTGGAAAGGACTTGGGAATAAATATGGACAATAAACTTAGCAATGTCAGTTGCTGCAACGGCCAGTAAGATATCGTCGTGTATATAAGAAATAATGTCATAAGAGGAATGAAGTTATGAAGAAAGGATAGAGAACTTGTTTACATTAGAAAATGGCGTCTTACAAATACATATGCAGACGACACCAGCCGCTCTCTGCCAACATTGCTTCATTAATGGGACTGTGCAAAGAACAACAGGTCATCCGCTCAGATCTGAAGAAATTTCTTACACAAGGCAGCAAAAAGGGTTCTTGACAGTAAAAATATGGAATTCGCTACCCACAGGTTGTGCTATCAGATCACGCTGATGCCTTTTAAATGTAGTCTAGATGACTTTTTAGCAAAGAATAATATTCGGGGATCTAATTGGAGCTCTTTGATTTCCCAAACCGGCAAATTTACCCTATGGAGGCTGTACCGGCTCAGCACAGCCCCCCGTAGACTGTATTTAACGGCGTTGCATGCTTTAGGACACGGTGTGCCAGAATATGACATCATATACCCGCATGTCATACTTAGGACGCCAGCCATGTAGAGAGAGACAGTAAAGAATAATGGGTACTTTTCAAAAATGAAAGGATCTACCTTAGCGAGAGGCTACCGTCTACTACTCTTTTGCAGTCCGTCTATTCTCGGCACTGATCGGCTGCTTGAAGAAACTGATCAGTGGCAGGAAAGCACTTGGAAAGCAATTTGCATTTGCAAAGTTGACATCACGAAGCGTATGCATTAAAGTACATATGATGACGGATGTGTCTTTAACTACATAAAGCAAACCCCAACATTCCCAAATTGGGAAGCCTACATGGTGGCGGGGGGGGGGGTACATGTAGTGTTTTATGTGAAATTATGCAAACAGCAATTAAGATAATGACTCTGTAATTAGAAAGCATTTCCCTTCGCCTAAGATGGATCCTTTTCTGGTGCTCCTAGCTAATGGACAATATATTTTGTAATGCCAACTTATCTATCATGATTAGGGCTAACATGCACATTGGAAGTGCTGTCTGCAAAACATGACTTAGGCCGGTAAATTACTGGTCCGCTTGCCTAAACAAGCAGCGAGGACTGAATTTTACCAGCCGTCCCATGATTCTTTTTTTAATTTAGGAATAAAAATCAGAATCCTATATATAAAAAAACCCAGTATCAGGTATAAAAACATGACATCATTACGACGTAATATTTAAATGCATTAGTACTGGTACTGAAACGCTATTCCCATACAAACCTCCGTGGTAAGACAGAGTCCCAATGGTATTTCCAGCAAGCCAAATAGAATATGGTTCGCTATGTCAGACATAGACCTGGGTAAATGGGATGGTGGTGTGATGCGGGTGAGTGTGAGGTGGGGGGTTGGAGAGGTGAGTGGGACTGTCTATACGAGAGTAGTCCCTTAGCAAGCTGTGGCTGAGCCTGTGGCAGTCTTGGACTGAAACCCACTTCCTCCTCAACACCAGATAGTTCCTGGCAAACCATAAAGCGACCTCAACACAGAACTCCAACCACCAACCACCCTCAATGGCGCCCTCCGTGTGTTCTTGGACAGGGCTTTCGCTCGATAGAATCCTTGTGTTTGAGCTCCGGGACGCTGCCAGAATAAGTTAAGGGATGTCTTCTGCTCCACAACACACCACAGGCAGGGTCTACATTTGCCCAGCCCCATGTCATGCAGAAATGCCCTTAGGGCCTCCTTGAATGACCAACCATGCGATGTCCTTATGCCAGTTGGTCAGCTGGCTTGATGGA
>VKOC01000003.1:40230995-40263461 GCA_009364415.1 Spea multiplicata | reverse complement strand
AATTATATATTCTATTATATACCTATTCTATATTATATAACTATTATATATTATATACCTATTCTATATTATATAACTATTCTATTCTATTATATACCTATTCTATATTATATAACTATTCTATTCTATTCTATATACCTATTCTATATTATATAACTATTATATACCTTTTCTATTATATGTTATATACCTATTCTATATATTCTATACTATATAACCTAATTCTATTATATATACATATCTTATATATATAACTATTATATACCTATTCATATATATTCTCATACTAATATACCTATTCTATTCAATTATTATATTCTATTATATATTAAACCTATTCTATATTTATTATAAAAATTAAATATATTATATACCTATTTCCTATTATTATATAACTATTATATATATATATACCTATTCTATTATATATATTATTATACCTATTCTATATATTCTATACTATATACTATATACCTATTCTATTCAATTATATATTATATACCTATTCATTTCTATATATTATACACCTTTTTTATTATATACAGTATTGTATTTTATATGTAGCTTCTTCCACACACAGATTTTTTATTAATAACTATTTTTACATTTTTCCCCCCATACTTTTGGTGGAATTTTCCCTGTAAATGTATGCGAACAATGCGCGCCCCGGTAATAATAGATTGTATTTTGTGTGTGGGTTTTGCGTGTGCCAAGGTCACATGAACCGCATGTCATACATTCCTCAGGTATATGGACCATGCAGAGTCAGATGACTTCATTAACCCCCGCACTGCCTCCGCACTCGCTCCCCAGCCATGGAAGTCTATATCTGTCTGGGAAGGGGGGAACAAACAATTGGAGTGAAACTCTTTAGGGCGCTGGCAGGGACGGGGTTAACCAAGTATCCAGCTACTGGTTTTTGTCAGGGGGTAGGGGGGCAATGAGTGAAGACATGTCCTGGATGGGGGAGGAAGTGGGTGTGTGGGGGGTACTAAGCTCTAAGGTGTGTGGCAGCACAGGGGTTAATTAATCATTGTCTGTTAGGAGATACATTGATAGACCCTTCCAAGTCTGCCGCTAGGAAGGGGTTAATGGTATGTTGTCGGTCGGTTGTGGGTCCTGACAAGTTGCAGGAGAGTTGTTTTGTAAATTTCTGGCCGGGTTTTTTTTGCAATATACTGGAAATGACTCGCTGGGGAGGACTAAAGGGTTTCTGTACGACCAGGGGTGCCGCCGCCGCGCGTGTGTCCAGCGGTTACTTATCCCACGAAGCGATAATATGCAGGTCTTTGTCACTGAATGAGGTAACCGAGTGATGTTTTGGCGGCCTCTGGCATTGAATGAGTTAATGGGTTAATAATGTGAGCTCTCTGGGAGTGGCAGGGTTAAACGAGGATCACTGTGACAGCGAAGGGGTTAATGGGATGGCGCTATGCAGTTCTCTGGCGGCGACGTTGTTAACGGAGCGGTGATGCGCTGATCTCTGAAGGGGTTAATGGGATGATGTCATGTGATATGATCAGCGCTGTGTAAGTGACATCGTGTTTCTCTGCTGCAGGGTCAGGATGGAGGAAACGCAGATATACAGCAAGCGGCTCCAAGGAATCACCGTACGTAGAACTGTCCCACAGAGCTTACGCTCTACAACACCAAAAAACACTGATGCAATACACAGAGAGTATATCCCGGTGGGCCGGGGGGGGGGAGTCATACGCTGCAGAGCTTACAATCTAATATCTTAATTTACCAATTGCAATGAAAACCTGTCCTGCAGAGCTTACAATCTAAGAAGATCAGACACAATACAAATTATAATGAGTGCGGCGCCTTTATCGGGTCACTGGCCCAGAAAACATACAGATTCAGTACTGCAAGACCCAAAACTGGGGGGTGGGGGCCGACCTGCTGAGCTTGCACTCTAATACTCGGCAGCGGAGGGTTTCTCACGGTTCTGCTCGTGTTCTAGGAAAAGCGTAGAATCCTCGCTCAGATGGAAGGAGTGCAGCGGGAGCTGGAACAACAGAAACTCAAACTCCAGCAGCTCAAGGTAACGCCTCGAGACCCTGGCAAGGCATGCCCGCCGGGGGGGGGGCAGAAGTCAAAATGCTTGCCTAGAGCCAGCTCTATTGCCCCACTGAGTGGTAACTACCCCACCTACCCACTGTTATCCCCCTCCTGCCAAAATGCTTGCGAGGACCCAGATCTATGCAGCGTAAATGAATCCTACCTTACCCCGTTCCGACTGAGTGCTGCCTGCAATACTCGCTGTGAGTCACATGACAATTAAGTGTTCCCTGCAATAATTAAGTGTTAAAGTGGGCGTTAAACAGTATTAGGAATGATAAAGTGGCTCCTTCCTGCTCCATCTCGCTCACCATGGTCGGGTCAGTCCTGTGTGTAATAACTGAGCTCATGCTGAATATTTCTAAAAATCACAGTGATAAACCCCTATGCAAATGGTCTGGTCTTAATTTACATACGGGGACGCATGTTATGTTAATGAAGGAGGCGGGGCCTAGTCACAGCGTTTGACGTTATGGTTCCCTTTCTCTCCGCAGAGGAAGTCGCTCAGAGACCGGTGGCTGATGGATGGGCTACTTAATGCCCCCGAGGGGGAAACGGAGAACCCCCTGAGTAAGACAGAGGGCGAAATAAATCAGTTAGAATGTGAGCTACAGAGGTGAGTGGGGTTTGCTAGACTGACCTATCACCACTGGAAGTCTGTTCCAGGTATCCACTACCCCTTTCCATCCTCTAAATTTCTGCCCCTCCTTTGACTTGATTGTATCCCTTTTTGACAAGTAGTTGGATCGTGGAGGAGCAGGGCTGCCGCTGACGCAGGGCAACCTTTTTAGTTTTTTTTTCCTGCTGCCGATACCTCTTTCTATACCGCTTATATGATCGTATGTAACGTGTAACGTGTATTGGGGAATCCATGTTCCTTCCCAACCCATCATGCCTCTCTCCACAGCCTCCGGTCCCAACTGGTCCACTTGGAAAACCCGGAAGCTGCGGAGCCGGAACGCGGAGGCACGCGGGTAACGTCATCTGCTGTTTATTTAACGTATTGTGCAGACAGAAACGGTGAAAGTACCGGAAAAATAGCAAACGGTGACAACAGAGAACGCCTTTCCGCAGACGGATAATATTTATCTATATAATATATATAATATAATATATAATATATATAGACTAAATATTCTGTTTATTATCTACGGGTCGTGAGCTATAGGCGGTAGAGACAAAAATATATGGCCGCCGGGTAGGGTCTTGTTGCATTCACAATTTATTCTGAAAGGGTGCATGGCTGAGGGCTGGGGCAAAAACCCTGAGACTCCGGGGTAAAAGACCTGACAGTTGCCAGCTATGACCGTGATGAGTCCTACCGAGAACCGAGTGAGTAACCCTGCTGAGGGACCCGGTTGCGTTGATGCCCCGAGAGGAGTGGACGTCGGTGAACCTTGCGGCTCTCGAGGAGGCCTCTCCTTTTGCTGACTTTGAGAGCCCGGCTGTAAATATTTGACGACGGATGACAAATAATTACCCGGCGCGTTAAGAGTTCTGCCCTTTGGAGGGAGATCGTAGGGTCTGGTAGCCTTTGCGGAGGTGGTACGGGGGGGCTTTTATGCCGGCTCTGCCATCTTTCGCTACCAAAACAGCCGAGCAGCGACACTTCACCCGGTCCCCGTCCTCCATCATTGGCGCTGGTTGCCGAGAAGTGATGCATTTCCCGGGGCGCAGGATAATTGCCGCACATTGCGATATGATGTAAGCGGTGGGGAGGCAGCCCCTTAGGCTAAACAGGTAGCCTATGGCCCCCTTGAGGGATCAGCCCCCCACCCCGCACCACTATTTAGCAGGCTGGTGAAAAGGTGGAGCGCCTTGATATGATGTCATATGTCGTATGGAACGCATATGTGTTGGCGGGTGGTAGCGCTGACCCAGTTTAGGGTAGCACTAAAGATGGGTACAACGCGGGGTAAGCATGAGAAATGGTAGAGGGCGTCATTATTATAGTTAAAAATATCAAATTAACCAAAAATACACACGCCGGTTTCTGCTCTGACATCATATATAAAGAACATTATATTTCCCGACTCTCGCACCTGTGCCCAGATCTGCTGCTTTTTTTTGGGTGTATTATTAATCTTTGTACCTTGTTTAGTAAATCAGGCTCAGAAGACAGAACAGCTGCCCAGATGTACGCCCTAATTACTCCTATCACTAAGTAGGGTGTCAAGACGCCTGTGAACGGAGTTGAGAAGTTTAAAAAAATTAAAAACTCCCTTCAGAAGTTATATTTTTCCTTATTACTATTTTTTCTTTAAAAAAAATAAAATAAATAATATTATATAATATATATATATATATATTATATATATAATATATATATATATTATATATATATATAAGAAAATTATAGTATTTACGTTTCAATGCATTTTTTATTAATTACAATGTTTCTAACAACTGTATTATATTTTTATAGCTTTTAATACGTCCTAATTTCTGTTATATTGGCCCGATCTACTGGCCAGACTCACTACATTCATATCGCAACGTCTTGCGGTAAACCACAGAATGTCTAAGTCCTGATCACCAAAGGGACTCTCTGGCTAATTAGAGTCTTGGGAGAAAGGACTTCATTAGCATAAACAGGACTTCACGAGTATTGCCGTAATGAATCGGCTCAGTGTGGTGTTTCGGTTTAGAGTGCAACAAAAATTTTGCACAACGTCCTACAAACTCCTGATCTTCAGGAAAAAAAAATGTGAACTTTCAGATTTACATTTTTAAGTTGCTATGGCAATAACCGATTAATGCCTGCTTTTGGTGCTTTTGGTCCTCTGTGGTTATGACTGGGTGATTTCTAATTCATTTAAAGGAGCAACACGGCGTTTTTTTTCTGTAAGTCAAATTTTTATGTCATAGACCACTTGTTATATCCTGTCTACCCTTTGTACAGCGCTACTGAATATGATGGTGCTATATAAAACAATAATAACTAATAATACCCCCCCACACACACACCATGTTTAAATTCCTTCACTGTATTAGCCTCTACCACTTCTGATGGGCGGCGGTCCCACTTACCTCCCACCCTTTCTCCGCATTAGCATACCGTGACTCATGAAGGTTGATGTGACCACCCGAGGGCATCGCTAAGTGTCAAGACACAATTTGCAGACATTAATAGTGTGCATCAAAGCTTTATTGCTTACAAATCCTCTAATAGTTCCACTTACGCCAACCATAAAGCGCCCTCGCTACGATATGTTAACCCCTTCCTGACCAAAGCTTTTTGTTTTACTCCTTTGTTCAGCCGTGATTCCCTTTTTCTATGTTTAATGCCCTCAAATAAATTATGTATTGGTTTTTTTTCAAGGACATTTCTCCTTATACCATTTTTTGTATAGTATTTCATTTAGTACGAATAATTTGTTTTAAAAAAAAACCTGCAAAAAGTAATATTTTTTCCTTCAGTTTTACTGAGTTCTTCCACAAATTAACAGCCATTGATAAAAAAAATAAAAATAAATACCAATTTACGTCCAGCAGCATCCCCCGAGTATAATAATATCCCGCTGGGTTTTTCATTTTATAGGGGAGCAAAATGCCGCCTTACATACTACATTATTTTTCACTTCATTTTGGACTGGGGGCAAAGAAGGGGTTATTTTTAATGTACATTCCTAGTGGAAGTGCTAAACAGTGTTTGGACACTTTATTATTATTATTGTTATTATTATTTTTAATGTAGAACGCATAATTTGTCCTCAGGAATCTCTCTTGGAACTGGGTGATTCTCCTTATGATGTCATGGTGACATCACTGGAGTCCATTTAAATATTATTTTTTAATTTTATTTGTTTTACTTTTAGTTTTTTTTGTTTGCTTTTGTTTTTTTAAATTTTCTAATATGGGAACCTTTTTATTTTCCAATGTTGTTTCTGGTGGCGTCAACGCCATTAGTGGGAGGCGTCTGGGGAGGGAGCATGGTAAATTGGGCGGGGAGTAGGTGGAGCATGGGCAGGGAAAGACGAAAATGACCCGGGGAAGCAGATTTTCACCCGGAGACACAGAGCGTGTCCAGGTATGACCATAATCAGCCAGTGACGTGACAACATGCATGTTTGGCTAATAAATAATTACCGAACTCGGCAGCACCAAAAGGGCCCACTCCAGCATTGATTGGTTATTGCCATAGAAGCAGAAAAAACTTTTTATAAGTTCCTGTGTTGTTTTTATGTAATTGGGACCTTCAGAGGAAACCTAAAATGCCAAGTCTGCTGAGGTTTATGAGTCTAGCGTAGCCGAGAGTGCGATTTATGGTCTGTTTTTAAACCGTCAGTCTGTTTTATAGGCGATAAAGCTTTGATGCACGCTATTAAAAGAGAGAGAGATGTTGTTAGACATCAAATGCCATCAATATTCAGTAGACCGGCGTATACATGGCGTATACATATATACATAGAGGTCATAATCTAAAACTAGAGACCTAGATGTAAGGTAAGGGGGTTTAGGGTCCTAGATCGGTGGAACTGCCTCCCAACAGAGGCAGTAAAGGCTAATAAAGGAAGGGAATGTCAACACTAACAGCATAGGCATATGAATCGCGAATATGTGACCAAGGACTGATGTGGGTCTTTACAGGCAGACACTGATCAATTAATAAGTGACAAGATGCTATGCCACAGAAATGCTATGTTTCGTCTCCTGCAAAATCCTGATCAATGTAAAGACTGAATTTGAAGCTCTTTTTAAGGTAAACTGTATAAATTTACAATTTACTCCCTCCGCAACATCAACTCCACAAAACCCCCTGACTGATGTTCTAATACTCCAGCCGTGGTTGCGGCAGAGCAGAGGAGAAACACGTTGGTGGCTTTGTGGGCAGCAGAGGGTTAATAACGGCAGCGTAATACATCACTTATTTCTCCTTGGCAGAAGGACGGATACTTTTAGTTTTGATCGTTGACTTCATAACCTAACGTAGCAGGCGGACGTCGGGAGTTCTTAATAAAGGGGAACTTAATCACCCAGATGGGGCTTCCGACTGATGAAGGGCTTGTGGGGGGGGGGATTATTATAATACATAAACAGGACGACTTTATATCATCATCATTGTCGTAAAGGCTCATGGGGATCTCAAAGAGGATTAAATGATCGGGGGTTAGCGTGTTTAACTTCCGAGGGGGCTTGTGGCATTTGGGCATGTCCCTTCTGGGTTCTACCCACCCCCTGCCCCTTGGAATTTGGGGATGGCCTCCCCATTTGTGACTGGTTAGCCCTGTCCCTTTTTTGTTATCCTTGCCCCATCATGAGCGGAAATTCAGGGGTGGGGGGGCAGCCATAAGACGTTCCAAGGTATGGCCGCAAACAACCAGCTCCGTGTTGTGCTTGAGTAGAGAACGTTGCTCATATATCACATGACCGGATAAAATGGCTGCCTCCAGGATGGGAAATAGGAAACATTTCATCGATGTTATTCTATATTACTTAGATCGCTTTATTTAATGCTCCATGGAAAACAAAAGTGCATTAGACTCATATTTTGTTCATACTATATCCTTATGGACGGATTTTGATTTATGTGACCTCCGCAGGCTTTCTCTTTGCTATAAATGCCGCTTCTGCTGAGCTTTTACACAGAGGCCGATAGGGAGTCAGTATTAAGCTCTTGCTTACAATTCTATGTAGTAAGTGAAAATTGTATTACCGTTCTTTAATTATATGTCACATTCTTTAGGTTGTTCCTGCTCCACAGACACAGCTTGTGAACGGAGAGAAAGACCAACACAGGGAAACCTCTTCTGAAGACAGGACAGGTGACAGTCCCCTCACGGATGTCCATGGTGGACAGGAGAGGACCTCAGGGCACCCGATACCGGCTCCACGGCTAAGGAAGCCCGAAACATCAGAAAAGAACCAAAACCCACAGCCCCGGGATCAGGACAAGGAGCGACGCGGATACGATGACCATAGTGTGGAACACGTAAGGCAGAATGGTGAAAATCAGAATCTGGAACATCATCTTGGAAACCAAGAGCTTCCAAATGAGAAACTGGAACAAGCAGAGAAGCACCTTGAGATTTTGGACCAGAACTTGTGTAGTCGTGAAATTAGGGATTCGGAAGACGAGCAGATAAATAACCAACAGAATGAAGAACATTTTAATAAAAAACTTGAAGATCTGGAGGAGAGCTCAGCAGTGGACTTGCTTAACCATGACGGCAAAGAGCAAAATTTGACGAGTCAACCGGGGAGCCAAACTACTTTCAATGAGAAAGTTCTACTAGACCCTGATCTTCTATCTATTGGGACACAACAGATACCTGACAGTCAAGAAGAGAATAAAAGTGACATCCAGAGTCAGAAAGCTTCTCCCGAATTAACAGAACACATAGAAAACAGAGAACCAGGAGACATAACCACTCACCACACGGAAGATCACGGTGAAAAAAAGGAAAAAGGCAATAATGAGGAAGATATTTTAGGCACGGAACAAGAAAATCAGGCCCACACTCCATCAATAAATGAGCAAAATGAATCTGAGTTTCAATCATCGGCTGCAGACCAAAATCAAGAGCCCACTTTAACGTCCAAAGATCCAAACCAAGATGCCGTATCAGATTCCCATACTCAAAATCAGGAGAGCATATCATTAACTGAAGACCAAAAGCAAGAGCTCCACTCATTGACCCAAGAACAGAGTGAAAAACTTCAATCAATGACCCAAGAAGAAGGGCCGGTATCAGAGACCCAACATCAAAAACTCACACCGAACGCACAGGACGAAAATCCAGAGTCCAGACCAACGGCTCACGGCCAAAATCAAGAACCCGTACCAGTAACCGACGGCCAAAACCAGGAGCACGTATTATTGACCCAAGAGCAAAGCTCGGTCTTGCAGATTAAGAATCCGAGTCAAGTTCAGGACTTAAAACTGCCAACCCAAGAACAAGGAAATGACTCGCGTCCGGCTTCTAAAGACGAGAAAACCCACGCAATGCTGCCATCTAACCAAAAGAGCCAAGTGACCCAGGCACATACTCCGCATGTCGTGGTGGTAGCTGGTCCTGGTCCTGGTCCAACTCCCTCTGTCCAACAAAGCTCCCTTGCCCAACAGGTTTCCGGTACAGTATCGGGTGAAGAGATCCAGCCTCTGCTCAACAGATCCCAGGAGACTAGTGCTGGCTCTCCCGGTTCTCCGCTCGGAGGAAATACGGCGGAGTCACGGAAGGAGAAGACGGGCGGAGAGAAAAGTTCATGCCGGTGCTGCGTTTTAATGTGAGCGGAAAAAATCTCCATCTTTAACGTGGACCAGGAGAAGAAGCATGGAGAATAATCGGCGCGTACCAACATATCGAACACAACTCAACAAACTCTGTATAATACCAATAATCATATAAATAGAAGAGCATTTATTTTAACAGAAATTTAATATTATTCTTGCTTTAATTAGTGATACATCCAGGAGACTCAATCGACTTACGTTCTCTAGTCTGCATACAAAAAAAAAGACACGGGAATTCATTTTATTTTTGTTCCATTGGAAGAAAACTTTTTTTAGGGATTATATTACTTTTTTTAAGGAAAATTCGTAGTAGCAAAAAAATTACAATTCTGAAAACTATAATAATCATTTATTCGTCATTAAAAACAGCTGTATTTTCCTTTCTGTTGCTCATATTAAAGTTTTTTTTTATTTTATTTTAGAACTTTGTGCCATGACTTGTGTAGAAATAGAAGGAGCAGATTAGGGTCTTCAGCCCGTTTAAATACAGTTATAAATGACATATTTTAAGGAGAAGTTGCTGCACCCGAGCTGCAGCGAAGGGGCCCCCTTAGTCGTCTGGTTCTCACGCCGCCGTTGGCTGTTTAAAGCAGCCAATCAGAGGCAGGAAAAGCTCCCTTTGAAATCAATAGGGATGCTTTGTATGAGCTTTCACGTGAGCCATCTTTGGAGCTGGCATACAAGGTGGGCACAATGGCAAGCTGGGGGTGGGGGAAAAAGGCAAATTTATAAGGGGGGATTCTGCAGAATCCATGCATTTGAAGGGGGGAAATGATTATTTAAAGGGACCACTCAGCTATTATACGCATTATTGGAAGACCCCTGTAACCTTATAGGCTCCGGCTACCCGGAGACTACCTTTGTGGGAAGCTGACATTGGTGGGCGTTCCAGCTGATTTCAGTGGGCGTTCCTGCTGATATTGCCCCATTTAAAGGGGGAAATGGGCGGTTAGGGGGGCCTGTCAAGATCCCACTCCCGCGACACAGAGGACCGCTTCTACCAAGGTATGCTTATGAAGGCTATTAGACCGGATGGATGATGATGTCAGACGTATCCTATGACCTAATAGTAATTTAGGTTGATAAAAAACAAAAGCCCATCAAGTTCAACCCCGCCGCTAATCCAGAAAAACACAAAAAAAAAAACACATTGAAGGGATTTCCAATCGTGCCCCCAAAAAATGGCAAAAATCCTTCTTTACTCCAAATGGCGTCTGATTTCTCGCTGGATCCACAAACTCACTGGATCCAGTATTTATAGCCAATCATATCCCTGCGTATTCTTTCCTGACACTTTACCCATCTTAAAAAAAAAGGCATGTGAATACCTAGAAAATAAAATAAAAAAAAATAATAATGGATGACTCCGAGAATCCGCCCAGAAATTTGAGTGAAAAACCCTAAAACGAAACTTTCCAGGTATGAAAAAAATCCCTCGGTGCTTATGATTTACGTTTTAATGAAAAGTGGATTTGGGCCTTAAGAATGGCAAATATCTTCCAGGTATGTCAGAGAGGAAATTCTTGTTTAGTCGTCTGTGATGAGATCAGTGATAGATTTATGTTATTTATGTTCTAACTTGGCTGGATCTCCTCGACTCTGGTTTAAACAAGTGACAACTCATTGTGAGAAGCAATGCTTTGCACCATTCTAATCTCAGGGATCTCGGGGGTTAATACGTTAGCAAAGGTCTCGGGTATTTCGATACAATCTAAAACATTTTCACATTTCCATCTTTTCTGCTTTTTTTTGCTTTCCAAAGATGGAAAATCTAAATTTATGCTGCGGGAAAAGAGTGGGACATTAATTAAAAAAAAATGATTTGACGTGTTTTTAAATATATATTATTTTTTTTTTTAAAGAAAAATTAAGTTTGTATAACTTTTAGGTGGCTCCGAACTTTTTCACAAAATCTTACATTTTACAGTTTTACTCCCTAAATAAACCTATGTACAAGTAGTTACATATTAAAATATGCATTATATCCCCCTCTCGGGATCTCCATCATTATTCCTCCCCGTTAAGATTTCGTACAGATATTGCTACTTACGTCAGATTCTGCAACAGATTTCAGCTTCTCTGGGGTATCGTTTTAAATGAAACATGACCCCCCCAAAAAATTCTATATAAATATAAAATATTTAAAGAAAAATAACCAATAATTCCTTGGAATTTAGTTTTTATAAATGAACAGAATGATTGTAACAACTTTGATGATAAAAGTCAGTTTAGCCTTTTTTTTGTTTTGCATCTAGGAAGGTAAATATCTATCTATCTCTCTATCTATCTATCTCTATCTATCTATCTATCTATCTATCTATCTATCTATCTATCTATCTAAGGAATATTGCCCTAATTGGGATCATTCCCTTGCATCTATAGACTCTGGACTGCATCTGCTTCCGGCGGTTCTAGTCTTTGACGTTCTGCGGATTGCATCCGTCCCTGCATCATTTCCCATCGAGCTGCGTGTCTGTCCTGCATCTACGGCCCCCCGGATTGCATCTCCTTCCAGCAGCTCCAGCCTCGCGCAAGCATCTCCTGCTTGCAGCTTTAGCTTGCACTGCTTATCTGCTCCTTGCAGCTTTATGCCCCAGACTACATCTCGTCCCTGCAGCTTTCTTCCCTGGGTAGTGTCTCTTTTGCCCCGAAGCATTGACCTCTGTATTGCTCCGGCTCCCTGCAAACGGAGCCACGGGATTCCATCGACTCCACCGATCTTTATCATCAGGATTCCATCTGTTGTATCTGTTTCCTTGTGGTTCTGCTCGTTGCATCTAAATCTTCCCACCTCCGAAGTGGGTTTTCCATCATTCACAATATCACCTCTCCTTCTCGATTTATCGTGTGCCATTATTCCGAGGTTTCTGTCCTCCCTTGACTAAGCATCTTATTTACCCCGCTGCGGCGATCTCTCCCATCCGGCACCTAGCATAGTCCCATCACCTCTTCTCTGGTAGGCAAGAAGTGTTTCTCGTACCCAAAATTGGCTGACTTGTTCCTTGATGATTCTGGACCTTCTAGGACGGTGATGGGCGTTTGGCCGGTGGTCGCCGGAGGGGCCATTACCGCCGGTGGTAACTCTTCTTCTTCCACCACTGCGATAGGCGGGTGCGAGGGAACCTGTAACGGAGATATGGTTATAACTGCAATGACTAATGTCTGGGTATCAAAGGTTTCACTCAAATCCACATGTGCTGAATGTCTCGGGGGGGTAATTACTTGAACCTTTTATATGACAGCTTCATGTCTTGGTTGGTGGAGACACCAACTAGAAAGGACATCTGTGTGGATATACGTGATGGAGCTTTACATAGCATACAGTGTTAGCTCATGACGTTCCACACCCATGTAAGATGATTGATGGGGAGGACGTAATGTGTCGGATTTATTATAACATACACAGCATGCGATAATACGCCCTGCTGTACCCTGATCTGAGACCCCAAACGCCGTTGCTGATTATCGGGCTTCCACGTTTAATTCCCGGGTCGGAGATCTGCGTTTGGTGGTGCCCACCCAAGCCGCTTTAGAGTAGGGTGACCGCATCGGGACCCATATAATTTTTACATATATTGTATGTGGGATGTATAGACTTATGGAAGATGAACCAATTAGTCAGATATATCAAGCGCTCTGACTGGGTAAGCCCAGGTACTCCAGCGAGTCACCAACCAATGATCAGCTTTGGAACTTACTAAACCGAATCCTGACGGGTTCAACACCAAGTGCTTCAAAACTGCTCCTCCAGCAAAGCGAGTGGCCACGTCCGTAGCCAACAGAACCGCATACTTGCCCATATTGCCATTCTGGCAGCAGATAGGGTCACCAGCTGGAGACCCTATGGAAACATAACGTACACTTACACTGGTCCAGCCAGTGGCCCCACGTACATCATTCAGCAGGGGCACTTAGTCGTTGTGAGTGCCTGCGCAAGTTAGGGGGCCGCTCAATATAGCCCAGACCGAGAAGCAGTGAATTTTTTGTCCCCTGCTGGCTCTAGGATGACGGACCTCCTGCAATATACCGAGCTCTGTACAATCTGCGCGCAGCACTGTGTAATAGAGGGATTGTGCCGTTGTACATTTCTGAATTCCGTCTGCCGTGGCCCGTGACAATGGATTGAATGAGTCAGCACTGGACCTGGATTTACGGGGGCCGGTGGCGAAAGCCGGCCAATAGCTTACTCACCGTCTCCCAGCACGGCGATGGAGTCATCGTTATGAAACGCGCGTGACCCACGCGGAATGCTGACCGTGCAAAAATCCCAACGCACAACAACTGCGTGGAGTGCTAGAAAAATATAGTGATGGGCTGCTTAACCCTAGGGCAACGGAAGGCATCGTTTTACTGAGCCGGTACATTTCTTTCTAGAGACATGACATCATTTTATATAATTCTAGAGTGCTAAAAAAGGAACATATTTGTACTTTACTGTTTTAAAGAATTTAGGTATTTGCGGTGCTTTATGAGGTCTCTGATCGCCTCACCAAGCAGCACCCTATGGATCCTAATTATCCAAGAGGGCAATCTGGTAACGTCGCGGCCCCCAATACTGCCCTGGTTGGTCTTGGCCAGAATACCCCCATTGCACAAAACATGATGCCCCTTTAGGAAGAGACATCGGAACATGAGCAAGTGTGCTGGGTTCATTACCCAACCCTTGTGTAAAGAAGAAGAGCACAGAGGGCTTTTGTACTCAAGTAGACGGGGGTGTTAAAAAAAAATGGACCCGGCTACACTTTAAATCCCTTTTGCCGTGCTGATGAATTTTATTTGCAAGTGCCCAATGGTAACGGGAAGTTCTACCCCCATTATGCAAGACAAGAGGAGGTGATGTCCGCCATTCACTAGAAATTCTTAGCCTCAACACGAGCCTCCCTTTCTTCTCTCCTGTAACCGAATCTTCGGTGCGGTATTGCTGGGTTATAATATCCACCTCTGCTCTTCTACACCCATCTGTACCGCTGGATCTACGGCCAAAACCCAGCCACGTTCCTCAGAGGCGGGATTTATATTCTCACAATCGCTTTAACATCATAGAACCAGCTTTCTAGTGTATGACAGAATACGAGCAATTCTATAATCTTTCCACACGCAACATGTTAACTCCTCGTACTCTACTCCAATGGGCAAAAGGGAGTAGAATTGAGGACCACCCATGCGGGGGGGGGGGGGGTGCAGATTTCCACATCGTTATAGAGAGGGTTATAGATAAGCGGTACAGCCTCCCAGAAGAAATGTCTGTAATAATAATATAGCAAGGACATTTAAACAGGCATTGAAGTGTATGTAGTAGGTGTAAAAGGGGCTATGTGTGTGTGTGTAAGGAGTGGTGTGTGCATGTAATTGTATGGTGTTATGAGTGGCTGTGTGTTTGTGTTTGTGTAAGGAGTTAGAGTGTGTGTATGTGTGTTGGAGTGGTGTGTGCATGTAAGTGTATGGTGTTATGAGTGGCTATGTGTTTGTGTATGTGTAAGGAGTTAGAGTGTGTGTATGTGTGTTGGAGTAGTGTGTGCATGTAAGTGTATAGTGTTTATGAGTGACTATGTGTTTGTATGTATGTGTAAGGAGTTAGAGTGTGTGTGTGTGTTGGAGTGGTGTGTGCATGTAAGTGTATAGTGTTATGAGTGACTATGTGTTTGTATGTATGTGTAAGGAGTTAGAGTGTGTGTATATGTGTGGTGGAGTGGTGTGTGCATGTACATGTAAGTGAATGGTGTTATGGCTGTGTGTGTGCATGAATGTGTAAGGTGTTAGAGGGTATGTGTTTACCACATCTTTACGTGATGGCACTTATACTTTATTGAGAGGGTTACAGATAAGTGGAACAGCTTCCCAGAAGAAGTGGCAGCGGTTAATATAATAAGGAAATGTAAACACGAATTGGATAGGCAAGGCGAAAGACCGATTAAAGTCTGCACAGACTGGAGACTCTTCTATTTGTTCAGTGTTTCTGGCAGAAAAAAACATTGACGCAGCCAGCTGAGAATGCCCAAATGTATAAGGAGCAGTAAGGGGTTAAACCTCTGGCCTCATTCATTCACTTGTTTATTGTATGCAAACAAGGTGGAGGAAGAAGACACTTCCTCATTCCAGCGATTCTAACCCACCCCACTGGTAATAGGAACCCTCACCCACCTGCTCAGACATTGTTGAAGGGACATTGAGTTTGGGAAGGATTACTGTACCTGTTTCAGGAGCCACCCATTACTGTAGATGAAGTTTCCGGCTCCCACGTGACTGTTCTGCGGACTTGGAATTTTCTGCCACCATAATGTAT
Organism: Spea multiplicata; assembly: GCA_009364415.1. NCBI lineage: Eukaryota > Metazoa > Chordata > Amphibia > Anura > Pelobatidae > Spea > Spea multiplicata. The sequence goes on along the minus strand of VKOC01000003.1, from coordinate 40,247,880 downwards.
AAACGAACGCAAAAGCCCCCGATAAAAGAAGGGCAAAAGTAAGAACCACGAAGACGATGAGACCGCTGTCGGGGCCAGAACCTGAAGAAGCGGGAAGAGATTAGAACTTTGTAGAGTGGGACACACGGGTGACTTTATTAAGGTTTGAGTTGCCGGTAGGGTTACAGAAGTACCCTAAAACAACACGAAAGTCCTAACTCAACTAATTCAACTCAAATGGCAGCCTGTCTATTCACAAAAAGGTTGACTTGAATATTGATAGTCTTCCATCAAGCTGCACTAAACTTGACGAAGTGTTTGTTATGAGTGCTGAAGGGGCCGTGTTTGTATATTTATGTGTTTGCGGTCACTTCGCTGTTTTCATGGTAAACAAGGAAATGTTTCAGTGAACCCAAACTTTTGGTAGTGTATGTATGTATGGGTAAGTGTGTGGTGTTAGAGTGGCTGAGTTTGTGTATGTATGTGTAAGGTGTCAGTTGCTGGGTGTGTCAGTTGTCTATTCGAATGACAGAGACCGGGACACACTGCTGATATCAAATTCACTAAGCGCACAACAGGAGGATCTAGATACATATGATGGAGACACGCAGGCCGCGGCAAGATGGTGGAGAGACGTAGGGCATGGTAGGACGGTGGAGACACGCATGACATAGGAGGACAGGATTACACACAAACACAACACATCCCAATAGAGTGTGAGATGATGTCAGAAGCCTCAGAAATGTGTGCATACCTATGGTGTGAAATGACTTGTGTGCTCCTGGGGGTCCTTCTCCAGCGGTGGTAGAGGCCGTCACCCACACATGATACAAAGTGCCACACATCAGATCTGTGAGGGTCAGGTTCCTACCTGTTGCTGTGACACAAGACACACACGGTTAACTGGAATCCCCCCCCCTCTCATGAAGGAAGCCTAATAAATGAATAAACAACAATCAACAATGGGGAGGAATAACTACGCAGATCCTAGCTGCTCCCATGGTATACACATCAAGTGGGTTTCTAATACATATACTTCATATTATATAGTGTAAACACCACTGCTTGGGTTTATTTAGTGTACATTTGGAGGGGATCTTGGCTACTATGGGACCACACTTCCCCTGGTCCTTGGATGCTGATGGGAGTTCTCTGTCAGTAGCCGGAGTGTTACTGGCTGTCTTAACTTGGCTTGGATGTCAAGGAGAGCTGGAGGTCATGGGAGGTATGAACACGGAGAGCGGCGGAGATGACTGGAGACGTAGATAGATACCTGCGTGCTGCCGAGAACGTGCCGTGCTGTTTAGGTAGACCGTGTAATGGGTAAGCAGACCTCTCTGCTGCCAAACCGGCAACTCCTTCCAAAAAATCAGAGCTTCTTTACACGAGAGCGGGATAACTGAGAAATCGGGGGCCGCGGAGGGGACTGATGGAGAGGGGAGAGCAGGTGGGTTCAGAAATGGGGTAAAGAAAGAAAAAAAGGAGAGAGTTAACAATCTTACTTTGGATGTTCTCTTCACTTTACTTAACGCAACTGTTTTTTTCATACTTTTCTGGAAATGACCCACACAATTTCACTATTTCACTTTTTATTTTTTTGTATTCCATTTATTTCATTATAATTTTGGCTTATTTACACAGAGTCGTGTTAAAGGGGCCACAGAGCCAACAAAAAAAACAATTTGCAATTCAAGGAGGGATCTATCTCAGTGTAAGTACATCTAAGCATGTTTATGTGTGTTAGCGTAAGTGTGTAAATGTGCATGCGTACGTGTGCTAGTACATATGTTGGCGGGGGCAAGGGGCTGGTGGGGCCACTTGGCTTTACTTGCCCCTCAGGCCAGAAGGTGCCAGCCCTCCGCTGCTCCTAGGTATCTAAAATCCAATCCACGTACCTCCTTGATGACTGTAGACCGTGGTGGAGAAGGGTCCTCTACAGCTGTTCTGGTACAGAGCAAATACCGAGACTTGGTATGGAACATGTGGAAGAAATGTACCTGTCAGAGAGATGAACATATGTGTTCAGCTGTCACTCCTGGCTGGTGACAGTCTGAGTGGCTGCTCACTTCTCAGCATGCGTCAAAGTCAGTGTCAGTTTAGTATATTGTCACTTTTAGCGTTTTTGTTACTGCGCCACCTATTATAATAGCGCTATGGAATCTGCAGGGGCTCTATATATAAATGTATAATATATACATATATATATATATATTATATATATATATATATATATATATATATAATAATATAATATTATGACTGCTCACCTGGCAGCGTGACATTCTGGCCGTCCGCTTGGCTCCTTGTCCAATTGATCATTGCGTTTCCACGTTCTGTGATTTCGGTCCACTCTACCAGGTACGTGGGGTGGTCAGAAGGAAGACTCAGGGGTTCCCCAAACCTCACCGTGATACCCCCATTGTGATTTCTTTCCACCGTGACAAGCAAGGAAAGGTTCTTATCTGTGGGGAGAGGTGCAAGGCTTTTATCACATGGGCTTTTATTTGGGTTTAAAGCATATAGGTCATAAAAAAATAATCAGAAGGGTATAGAAGTGTACTGTTGAATAAAATGGCGGCTTTGCAGGCATCTATTTTATATGCCTTTGGTATCAGAAGCCATATCTGAAACTAGAACCCGCTAGACTCCACTCACACACACTGCTTTATCAGACAGTCCTTGAAGCCTTTCTGGACTGGTTCTGGTTCTGGTGCTTCTCACCACTAATGCAAGAGGTGGTTTTAGACACTAAGGAACCCAACGCGCATTCTTCTAGTAGCCTAGAACCCATGTTACCTCCATCCGATTGATGGTACCCCTGGTCAGAGCAACTATGGGTTGATAAATGGCATAATGGCATGAGACGCTTGTACTTAACAGCTCCACGGATTCCCTCCATCTAAATATAAGGAGGTTTCCAGACTTTTAACCAAAACATCACAGCTTTGATGCACTTTGCACACAATAACATCCCTGCTCTATAGTGTTTTTCTGGGTATGGCATGATCATGTCACACGTTAGCAGACCATATGTGCTAGCAAAATCTGGCGAGACCAGCAGCTACCTGAACACAGAGGAGCGGCACAGGTGGACGGCCCATTTCCCTTGGAGTTCCGAGCGCTGACGCACATGTGGGTCGAGTTATTGGGCAGCTTGACCTCACAACACGAAGCCTCTGTAGTGTAGGACTTCCCGCTGTGAATGTACGTCACCATGTAGTTCAAGATGTGTCCTCTGGCAGATCGGTCGTCCGGGGGCTGTACAGAGATACCGTTTGGGGTTAAGGAAGACTGTCGCCGATACCTGCCCTGGCAGACGTTTATCTGGTTGTCTCGTTCAAGGGCACTCACCTTCCAAACTAAAGATATGGATTGCCCAAAATGTCTCCACAAATCCAAAGGTCCAGTAGGAACTAAACAAGAACATCAGGCGTTATAAAGTAAAAGGTATGAGTCTACGGTACGCACCGTTGGGTGATAGAAGAAGGAACCAGGCAGAGATGAGAGCTCACATACTCATCATTCTCTCCTCTCTCACCTTCTTCTGGAGTCCCAAAGGTGATTGGCTCGCTCCAAAGGCTCCCCATGTCCTTGCTGGACTCGTTTGGTAGATATCGGATCTTGACTTGATACTTTGTGAAAGGTTCCAGCTTGGTCATCTCATAGGTGCCGGCTTCCAGGTCACTAGGCTCAGCCTAACCAATATACACAGCTTCAGGAACCAAGACAATTCACAAACAACACCAAGTAAAAACAAAAACCACCTCTGAGAGGTGCTACAGTAACAAAAGGGAAAAAGCATACCAAAACGGTCAAAATAACCCCTTAAAGACCTTAATCACAATTTTATTCTTACAGCGATTAATCAGATCAGTACAAATGTTGTCATGGTATATATTTTTCACATTTGATTTAAAAAAAAAAAAAAACAGGAAAAATTGAAAATCTAGTTATAAAGGTTTTTTTTTAATGATATTATTTATTTTAGCAGATTAACAGGTTTAGTTTTAAGTAAAAAAAACAAAACACCTGATTCTCAGCTTGAGCAATGTTATACACCTTCTTTTATTGGTTGTCTAAGAGACGAAAAGGATGAAAATCCCCATTTAAATTAGGTGGGGTTTTTTTTAAATCAAAGCAAAGTAAATTATTATGTTTTGACATAATGTGCTTCACCCACTGTAGCTGGTTATGAGAAATCACAGGCGAAATTGAAAAAATATGTGGGTTTTTTTAATGTTATGTTTTTATTAATAATAATGTGGGATTATTTTTATGCATTCAGCCTTTAATAGAGAGCCCTGTATTCCCTTTTTAAAAAAAAAACGGTGAAAAAAGTATTTTGGATTCACGGGTGGAAAAAATATCCTTGGTTGTGAAGAGATCAACATTCACTTAGAGTCCCAACCTCAACCGATGTCCGACACTCACCTCCATCCATCCATCCTGGCCCAGTTTCCGATACCAGAGCTCAGCTTCGTGGTGGTGAGAGCCCTCGCTGGGTGCTGACCAGGCCACCTCTGCCGTAGTAGGGTCTTCCTCGTTGAACGTGACATCTGGTGAGAGGACGGGGGGCTCAATCAGCACTAAGGGAAGAAATGGACTGTTAGCTGCTTGTGCATTCACCAGTTTATTGCCCCGGGTTCTTGTGTCCGTTCGTACTATAAGCCTGTATCTCAAACAGGGGTGTATTTTGGCTTGGGATGGCATGCCCCGTATCACAGTATCAAGGGGTAATCGCCCTACTGGCCAATAGGGCACAGATGCTCAATGGGCCTTATGGGGGGTATCTCGTACCATAAATATCCTTCTAAACCAAAGTCCTTGGAAGAGAACCTCCTGGAGGTAGGCTCTGGGGGGGGGCAGGGTCAAGGTCAAGGGCAGCTACCACCATAAATATACCACTGGTCAGAAGTAGCAACCAGGGCTGGACTGGGGATTAAAATGAGAACTGGCGCCAAGACCAGTAGCTACACATTAAAGGAGGAAATCTGCCACACGAGCGGCAATGAAGGCACATGGAAGGCGCCACTTGGGCAATGGCCCATTGAGCGTTTGCCTAGTCCTGGCCAAGTCCTGGCCTGGTAGTGACTACATACTCATACATCATCATATAGAATTACATCATATAGAATTACTAAGCTGTTTTACCCTGCCTGGGATTGATTGAAGAAATCTCTGCTTGAACAGAGGTGACCCGGTGGTGGACATCTCTACATCTTACATATTAAGATAGTAATTTAGGTTGAAAAAAAAAAACACAAGTCCATCAAGTTCAATCCTTCTACCGAGCTTTCCTGATTTTGATCCAAAAGTAGGCAGCAAAAACCCCAATTAAGCTATTTTTTCTGATTTTTCTACTGAGGGTGGAAAATTCCTTCTTGACTCCAAAAGGTAATCAGATTTCTCCTTGGATCAAGAAGCTCTAAAATATTAATAAAATAATAATATAAATATCTATAATTTATATTCGTATGTGGGGTTGGATGCTTTGAGATTTTTGGTCATGTGACATTCCTTCCTATTTCCCTGCACAGCCATACACTAATTAATTAATTAATTTAAATTCTTTAATCGATTAGACACTTTTGTTTTAATTATTTTTTTATTATAATAATTCTTTTATTTTTATTTTCATATTATTATCATAATATAATAATTATTTTATGTTGTTTTTTTCAATTTCGCACATTTAGTGCGAAACGCGTCTACTTCGATTATTGTGTATTCCTGATTTTTATCTGTCCAAGGACTTCTGATAAATATTTATGATTTAGAGGACTGGTTTGCTTTCATGTTTCCGGGGTCAACCGGGAAAAGTTTTTGGAGTTTTCTTCTGTTCTGAAATTCGGATAACGTATCCCAAAAGCAAGTTTTTAGCTCCCCCTAGTGGCCGTGTATAATAATATAAATAAAAATAATAAAAAATATTCAGTTTTTCATTGTCCAGAAAAAGACACACAAGATTTATAGTTATTTTGTTACTGTCATATATATAATATATATATATATATATATATATACTGTTTTGACAGAGCACTTAAAAAAACAATCCGAATTATTTCATTTCCCAAAGGCAACGCAACACCGACAATCATAAAACAAATAAAAAGCAAAATCAATTATGCAAAGAATGGTTTCTTTTCACATTCTAAGAATGATAAAAAATAACACTTTTCTTTTTAACATTGTTTTAATGTGAAAATAACAATCTTAGTAATTTTTGTTTTTTCAATTCTTGAGTAAGCATCTGAACAAGGATCATGCGGGGGGGAAAAAATCAAAAGTTTTTGTTAAAAAAATGCTTGTTCCTCTTTTTCACTTTTTCCCTTGGTTGCAGAAAAATAGATTTTAAAGGCACGTTTCCTCTTTTTCACGATGTGAATCGTCAAATTTCAGATTATCCCCAATTATATTTCTTACATCCATGTCCGACACATTTAAATAAAATGCCCCGGTAATTATTTTAGAATAAACGTAGTCCGTTATAGACAGCTCCCCCTCCCCAGACCATCTACGTTCTTCTAGGATAAACTACGTTCTGCCTTATGTACGTCCGTACCGTTCTCGCCATTGTCTTCGTAGGTGATGGTGAGAGAATCTTCTCCGCCGTCCCATTCTAACCGCAGATGATAGCGATCATACTTCGTCAGCTTCTGGCGTGGAATCAGCAGCCAGTTCTGGCCGGGCTGGGAGGTGAAATTCAGAACTGAGGTGCGATCCGAGTTACTGGAAAAAGGTAAGTGGGAGAAAGAAGAAAACCAAAGAGATCAGGTGGGAAGAAAATGAAGTTTCATTTATTCTTAGGCGTAAGGGTTAGTTCCCGTATATCAAAACCACAAGAAGAACTACTTCCTATATAGCCACTAAACTCCCATTGGGTCCATCTTGGCCGGCTTGGAGTTCATACCAAATGCACCATGTGGACGGTGCAGGTAAGTAGAGGGCACATGAAGTCATCAATTATCACAAGGCTCATCCCTGCATAATGTATAGTTAAATGTTTTATACCAACCTTGGAAATCATGCTTTGGCATAAAAACTCAAAGGCTACTCGGTGAGTGCCTCCTACGAGTAACATGCACTTGGGTCTATAGTAGGGTGAGTAAAGATGAGCTCTAGGCTCTAGTCCTGGCTCATCAGAAGAGTGTAAGCAGGAGTCACGATAACTACTGTACCTCCTTAACTTATCATTTTTGGTCCTCACTTGCATCCATACAGATGCCCAATGGCCGGCAGACACATTTGGCCGAGCTCACTGTCAGCTGACCGAGCCAAGCTTGTGGTCTGCATTACACCTGGCTTAGAGCCGCTTCTAATGAAATCCCAAAAGTTCAAAAAATACATTTAAAACATTATAAATAACGGTTCTGGCTTCCATAAAAGTTCTATATATGAATCAATCACGATGGAAACCAGTGGAATGCTTCTACTGATTATATCAGACGTTTTACTTTAATTATGATTGTTTTATTATTATTTTTATTATTAAGGCATAATTAGAGTAATACGGGCCATCTTTACTGTATTAATTGTGTTGTGTTAAAGGGAAAACGTCACACTCACTATTTCAGACTCTGAATGTAGAGGGTCCGCTGCGTGTTTGCGTTCCCGTTCCATGTACAATTCAAACCTTCGTCTTGACCACGAAGTACACAACAGAGTGAACAAACCTCGATAATTCCTGTACAGTAAAACGATACAATGTGTTATTGTACGCGTCTCTATTTGTACTTTGGAATAAAATCTGTGCCCCGCTAATCTTACAGTCATACTTTTGGCATCACATTCGCTTCACATTACTGGCCATCTGGCTCACTGGGCGAATGTCTTGTGGGCCGCTGGCAAAAGCACCCCGTATTCACTGACCAACTGCTTTGGAAGGTTAAGTGCTGTAGTGTGCGGCTGCCTGCTGTATTACATCCTCCCCAATGGTGTCACTCATATGGTACCTCGACACCGTCCTCTCCACAAGGCACCCTCAACTGCTTCAGTCCAGTCAACCCTCCCCAAGTTTCTGAGGTCTTCTTCTCCTCCCACCTCACCACCTGTCCCCTCGACCCTGTACTCTCACATCTCCTATCAACCCTTTCCGATGTTCTTACCCTAACCAACATATTTAATCTCTCTCTCCTCTGGTACATTCCCATCCTCATTTAAACATACTATTATCTCTGCCATCATAAAGAAACATTCCCACATCGCCATCAAGCTACTCTTCCCCTGGCATTCAAACTGCTGGAACGTCTCATTTATAACCAATTAACTAGTTTCCTCTCTTCAGACTCTCTGCTTGACCCTCTACAATCTGGTTTCTGTCCACAGCATTCAACGAGATCGCACTTGTACTCAAACTACTAAGTATCTCCTACAACATAGTTGACCACCCCCTCCACAAACTCTTCATGATCATGGCTTTCCTAGTTCAAAGCCTACTCCTATGACCCTACCTTTAGTGTCTCCTTCACTACTGTTATCTGTTGGTGTTCTCAGGGCTCACTTCTTGGGCCTCTATTCTTCTCTATCTACACCTTTTCCCACAGACAACTCATATCTTCCTTTGGTTTCTAAAGATACCTATATGCAGATGACATCCTAATCTGTATCTCCTCTCCTGACCTTTCTTCTTCGTCTTTCTAGAATTGCATCATGGATGGCATCCCATTGCCTAAAGCTTCTATGGCATCCCATTGCTATAAAGATTCTATAGTTACCCCCCTCATCATCCCCTCCATCCACAATTCCAGGCATCTCTATCACTGTTGACATCTCCACTATCCAACAAACAGACCAAGTTTGCTGCCTTGGTGTCACACTTTAATCGTTCTCTCCTTTATCCCTCACATCCAGTCCCTAACCAAATCCTGCCACCATCATCTGAAAAACATTTCCACCCATTCTTCACACAACAAAACGACCAAAATACTAATCCACTCCCTTGTGATATAACCCGTCTAGACTATTGGAACTCCTTAAAAACTGGTCTCCCTCTCTACCGCCTTTCACGGCTCCAATCTGTCCTCAACACTGCAGCTAGATTAATCTTTCTCTGTCATTGTTCCTCATCTGCTGCTCCTCTATTCCAATCACTCTACTGACTTCCCATACCCTCCAGAATCAAATTCAAACTCCTGACCTACAGAGCCCTTAACAACAACAACTTCACACCCTCCTATACCCCTACCCTCCTATCCAAATACACCCCTAACTCCCCTCTTCGTTCCTTTCGTAACCTGCATCTCTCTCATTGCCTCTTCTCACTCCCGTCAGACTTTCTCCCTCAAAAGCTCTCTAAAAATTCACCTTTTTCGAGAAGCGTACAACCTTTCCACCTAACACTCTCAGCCATCATCCTCTATAGATCACCCTCAGCTCATCCCCATCCAAGCCGTCATCTCCTCTTGTTTCACAAGAGCAGGGCCCTCTTCTCCTTCTGTACCAGTTTGTTATTGTGTGTGATTTCAAAATATTAACAGTATAACAGAGCTACAGAATCTGCTGGCGATATATAAATAAATGTAATGTTATATGTCCCGCTCAGGGCCGGCCTTAGGGGTGTCACAGGGCGCCATGGCAGCAGGGGGCGCCTGCCCAGGACATTCATGTTAAATAAAGTTTAAAAAAACCAAAAACCCGATGCTTTAATTTAAGCCCCGGAATATTCCGGCGCTCAACATGAAATGCCGGCACCAACATGAAATGCCGGCACCACGCAGAGCGATCCACCCAGGACTCCGGCAACAGGTAGTGGGAGGGGGTGGTGTTTGATCAGGGGCAGAGGGGACCGGTGGGTAGTGAGAAGGAGGAGCCAGAGGAGTAGTCCGCACAGGGCGCCAGAACACTTAAGGCCGGCTCTGGTCCCGCTGTGCACGACCGGAGCATAAGAACGTATTGTGGGGCCGTGCATATTCGGTTGTGGGCTCTACTTTGTGGCCGGCATCCTTAAAGCGCCAGGACTGCCTCTTAGGCCCCAGTCCGGCCCTGCCCTTTGCTGGGGAGGGAGTTAAATTAGACCGAAGTCTCATTTTCTAATACAAAAAAATTGGAAGAATACACAAGTATCCCTATGTATGGAGCCCCAAAAATCTCTTGATAAATGAAAGAATTCTCACCGGCACAAACGCTGCGATTCATCAATAGGAGAAGAAGAAGAGGTTGAGGAACGGTTGTCCTAATCCGGCATCTGGCTGACATTCCACTGCCATGGAAAAGAGCAAAGAGGGGTTGATTCTTTATGGCAATGCTAATGAAGTCCACTCCATAGATTTTCATTGGTCAGAGTGTCAGGCTGAGTGATTAAGACCGAGTAATTCTATTGTTTCCGACAGGTGGTATGATGAGGAGTCGGGGTGTTTGTTGGGCTCAGATAACAGAGCGAGAACTCATACAAATGGCTAATATGCAGCCGCATGAAAACATTATATTAATGGGCAAAAACTACATTTTTAATAAAGAAAACAGGGCAACATTTTTTAAAACTATTTTTAACGACCTCCGATACCAAAGTCAACAACCCATAGAGTCATGTAATGCTTGCTATGGATATAGGAATCCCACCCAAAAACTCTTGGGGTATGGGGGTAGCATTTAGAGGGGGCCTTTTTTTTAACATGCTTAAATAGCGCACTTGGAGAGTGTTCGAGAGGGCAGGTAACTGCAGGAATCAAGCTATGGGTGATTGCGTATGAATGAGAGCGCCTGACGCTCATACTGCTTTAATATTAGTCCGCATAGAAATCCCAGGCCCTTTATTTATCATCCCTAGGTTAAACGTGTAGCTAGAGAAAAATGTGGTACTCATGTGACTTTATTAATTATTATTTATAATACAACTGTATTATTATTGCTATTATTTTTATTATCGTTTTCATTTATTTACTTTTTTTTTCATTTCGGACATTTTTTTTTATTCGTGAGGCTCATCATCCAGTTATTTGTTTCGCAAACTGACATTTTGTAACAATCGCCGACAGCTTTTTATCATCGTTGATGATAATCGAATGGAAGCCTCAAAAGCAAAACGTGCCTTTACACGCATGAAAGTAATTTAACCCCGTTAGAGCCAGGCACTTGACTTCTGTAACTGTCTGTCTTGTTGTGAGTTCATGTTATTGTTAATATTGTATTCTCCCTCATTGTGATAGCGTCACAGAACCTTCTGTATAAGTAAAAATGGAATAATAATAAAGCTTATTTTGTTGGTAGTAGCCCTTTAAATCTTAAAGGGCTCTTGCGACTCCTTGCTATTCCCCGACTTCTCCCATTATTCCTCCCCGATCCTCTCACCTGTTGTTAGGCCTGGAGATTGTAACTTCAGTCCGCATGTGTGTGATTCCGTTACAGTCTGTCCCGGGGCAGTCTCTTTCCCCAGCCCCCCCTCTCTCTCTGATAACTTCCTCCTTCACTTTCCGCTCTTACGCTCTTCTCTCTTCTAGCGCTGCCCCTTCTCTGTGCTGCTTGTTTTTCTATCTTATCTGCCTATCTTATCTGTATTTATTTAGTATTCTCTCTCTGTCTTTATTCCCCTCGTTCTACCCCAGTTGGACGGTCTTTGGTTTTGTCCCCCTGAGATGTCTCCTGTCGCCACACTAGGACGCGTTTCACAGCCATTGTGCGCAATGCGTCCCATTCTTTCGACTTGGATGTCCCCCCTTTTTTTCTGTTTACTTTCATCTAATAAAATTCGGAAGCCCTCCTAGTATTTCATATACCAAAGAATAGTAGTATTTTGTGCTTCGGGGGTTAACTGATAAACAGCAGGGTGGGGGCGCTGTTGGGACCAGTAAGAGTAAGGGCAAATCTGTTAGTCAATGGACTACCGGATGATAATATTGATGTCATACACCTCCCAACATATCATATAGCCAAAGATGGACACATTTAGCTATATGATATGTTGGGAGATATATGACATCATCATTAAGGCCACTGACAGTATTCCACTGAGGTGCATTAGTATTTTCCTTGGTATATATTGTACTAAATCAGGGTCAGTGACCCATACGACCAAGTGCCCAAAGCCATGAGATTTTATTTAGTCATACATGTTACCCGTGACCACCTGCATCAAGACTACTAACGTCACATTCTAGGGCATCAGAGAGCACTTCTTCTTGTAAAATAAAATTCAAGAATATAGTTGAGAATAAGGACCATTGTCTGGTCTCCACCTTAGATGAACGGTCACCAGGAATGAGACGGTCACCAGGAATGAGACATTACTTCCAACGTCGGAATGTCTACAAACACCACAAAAAAAGTTCAAGGCTTAGAAGGACTCATGGAATGCCGGAGACATGGGTTGAATTTATTATAACTTTGTAAAATTATAAAATTTCATTAAAGGACACTTTATGACATGAAGGTGTTGTGTGAAGAAGACAGGTCTATAATGGCACCATATTTACAGTATGGAAAATTAAACACTGATAAGCTACATTGTGGCGCCCGTGGAGACTCAGGGAGCTTGAGCTATACTTGACACCAACCCTCCCCTAGTATTCTTAATAACAATCCCCAATACTGTGAGTCTTACTCAACACAAGGAGCTGATCTGACTTTTACTGCACCCCCATTTACAGCACGTGTTAGACAAGCCCAGCGCCACCTCCCTCCCCCTCCGCTCCACGCCCCTGAGGGTGTCTTCGGCCGTGGCCCCTGCGCCATGTCTGCTCCCCGGGGGGTCCCGCCAGCCTTTGGAGGCTCCATAGTCCATTAGGTCACCGTTGTGGGGTCTCAGGTTGCTGGCCCACTCGCTGAACATCTCGTCTTCCTCTGAAGACACATCGCTGGGGATGAGGTTCCCGAAAACATCTGCCGGGTCCCCTGTAGGGAAGGAACCCTAAGATATTCATACAAACACGCAGCAGACAACATGCTCACGCGGCAAATAAATTCATTTTTTATTTTCTTAATTTTCATTTTATTTTCTTAATAAATTTATTGCCGTAATTTTTTGTTATGTTTAATGGATTATTTTGACTGGTAGATTCGATTGAAGATTAGATTTGAATTCAAATTTATGATCGAGAATTTGATTCGACCCAAAAAGTTGAGATTTGCAGGGCCCTATTACAAAAGGCGCTGAACCGATCAACAACCATCGTCAGAAAGGCAATCTAAATGAACGGGGAGGAATAATAATAATAATGCAAATGCTGAGAACATAATCTTAAGGTGTTGAGACAACCTTATGACATCATGTATGTAAAAAAAAAATGTGGTGGTTACAAAAATTGGAAATGAGTTGTCCATAAATAAAGCTTTTGGTAAAGTAAAAATAATTTTTAGAGAGCTAGGATTTAATGTTTTTTTTGTTTGTTTGTTTTTTCGGAAGGCTGTGTGATTTTGCATAGAAATGTCTATTATTTAGATAATTATTCTGATATCATGTAGGTGTCTGCTGTATGGGAGGGGGCAAATAAAACATGCGCCCAATTCTCCAGCCACTCCGTGGACCTTCTAAAGCCTCTCGATAAAGAGAGCTCTTGTTTCATACATGACTTGGTAGAACGTTCATGGTACACAAATCACCACCTAATTTTTCCCCAAAGTGCGTCACATCTAGATTATCTTCGGGACTTATCGCTTTCCCTTCTATTTGACCCACGAATAGAGCTCCCAAGTGTCCGTGTTTAGGGTGGAGAGCTCACCCTCTGCCCCCAACGTCCACCTTTTCTAGGAGCTCGGAATGTGTGGTGGATACAAGCCCTAAAAGCCACAATAATGTGGACTATAGGCAAAGATGTGACCACAAATCTCCTCCTTGTCCAACTACCCCCAATAAACAGGGATAGATGACGGCCAGGTCGTAACCCTGGTTGTCATGATTGTCCAAGTTCTTTTGACAAATCCCACATTTTGCGGTTCTATATGCTAATAAAACCCATGTGATCATGTCTACACATTTAAATAACATTCCATCTATAGAACAGACCTCTGATGTCCTGAAAGAGTTTCTAACTTAATTGGCTTTATAATCTTCGACCAAAGATTACAATTTTTCCTTAGGCTTTTTCTTATCCAGATAAAAATAAACTATATGTAATAAAACCCGAGTTATGCGGATACCATGGAGAAAATACAGGGATCGGGAAAGGTAGGGTTCTTTTTTATCCATAATGTTAAAAAAATATTTACATGCCATATTTTATGCTTTATGGGGGGTTTTAGAAGCAGATTGTGGGTTCCGAGCTCTGTACTCGCCTGTCTGGATGGGGTCATTCCTTCTCCACCTGGATCCGCCACAGGTGAAGATGACGGCTCGGATGAATTCCCGTCCGCACAGCTTCACCCCAAAGGAAGGGACCCTGGAGGTGGCGAGAGTCCCGCCGGGCCATGCTAGGAGCCACAGGACTGTCAGGAGGGCAGGTGCCAGACGTTGCATGTTCCTCGATATGTGCCGATGAGGGAATCTGAGCCTCCCTTGGTAGTTACAACCCTCTTATAAGCTGGTGTTGTGGGCCTGAGCGGAGAGATAAGGCCCCCTGCTCGGTGTATCCCCCTCCCCACAGCGGCTTCTGAGAACAGAGATAACCTTTTAATGGCATAATCAGCCAGGAATTATTCCAGACTCGTCAGAGGGTGCAATCACCCTGACGCATCCAAAAAATTCACTTCTACAAACTATTTACGTGTAACTCACAACTCCGGGGGGCACGAGCAGACTGCAGATCGTTCCGAGGACCGGCGGCGGTCCGGGGCTGAATCTCAATCTGCCTTTTGATCGTCCACATGGGGAGAACTTGGGGTGCGGAGCGGCCATAGAGTAGGATTCTAGGAACGACGGAAAAGGGGTGCGCGTCTATTTCCCGTTTATGACCCACAAGCTGAAACAATGGGGAACTTGGAGCGGCACATGAATGAATTAATTAACGCACTCTGTAAGATGACAAATTCCATCTATCGCGTCTCATATATACCTCTCAACGCTTTGAATGGCCGAAGGGACACTATTGATTTAGGGGATGCTGTGAGACGCCTGTAATGTTTACGTCACTTTATGAGCTACTGATAGCTTTTTATGTAAGTAAAGCAGTTTCGACACACATTAACGCGACTTTTACGGTTGTAGAACTCATACCCAGCAAACATCGTGAGCTCCTAGAACAGAGGGACATCAGGGAGGAGAGAGGGACATATATTTATATCATGGATATATATTTATATCATGGAGATATATCATGGAGATATATTTATATCATGTGATGTGATGCACAGCTTACCGTAAACTAGGCATTAATGAATTGCTTAACTTGCTCTGGGTAAAATAGAAGCCAAAAGGATATAGATCTGAGTGAAATTCTATTTGTAGAATTCCTTCTATTACAGAAAGGATCGGGTCGGGGCAGGTATTGCTACAATCATTGATCCCGCAGGTCAAGTGGCAATGGAAGCCCCCTTTTCCACTGGAGGAGTTGCAGTCCAAATCAAGATGGGTGGGAAGCGGGGCAGAGATGGTCTCCCGATTGAGTTATATAAAAAAACAAACAAGCCCCAACCTGCCTGAACTGTACATCAAGACGATGGTGGACGGTAGGAATGATCAAGATCCTTTATAAAGAGAAGGGAGAGAGATTTGATCTTAAAAAACCTCAATATCTCGCATTCTCCTGCTACCCCCTTAGTGGAAACTCAAGTGGGAGAAGTGGGACACCAACTGGGGAGAATTAAACGAGACTGTGGACTCCATGAGTGAGACTCGCAAGCTCATCAGAGCCACTGTGGAGAGTATTTTATGGCTCCTTTCTGCCATACTAAATATTTCCCAATGTATTTCCCTTTCTTTCCTAAGAGGGTAACTTTCAATAGCGCCTATAAATAGCAAGACTGAGCAGGAAAGAGTTAATATGTTAAACCATACGCCCGACACGTGTTTCGGGGGAAAAGGCTTCTTCAGTGGATTGCAAGATAAAGAGATACCATTGATGGAACTAGAGTGCTACGTGGATAATAGATTGTCTCCTTGCTGCCATAGCAAAGGCTGCGTGGACTAATGTCCATCAAGCCAGCTGACCAACTGGCATAAGGACATCGCATGGTTGGTCATTCAAGGAGGCCCTAAGGGCATTTCTGCATGACATGGGGCTGGGCAAATGTAGACCCTGCCTGTGGTGTGTTGTGGAGCAGAAGACATCCCTTAACTTATTCTGGCAGCGTCCCGGAGCTCAAACACAAGGATTCTATCGAGCGAAAGCCCTGTCCAAGAACACACGGAGGGCGCCATTGAGGGTGGTTGGTGGTTGGAGTTCTGTGTTGAGGTCGCTTTATGGTTTGCCAGGAACTATCTGGTGTTGAGGAGGAAGTGGGTTTCAGTCCAAGACTGCCACAGGCTCAGCCACAGCTTGCTAAGGGACTACTCTCGTATAGACAGTCCCACTCACCTCTCCAACCCCCCACCTCACACTCACCCGCATCACACCACCATCCCATTTACCCAGGTCTATGTCTGACATAGCGAACCATATTCTATTTGGCTTGCTGGAAATACCATTGGGACTCTGTCTTACCACGGAGGTTTGTATGGGAATAGCGTTTCAGTACCAGTACTAATGCATTTAAATATTACGTCGTAATGATGTCATGTTTTTATACCTGATACTGGGTTTTTTTATATATAGGATTCTGATTTTTATTCCTAAATTAAAAAAAGAATCATGGGACGGCTGGTAAAATTCAGTCCTCGCTGCTTGTTTAGGCAAGCGGACCAGTAATTTACCGGCCTAAGTCATGTTTTGCAGACAGCACTTCCAATGTGCAGTAGCCTAATCATGCATAGATAATGCATACAAAATATATGTCCATAGCAGGAGCACAGAAAGGATCCATCTAGTGAGTAAATGCTGTCTAAATTACAGTCATTATCTTAATGTCTGTATGCAGAATTTCAGATAAAACACTACATGTA
>VKOC01000003.1:40188647-40214143 GCA_009364415.1 Spea multiplicata | reverse complement strand
ACAACGCCTTTTTATTCCTTTTACTAGCCACAGAATTTAGCACCTGGGGGGCCTCAGACACAGAATATTTTTTATATTTATTATATATTTTTATATAGTGCCATCATATTCTTCGGTGCTGTACAATAATTCCACTTGACCACGTTAATGCGGTCACATGAAATGGTTCGTAGAAACTGTGGGGATGTCTAAGGTGAGTTTCAGTCTGATACTAAGTTGGCTTTGACCGTACCGCTTGTTTAAAGACCCTGGGTTTGGCCAACAGTCCCCCAACCTTTCACCGATTCTGACTTGCTGGTGAGCGTCTCTGTACCCGCGCCATGGATGTGCGGTACCCACGCGTCTTACGAGGCGTGGGCATCACGCGATGGCACTTCATAAGATGCACTCATCCCAGAGAGTGCCAACCGAGTGCCGTAATTAGAACTGACTGTGCCTTCTCCACCTGAGATCCCACAGCAGGGGGCAGGAAGGCTCGAGGCGGATTAGGCTCTTTGTGACATGATGGGAGTGACAGTCCTTCCACCTGTCTGCAGGTCCCAAGTAATTCCGGTAATTATTTCGGTGACACTCAAGATAGAGATAGAGAGCCCGGCTCGGTTCTGGAAACATCTCCCTTACCGTCGCTGTGTTTTCCAAACATAGACGCATCTCCGCGAGCTGCAACGCGCCAGCATTACGGTGCCATGCTTTTTTGTTTATCAAACTGATGAATTTTGATATAAATATTAAGACACAGAAGGTAGCAGGTGCCAGGGAAATCTCGGGGCAATCTGCCAGATAGATCGCTCCTTCAAAGCATAGAGATTTAACAAATCCATCTAGTGATTTCTCCTGGAGGACAAGAAAAGTGTTCCCAGGATTTTTATTTTTCCAAAAATAACCTTGGGCTAACACTAAGTAATTTTTTCATACAGAGTACAGGGCCTTGGCAGTATATCGGGAAGGTATGGAACGTCAGGAGCACCAAGATCTCCTCTTCAGCTCCAGGACCGCTCCGATTTTTATTACCGAATCACAACCAATGATGTCATATCCCAGTGTCCTTAGTCTTTATGATGAGTTATATGAACGTCATCCCCTACCACACCGCTGAGGACAGAGGGCATGGCGTATCCAACGACAGCGTCCCACAGGACCAAAGTTACAGCATAGATCCTAAAGCAGCCTCGGTAGGCCATTGTTCCTTAAGTGTGACTTGAGAAGGTAACAGTGATATAGCTACTAAATACAGCGAGGAAGTGGCGAGATGTGCCAAATAGATGTCATTGGAAAGACCACAACGTCATTCTATAAACTTATGGTCATCAGGTGGAAATGAGCAGTAAGAGAAGAACTTGCTTTTAGCGATATCTAAATATAAATGCTTATGTGTGTGTGTGTGTGTATGTGTGTGAGTGTGAGTGTGCGTGTGTAACAGACAGAAGGTCTTCATAGAGAAATTACAAAGGGCTTTTATTTTACTGTAAGACCAGTGACCAGCTCCGCCAACTAATCAAGCTTCTAACTACGGTAAAAATCACTCAGGACAAAATCAAAAATCTGCATTACCTTAAAGGATAAGAGTAACTATTTCCAGGTAGATTTAAGGTCAAATATTGGCCCACATGCTTCCATAGAAAATTATCACTGTATATATAATATAGGATATACACCATCCAGCAGGCCATGCTTGGGCTTTGTCACATACCAGCTGGGTGAGCCAGTGCGGACTGGAAACTTGGTACCACCATCTCTTCTTCATTTTTGATGACAGATCCACTTCTACGCACAATCTAGACCTTCTATTAAGACCTACGTCTACACATGCATTTAACACATCCAATGGACCCGTTGTAGGGTGCAGGCACATACTCTCTACCCACATGCAACGAGGCAGCTGGTGTGAAAGGCCGGAGCAGAGGGAATGGAGAAGTACTCACGAGAAGGCGAAGGCCACCAGAGCACCACAGACCACGACAAAGTCGAGAAAGTTCCACAAGTCTCGGAAGTAGGCTCCCTGATGGAGGATGATGCCGAGATCCACCATCTGAGAAAAGGAAGCAAAAGAAGGTGTTGTTCCATACTTAGAATACACAGAATGCAAAGGATGGAAGAATGGATTCATTGTCTGACTTCAACGCTGTGCAGCTAATCCTAATCATGGTGGACATCCCATTCTGTGAAACCACATTAAAGATGGTAAAACGCTATCAAACCTGGATTGCCCTGATTTCAAGACATTTGCCAGTACCGGAAGACTTTTTATGTGTCATTGGTTTTACTTGCAGTTGCGCAAATAAGACACCGGTTGGTGGCTAGCATAAAAAGGACTTCTGGCAACATTTACCCCCTGACTGTACCCTTCCTGTGCTCCATCATGGATTTTTATATACAGTCTGTTCTGGGAAACGTGTCTTAGACAGCACTGGATAGGACTGAACGTGCCATCTGCCAAATGTGCTCATTGGCCTCTTCCCAGTGTAAGAAATGAAGCATTGACCATACAACCAAGGTCATTTTCCAAATAGGTTTGTTTTTAAGTCTTTAAGTCACTTCATTACCGGTCCGCCCCTGGAATGATCTTAGGAAGACGTACTGAGTATTTCAAGAAAGGAACTCGAAACAGGTTTGAGATGTTTCAATTCTTCATCTATGGTTGGAAATTACTCGGGCTGGAAACTGGTATTTTAATTAGTACATTAACCGCCGTACAGTAGCTATTTTTATTTTGTAAGCTGAAGAATCTGAGTTTAATTGTAATCCGATTCTCCTGCTCTACAGAAATACAAGGTACAGACTGTGTGTGGGAGCGAAGGACATTTAAATGTACAGAATCTACGTCTCCCCTTTATTCTGTGCTGACCCCGTGATAAGCAATCAGGAAAGACGCACAGCCCGCCACTTCTTCTTACCTTGATAACCATCTCAAAAGTGAAGACACCGGTGAAAACATAGTCAAAGTAACGCAAGACCTGGAGGGAGGGAAGAGAGACGCATTGCGATTGGGAGAATAGAAGATAAGAAAAAAAAAGGGTGGAGAGGAAGAGAGACAATGAATGAAAGAAAGAAAAAAAAGACAGTGGGACACAGAGGGGTCAATAAACAGGGAATGAGAGATAATAAGAGAGTAACCGGGAGGAATCAATGACAAAAAATGTAAAAAAATAAATAAAAAGAGAAATTAGAAGTTTAAACATTCCTGTATATCAGCGTAAGATCGCGTATAAAGCATTTCACACACACTGATACATTCAGGCCTCTTACATACATAGAACTGCATGAGTGGAATAATAGGTTTCTATATAGTAATGGCGTACATACGCAGCTATTTATATAGCGCACACACAGCTCTTTCCCTTCCACTGGGGCCAATGTTCCCATTATTTCAATCAGCGGCCCCTCCACTCCGTCCTCGGCCCTCCCTCCCCACGGGATCCGTCCAGCAGAGAAAGGAAGTGCACAGTAAGCAGGGAATGCAGGCGGCTGTGATTAACGGCCTGTCAGCTCGGCGCACCTCATCCCGGCCGTCTCCATCCCGCACGCCGCTTAACCCTTCCTTCCTGGCAGCGAACAGGCGGGGTACACGGTATATATATGTGCGCACGCTGCACACGGATGCACACATATGCGTGGCCTGTTATCCAGAGATATTCTGCTGCTGCAAAGAACTAAAAGTGGAGCATTCCATTAGTTGCTATGGTGATTGCTCCACTTTTGGCACTTTTCACTACCTAACTGGTTATGACATTAAACATAGACCTATAGCTCCCCACGGTGTGTATGCACATCTCCGAATGGGCTTTCCAACAACAAAACGGGAGGCGCAACTAAATTGGGTTAATTTATTGTATAAACATGTAAAAAGTACAATTTGGGAAAAATGATAGATCGGGGTCACAGGTGGGGTTCGGCATCTGGCACACACCATGAGAACGTAGGGAACGGTACTCACGTTGTTCCGAGGGGCATCAGGCTGGACGGGGTCCTCTGCCGCTAAGGCTATACTGCTCATGGCGATGACCAGCAAAATACACATTTCGAAGTACCGCATGGTGACGATGTAATGACAGAGGCGACGGAGACTGGAACGCGAAAAAAGACAACGTATCAACGTAAATAAAACAGATATAAGCATACCTGGAAACATCCCAGCTCCAGCTGCCAGGAGTACTCTGTTTTTGGAATACGGGTATGTGGTCCTGCGGCAGACCCACTAATGTCACATGTGGGTCTAGCCCCCCACAAGCAGGGAAACCGCCATGGTTAGAGGGGAAGTGGGAGGGGGGTGGGGGTCCCCGAGATTCACTGTGGAGACCCCGGAGAAGTGACGGTTCATCCGGAGTGTCCGGGCGAACCTCGTAGCGTTCTCAGGTATGGATATAGGTTATAGGAAACATAGACTCATTATAAAGCAAAAAGGGTGGTGAGGAAGTAGCTTCAGTAAACCAAAAACGTCACTCACGGGTTTGTGGTGGACAAAACAAACATGGAGCTGTAAGGGGGCATAGGCTTGGGCCCCTTCCCTGCATCATCATCTTCTTCCTCTTCCTCTTTCTTTTCAGTCTCCTTCTCTGGCAGAGGAGACACAGCGACTGTCTTACTGACTGTAAGGAGAGCACAAGTGCATAAGAGAGAGATATCTTAAAAAAGAGACAGCTTTACTTGTCTGGATGGCGTGTGTGTGCCCAAAATGTGTTACCTTGTCCGATGGCATTCTCCACTGGTGGGAAGGGGGGAGGTATATCCACGGTTGTCTGTTCGGCAGTTTTAGTCCCCTTGGCAGTCTCTGTCGGGTTGCTGTGTAACTGGCTGGGGTCAGGTGCTGTGGGAGCAGGGCCAGAGTTGGTGGGCAGGGGTGTCCGTCGAGGGGCAGAGTTCCCGGTGGGAATGCTGTTATTATTGGCGCAGTTGGTGTGATTGCCAAGCTTGGCTGGGCTGTGGTTGATTCCTCCTCCACTCGCAGGGGGTTCACTGGTCACAAGCTTAGTGTTACGGATGTTGTCCATGTTCTCTGGGTGCTGGTTTTGGTTCTCTTGTCGGGAACGATCCTGAATGGGCCTTGTGGTGGAGAGGTTGGGACCAGAACCAGGAACTGGAGCAGTTGGTTCCCTGCAAGGACGAAAGGAAAGGCAAAGTTAGACAACAGGGGGCAAGCAATTATTTTATTTGAAAGCAAAACCTCATCAAGAGCTCTGTGATAAATCAACCCCAGAAGAGTAGTGTCCCAATTCATTACCATTAAGAACCAATCAATCAAAATGTACCCCCTCCCCATGCATGTGACTCCCCTAAATTTCCAGTACAATATTTCCCCCTTCACTTACTTCCTTCTTCGATGTCTCCTTTCTCTGTCTTCTCTCTTCACGTCATTGTCGTAAGTGGACTGTGCAGTGTGGCGCTGCCTCCTTCTCCTGTCCCCTTCTGGACCTTCATTTTCCCCGCCTCCACCACCTTCTCTCATTCTTCCCCCATCTCTACCATGCCGTGGTCTTCTTTCTCCACCACCGTCTCCACCCTTCCCTCCACCTCCACTCACATCCTCCGTTTCATCTCCTGTTCTGCGATGACCCCTATGCCTGCGGTGATCACCATCACCCCTTGGCAGAGGAGACCCGCTACGGCTTTCTTTATTCCCTCCTCCCCTGTGTCTTCGATGAGGATCCTGGGGGAGGCGCACCCCTCCATCAACTTCCCCTATCCTGTCTTGAAGCCCCAAATCCTGCCCATCACGGGTTATGTCCTGCTCTTTGTTCCTCGGGCGGCGTACAGGCTCCTGCCCCATATCATAGCCCCGTCCACCACGTTCCTTAAACCTTGCTTGCTTGCGAAGGTAGTCTTCTGCCCGCTGGTGGGATAGACGCTGTTCTAGGGGTGTTTTTCCTTCCCCAGGTCTGCTCTTGTTAGTGTTGTTGTTGCGATTCTCCTGGGGGTCCACAACCAGAGGTCGGTCCAGGTGAGTCTTAACATCACGCTTCATGAAGGACAACTTCCAACGCTCATCAGGATCCATCTCGCTGTACAGAGCCTCCCTACTGTTCATCAGATTCTGCCGGCGCATTTCATTTGTACGCTGCTCCCAAACAGACATCTTTTGATTCTTCTGTTGCTCTTTTCTACATGATAGATGTAATATTTGATACCATTAATATATATTTGGTATATACAGTATTAAGCACAGACTAATGAATGGGCCAAAACAAACAAATATGGAAGCCCAAGACAAAAGCTCCTTGGGCGAGTTATACTGTAGGTACCTTAGGGTACTTTTGTCTCTTACGTGTACATTGTACTGATCTGTGGGGCATATTCTGGTGATGACCCCTGGACTTACGCTGCTATAGACATGTTGGTAGCAGACAAGGGGCTGACCTCCGCCACCTCTTTTGCTTTCTGCAGTGCCAGCTTCTGATTGGCTGCCTCCTCCTCCTCCTGCTCGTCCTGTTAATACATAAGGAGAGAAAGCGATGTTAAGGTCATAGCCATTAGTATACGCTGAACCCCTGGGTCTTCCTAGTGCTGTACCTGCAGCAAACGTCCTACCTTGGTCAGCTCCTGAGCATTGGCCAGATTGTCCACAGCGATGGCCAAGAAGACATTCAGCAGAGTGTCTGAGAGCAGCAGGTTAAGGTCGCCCCAACATCACCACGTGGAGTCTTCGTTTTCATGTTCTATATAATCTTGCAATTGCAACTATAATTCCTCCCATAAACCTTCCCAGTCCTTAAAATTAATTACATTTTTCTTTATTGTGTTACATAAAAATACCCTCGATCCACAGCTGGGATACAATTAAACTGGGTGGCCTTTTATTCCATATAACCCTGCCCTTTAACTCTTCCTTTTACTCTGTATAACCCCTGTTGTCACTCCATATAACTTTGACTATAATGCATCTTATCAATCCATATAGCGAATACCCAAAAGTGCAGAATATACCGTTTGTGGAGCAAAAAGATTCATCTTAGCGGTCCTCGAAGAAGGTGCAAACCCTCGACTTACTCCATACAAGCCATCTCTATAACCCTGTCCATATGCCCCTCCATTCAACATATCATTCCAGGATACAGTTACCGAAGAGTGTGAGGATGATGAAGTAGATGGAGGATATCATCCCTGTATTCACACCCCCCTGAGCCTTGATACCATCATACATCACGGCATTCCAGTCCTCTCCAGTCAGAATCTGAATGCAGAGAGAAGAGAAACAGGAAAGGTAAGCCTGGACAAAGGTACTCGAGTGTCCAAAGAGTATACGCCGGGGAGGAATTAGGGGAACTCTCCTGAATCCGATCCGGGACGTGCAAGATTTCAGAACTACTATCTGTAACTTATGTTCACCAGCAGACATCGCACGTCGCAGATTGTTATGTCTTTGTATATGTCTATAGCGAGCCTGGACTCTGAACTGCATTGAAAACAATGAATAATAACTAAGCGATTCAATGGGATGCACATTAGGGGAGTATAAGATACATTTGGATATCCAGAAGACACATCTAAGGAAATGTAAGCACTTTACGAACACCCTGCACATGCACAGACAGGCAAAATAAATATACCAGTGACAGCACATGTTCTAAGCAAACACATGGACTGCAGCATAAAAAAAGAATCTACACTTTACATAGAATTACATATTTATTACCGCACCGCATTCACAGTCACTCCTCTAGGGACAGATTCTTGTCCTACTATATATATATATTCACCCTCATCCCTGTAAATGTGTTATTTCTTTTACAACTTCGTTATATTGGTCGATACATATTATCAGTTGCAAAAGCAAAAACAAATATACTCAATAACACGGGCTTAAGAGGCATCAAAACAAACATCAGCAAACATAAATGTACTCACTCTACTGGCTTGTACCACATTGCCTGTAATGAGCTTCTGCTGTGGCAACGACGTGCACTAACATCAATTAGGAGTTTCCCTTTGATTTTATTAGATGGGCAGTGGTTAAGACATGGAAACAGTGCAGATTGTGCTGTGATTATAAGATATGCTCGTCGCAAAGCGTGTATGTTCATTTACGCAGCTATGAGCGTGAGTTAGAACACGTTATTTGGCTTTGTGCCCAAGCGGCCGCAAGAATTTTCAAAGTTTTCTTTTTGCAGAACATATTACAAGTAAAAGGATAATATGAGAGCGACGATGAATATAATGCTTACCTGAAACACAGTCATTATTGCTGCAGGGAAGTTGTCAAAGTTTGTAGAAGGGGTTTTTTCATCAAAATTGAACCTGAAATTAAAAATGTTATTTATTATTATTATTATTATTAGTAGTAGTAGTAGTATATTTTATTTATTTATCACAGCATCCCTCTGTTACCCTGCAGCAGAATCGATCATTTCCATGCCACATGGATCATTCATCCAACCATGTGTTAAAGGGGCAGCCCTTATAGCTCATCTTTCTTGTTGTGTGCATGTTGGAAGAAACCAGTGGCACCCAGTATAAATACATTCAGTTCCAGTTAGTCTAGTTGACTTTTGTTAGGTTCAAGTGGTGGACGCAGGAGAATCAGAAACACTTACTGCCCGCCAAAGAGCTGCATCCCCAGTAAGGCAAAGACAACAATAAAAAGGAAAAGCAGGAACAACAGACTGATGATGGACTTCATGGAGCTGAGAAGGGAGATGACCAGGTTTCGCAGAGATGCCCAGTACCTGGAAAGGAGGAGCAAAAGCAAAATTCCAATGAGAAAATGCATTGTACTGGAAAAAAACACAGCCGCAACAATAGCTGAAACCACCAGGACACGGAATAGTTTCACGGCTGGGAGCGTTAGGCAGAAACGTAAGGCACTGAGGCCTTGCATACAGCCCAAGGAGGTTGGGCAAACTAAAGGACGAGGCTGGCAGAACAGACAGCTGAAGTCGAGGAACAAGCAGTGGTCAAGGACCAGGAGACAGCTGGGATAGTAACAAGCGGAGCCGAGGTCAAGAACTGGGAAGCTGAGCAGCGAAGGTGAGGGTCAAACGGGGACAACGAACTAGAGAGCTAGCGTAAGAGGAACTGGCGTCTGCACTATGGCAGGTAAGAGACCCCGGGCCCGTGGAGTCTGACAGTTTCTCATACAGAAACAATGGAGGAAGAGTTATAGGCAACCTAAACCCTTCCTTACACTGGCCAGAGAGTAAAATCCTTGGCTCACTAGAAGACCCTTTTATGAATGGTCAGAAGAAATGTAACACAGTCTTTATACGGAACCAAGACAAAATATGAGACCAGGATATCACAGAGTCACAAAATTTAGAAAGCAAACTTTACACAAAACACAAGTCGTACAAAACATTCTGTTCATTCTCCCTCATTAGTCAATGTTATCTACACGATAGTCTTCCTCAACCATTGGTGATAATCGGTGTTATAGTTTGACATACAAACAGGGCACATCCGCATTACAGCCATGATGGCCTCCATGATGATGTCATCATTTACCATAGCCGTCCCTGAAGCAGATACCACTTTTCAGTTTTTATCCAATGATGCAATACGATAGGCTTAACCTGAATTTATTCCATTAATATTCTCTAAAACTATATAGACCCATAGCTGTAAGCTCTACTGAGGTTTTCTAAACTCTGATGGACCTGTTTGTGTTCCACCTGCTAAACCAAGTCTTCGTGCCATTGAACCTTGAATTCTTCTATCACTTACGTCCTCACAATTTCTTTGGCTTTACCGACAATGAATTTGTTCAGCCTGCCCTGAACTCTGCCTGTTATATGGGAAAGAATGAATGAATGAAGTCTACAGAATCCAGGCTGCCATCTATGAGTGATCCCAGCTAACATGAAACTTTTGTATCAGACCAGAGGTTTAGTAAATTAACACACACGAGTTAAGAAAGTAATTGGGAGAGCTGGGAAGAAAAGAAATGAAAACTTACTTTGTAACTTTGAAAATGCGCAGCAAACGGAGGGCTCTTAAAACGCTAATCCCGAAAGAGGTTCCGGGTTTGATCATCGCCCAGATCACCTCAAAGATGCTACCGGTAATAACCTAAAAAGAACA
This sequence comes from Spea multiplicata, assembly GCA_009364415.1. NCBI lineage: Eukaryota > Metazoa > Chordata > Amphibia > Anura > Pelobatidae > Spea > Spea multiplicata. Next base: position 40,204,135 of record VKOC01000003.1, on the reverse strand, counting down.
AGGAGGAATGTGTTTTGATTCACTCTCTGGCCTGGTGTAAGCATGCAGGGATTTAATACATATCTGTCTATCTATGGCCACCGTCTAAGAAGAAAGAGCAGGTACTTACAGCGCAGTCGAAGCAGTTAAACGACGAATGGAAATAAGGCCTGGCCCCAAGACCATATATTTTTAAAAACATTTCGGACATAAAGAGCCCAAGAAAAATGAATTCTGCAAAATCTGTAGAGGAGAAATAACATCTCTTTAATATTCCTGGTCAATTCACCAAACCAAAAAACCAAACAAACATAATGCAACCGGGTAACCAATAAAGAAAACCTATCCAGCCCCCATATGTAACGCTGAATCGGGATAACCTGTTACATTGTGTTTAAAGTGATAAAGAGACAATTTTAGGCGTCACTTGAAGACGGGGATACGCAGCCTCCAGTAAAGACTGAGTTTTTTACTCCAGCATTATGCAAACTAAAAAAATGTCACCTATAACCACATTTCTGGCAGTAATATTGAGAGTGGTAAGTGTTACTCACAGAGAAACTGAGTGAGCCTCTCCGGCTGGCTATAGTGCACGATTGCCACGCACAGCGTGTTCAGTGCTACGAGGCTGAGGACCACCCAGTAGAAAGCCTGAGTCTTCACCATGCGCCGGACAAGGAAACGCAAGCGTCTCTCCTTCTTATGCAAGTATGATGAGTTCTCCAGCTTGGTACTTTTAATGCTGGCACGGGCGAAAGGTGAGCCTGAGGGAAAGAGAAAAGAGACGGTGTGTGGGGTTATGGGAGAAATAAGTAAAAGGAGGAAAAAAAGGATAGAAATATTCTAAAGCTGCTCCTGCTAAGTTAATGGCTGCTATAGATATTTATCGTATCTCGCAGTTGCATGAATAAGCCCCACTGAGAACGCTTGCTGGACTTGCTCCCATACGGGCGGCAGAATGATGTCTGCGTTCCGCTGACAGTATGTTGGTTTGTGTCCTTGTGGTTTTACGAGACACGTGTTCTGTAAGAGACACATACCCACTGAAGAGATATCTCCAATGGGCTCCTCTCCCTCGTCAGCATTCAGCAGCTCAGGTTTGCTTTTCTTGATGGTCGGTCTCCGTAGGGCTCCCATAAGTAGAAAAGACAGGGAAAAGTCAAGTTGAGGCAACATAGGAAAGCTTCCCATTTTACCAGCTATTCTCTACTCCGTATGTTTTCATACTTTTCAAGTAACAAAAGATCTGTGCAAACTCATTCTTTCGCACATACACTCAACAAGACACAATGCCATTCATCTTCCTAAAGTATCTTCAGATCCCCTAGAAACATAAGAATCTGACAGCAGGTAAAGGCTATACGGCCCATCTCATCTCTGCATTTTTCTATCCTCCTTGGTCTTGTCTTATGACCAGGACAGCCTTTTGCCTATACGATGCAGGCGTAAATCCCTCGCTGAATTAATCTCTTACACTTCTCCAGGAAGACTATTCCATGTATCCACCACCTTCTGCATGTATCTTACGTAGTTTCTTTAGCAATGCCGAGGCAAAACATGTTTTTAAACGTAGTTCACGTAAAGGGTTTTGCTCTGCACGTGGAGGTTGCTATGGCGTATTAGGTAGCATTTGAACCGAATGTTTATGTACTCTGACTCTCAGAGAAAAGGCTGGATGGCCAAGGTTGGGTTTAACGGCGATTGGTGGTAATCAGACATCCCTCAGGGCGTCGCATTCCATTCCAAATGCGGAAGATTAACAATGACTGACTCAATTGGTTGATAGACCATAGACTAGAGATGATCCTACTAGTCTTGGTCAAATACCTTTGTGTATCTTTCACTTGTCTAACCTGACACGCATACTTTGCGCTCTCTAGACTAATTAATAGGAACATCCAACATAGTTCACACAATGTAAGAGTCATCAGGGGCCTAGAAACACTCCTGTGAAGGAAATATGAGGCTATGGCATGATGCCATAGTGTTCTTCAGAACTGCATGTAAGGACGTAGATATCAACGCTGAGCATTGTTCACAGGCGGCAATCACCTGTGCAAACACACTCAAACAGTGGGGCTTGCCGAGTACATTTTGATCTTTACACATATAATACATCCCCGCTCCCATTGTTTTTACACATTATTCTGTAAATCTAGACACATTCTGTACACCCGATAGTTTTCAGAACTTCGCTAGCGATCCCTTTGTGTGCCTCAGACGCCTCTCAACACTTTCTACTTTCAATATGACATCACAGCATCGCTGAATTACCATCGTACGCAAGTCTCTGCTCCACATCGCTGTCATCCTCTGCCAGGATAACTTCTTCTGGGGGGAAGTCAAAAAACAATTAGGCGTCTGAGACTGACTGAAAAAAGCAGATAGAATGTTGAAAGACAAGACCAAGAGACCAAGATAAAGAGGATTTAGCGAAACAAATCATATAAAATACAGACCAGAAAACGCATCCTTGTTCCAAATCCATATTTTAAAAAAAGAAATTCAGTTATCAAGCACACATTTTGATGATGTAATGATGAAGTTGTTTTTTCCCCCACTAAGCAGGGATTTATTCACTAAATGTGTTACAGATGGGATGAAGTTCAATTGACAGCATTCACTATGCAACATGATAAGCGCATCCTTGGTGTACATAATGTACAGCTAATGCGGCAAGAAGTTCCAATTAAAAAAAAAAAATTTCTGAAAAAAGTAGTACTTTCCAGCTCACCTCTCGCAGGAAAAACCTTTCTGCCTGACGTATACATAAAATTTAGGACCTGCTCTGTGTGCCGGCTTCCATGAAAACTCACCCCCAACCCCAACGTGAGAAAAAAGGTGGGGATTTTTATGGCATTCGCTAATCGAAATACATTTAACGGCATTCATAACAATATAAACTTGCTGCTTTTGAATTAGAATTTCCCTTTTAGACTGAAGAGGGTTTCGGGGATTAATCCTGCCAACAGAGAGTAACCAGGGAAAGAGGACTCAAGGGACCTCTGAAAACAAGCATATCTTCTCATCCTACCAGTGACCTTCTTACCACCCCATGTAAAATGCCACGTCCAGACGCACCTGCTTTAGATATCCACTCCATGTAGCCATTAAGCTCCCTCTCAATCTGCTGCTGTCTTCTTAGTTTCATAAAAGCTCTCCGGTTCTCTACTCGCTCTCTTTCTTTGGCGAACTCCCTGAACAAAAAGAAACAAAGAATCAGATTTTTTTTCTTATACAAGGACTTTACTAATACGGCTGCTTTGGAGGAGATGAGAGAGAGAACACATAAATAACTGTTTTTTTTTCAAAATGGAACCTTCCCAAAGTTTAGGTTTTGTTGGTAAAACATTCCAGACGTTAGAAAAAGTGTCCCGAGATTTGTGAAAATGTCAGTCTTTCAACGATTTGAAATATTTGGACAATGCAGTTACTTTTACCACTGTTATTAGTAACTGATTTATATAGCGCCATCCCATTCTGTAGCGTTGTACAATGGGTATAACATAACACTTTGGACATAGAGAAACAAAAGGTGAGGAGGGCTCTGCTCCAAGGAGCTTACAATCTACCATTTTCTGTCTATAATTTGACCATTGATTAACGACTTTTTAGGTGATTGTGCCTTGATCAGTTTTTTCCTGCTGACATGTTTTTTTTGAACTTTACATTCCAGATGCAGCCACAAGGGGGGTCTAGTGTAACCCGCAGATTGTCATGTAACCAGCACTTGACCGGACCCTTTTGGGGCTCTTTCCATGGGCTTCCTGGGTCATTCTGTTTGGTGATTTAGAGATCACTCAGATTAGAGATGTTTAAAAGCATTGCCATGTCTGAACCTATACTAAAATAAATATCGTTTTAATGCTGTAAGAGAGTAGAAAACCCATAGAAAAGATGGTATATCACATTTTTAAAGTAAACCTGGATCGCATTCTATACAGCATTTGGAATTTGATTCCATATCGATCATTTTACTGACCCCGGGGCTGAAATTTAATATATTTAGCAAATAGAACCCAGACAGAAAATGTAATGAGTCAGGAACTAATGCATACATAAAGATCAATAAAAAATGGGACAAATTAAAGTTTCATTATTTGGATTCTTCTAGGGCTGTAATGGTTATAATCTGCATACGACGGTAGCCAAGACATCATACGTCTCATTTCGAGTCCCAGTCAATTATTCCTGAGTCAAGTCCCAGCTGAAGTCCATGTTGACTCATCATGACTCATCTTGAGAAACTAGGTGAACAGATAATTGTCCCATCAACTTCCCACTAATTCTCCCAAAATAGATGTCAATGTCCTCAATCCCAGCAGAATGCTAATTCTTGAATGCACCCCAAGACGACTGTATTGATTCTATCAGGCGAAAAAATGTTTAGGGGGTAGAAAATGAAATCTTATTACACTGCAGATCAGATAATACTAGTTGCATCATAGTTACATTGTACGTTAATCTTGTAACATCTAACTGTTGATCGCATTGTATTCTAGGCTGGCTCTAGGTATACTCACCCTGAGAGGACACCCAGAACAAGGTTCAACATGAAGAAGGATCCAATTATAATAAGAGGGATGAAGTACAGCCAGTTCCACGTACTGCCAAACACATCGTTACTCTGTGGAAAGAGGGAAAGGGGAGTATTAATACTTAAACAGGAACTGGCACATAGCCAGATAACACCACAGGCAAGAACTCTGTGCCCCCATCCACACGCGCCACGTCTTTGTTAAGACTTACAATACCGACAAAGAACACTTTGCGCATGTTTCCCTTGCGTTTCGGTCTTCTATTATTCACCTGGCAAACACTATACTTTTTTCCCACACTTTAGGATCATTTTTTAGGCCGACAGCCTGGATCAGCCTTGGGAAAGGGGTGGTGTAATAGGGCGGTGATAGATATGGGGCAGTTATAAGGGGAATGGGCTTGTAATAGATCAGTTATCGGCAGTGGTGTATTTACTTCAGACACCGCTGAAAACATATAGAGGAGGGTGTATCTTTAGATTTTGTAAGGGGCATTTGATCTACAAATTAAAAGAGAGGCGTATCGAGGTGTATCGTGCCCTTGGATTGAAAACTGCTTTAAAGACGCAGCTCAGCGAGTTGTTGTTAATGGAAAATTCTCCAACTGGACAAACGTGGTTCATGGAGTTCATCAGGGTTCTGTCCAAGGCTCGCTGCTATTTAATATCTGTACTAATTATCTCGTGTGGGTATTTCCACACAAGATTAAGTAATATAGTCGGAACTAGACCTCACTTTACTGCAAGATTTGGTCAATTTGGAGGACTGGGTGACCATGTGGTAGATGAGATTTAATGTTGACAAATGCAAGGTTATGCATTTCGGGGAAAAAATAAATCAGAAAATTATACTTTAAATTGGGTAGTGGTGGGGAAATCATTAAATGAGAAGTGCTTGGAAATGATTATAAACAATAGACTTAGTGACAGTGTTCAATGCCAGGCAGCTGCTGCAAGAGTCTGTAAGATACCATCATAACAAGACAATAAATCTCTCTCAGGACCTGTTCGTTAATAGAAGAAGAGGTCATCCATTCCGATTTGAAGAATTTAATATTTACTTATAGAAGCAAAGAGGGTTCTTTACAGTAAGAGCAGTAAAGATGAGGATTTCACTGCCCACAGACTTTGTGCTATCAGATTACGTTGGTGCCTTTAAATATGTGCTAGATAAATATATATAAACAATACACAGAGCTATAACGGGTTATAAGGACACGGTTATATGTAGGGTTCTTGGCTTCTTCTGGATAAATAGCCGGGTTGAACTTGATGGCTTTGCGCCAGTGATAGGTAAAGACAATTACAGGAGGGGTCTATTCAGTGAATGGATAGTTGGCAGTAGAGTTGAGGAGCAGCAGATCAGGTAAGTATGGGGAGCTGTGGGCCAGCATTTGCCTGGTGTGCCAGGTGGCCAATCCAGGTCTGTTTTTTGCTACATTAATTCACTATTCATTATGAAGGGCCAACACTGGCAGGTTAGCAGTTTTTTTCTACACCAGTGATAGGTAAAGGTAAGTTATAGGCAGAGGGTTCTTGTAAAAAAGCAGTGATAGGTACGGGGCAGTTATAGGAAACGGGATGTTGTAATAAAGCAGTGATAGGTGCGGGGCAGTTATAGGAAGCGGGGTCTTTGAATAAAGCAGTAATGGGTAGGGGCAGTTATAGGAAGCGGGGTAATAAAGCAGTGATAGGTACGGGGCAGTTATAGGAAGCGGGGTCTTGTAAAAAGCAGTAATGGGTACGGGGGCAGTTATAGGAAGCGGGGTAATAAAGCAGTAATGGGTACGGGGCAGTTATAGGAAGCGGGGTAATAAAGCAGTGATAAGTACGGGGCAGTTATGAGGTGACAGGTCCTGTAACACATTAATGATGAATTCAGCTACACAATATAAGTGATAAAGCCGCTCTGTACATACGGTGAATGTGCTTTTGAGGTTTGTAGCAGTGGGAGGGTTACCGCCTCCCCTCCCGAAGCCCCCGCAGGGAGATGGGGGGTTGCGCTCTTATCTACGTGAGCAGTGAAAGGTTCCTGTGCCCATTTCTTGATGCTAAAAATACAACCGGCAGCAGAAAGCATCCTAAGAAAGGCAGCGACTCTCCTGTCAGAGCGGGGGGAGGGTAGGACCACATCTCTGTATATCAGGAGGCTGCCCTTGAGAGAGACAGCCGGGAGACTGCTCCCCTGTCACACACAGACTGTCACTCGCTTCAGCATTAACCCACGTGGATACGCAAAATCAATATGGATCCTCACATCTCCTCCTATTTCTTTTCTTACTCTGTCACTCTCCTGTCCTATATCGCTGCTCATTTTGTATCTCTGCATTTTTATCTCCGTGACAATCTATTTATATCCCGATTCTAATTCTGCTCTCTCCGGATCTGGATGAAGGATGCGACCCCCCCCCCTTGGTGTATACATCCGTTTTCCCCCTTATTTGTCATTTTTAATGTATGTAAGGATAAGCAGAAGCCTATGACGGCCACAGGTCCGATCAAACCCACCAGCCCAGTGCTGCTTCATACTCTGATTTCATGGAACACGAGCATCCCAACTGGTGCTTTTCTCAAATACCTGCCTGAATTAAGGTGACTTGATTCAGAATACCTGTTTTTATGTATGGGCGTTGAGATGCGGAGCACTGAGCAGTTCATATAGAAAGCTGTATGCATGGCGATATATATATATATATATACTGTATGTATGAATTGACAGGTATAGGTTCCATTTCATGAATGGCTTATAAGCTGTGCCCATCCATTGCTCCACACTACATGCTATTGTACGCGGCTGTGTTCTGCACGACAGGTTTGCCCCATTCCGCCTCACATGGGTTAATACAAATTGCTTTTACATGCAGGTTGGTGTTTTGAATATTTCATCGACATTTATCCCATCTCCCGAAGCCCAGCTCCCCAGATGTCTTGGAGAAACCTGCTGCTATTAAGGCGGGTGTCACGAGAACACGTCAGGCTTTGGAGCAAAGGGGTGGTAATGGTCCTTTACGCATTCTCCATACTCACTGTAAATGTGGGTAACCTTAAAACACCCCGACAGTGTAGCTTCTCCCTATTAAATTACCCTCAACCTCTCTCTATTCTGATCTAACATCCTCTCTAACCAGTGAATCTGGAAACACTATTCCGCGAGTGTCCCGTTACTCTAGCGTGATTTATATCCATCTCCCGTTACTCGACTACTGCCTAGATATTGCCCCGATTTCTCTGTCTATGCTGTCTTACCCCATACCTGGGAACCATCAGGCTTTGCCCCTGAGTCTCAAGGTTTTTTGCCCCAAATTAAAGGCGGATGGACAAATTCTCTGGGTTACACAGCCCGGAGCTGACTCCTTGATACCCTACTCTCACTTAGCGATACCCTACTCTCACTTAGCGATACCCGAGCGGCCCATTTGGAGCTTTTCTCGCTGCCATGTCACAGCTGAAACTCCTGCTTGGATACAGATGACTCCACTCAGAATATCTTACCCTCCTGTCACGTTTTTTTTTAATAAGGACTGTCATTAGAACCATGTGGTTGCCACCATTAGCGAGTTGCTACACCACTGACGAGCAATTAAAGTGTTAATATCTGAAGGGTATCAGGGTTATTAATCAAGATCTTCCTGAAGCTTCTCGCCATAAAACAAGCTGTTGTACTTTCTGGAAATCCACTATCAAGCTCTCACTTCCGCCCTCTATCCCATTCTTTCCCATTTTCTCTGCGGCATCGTTCTACTTCTCCTCCAGCTTGGCCTTCCATCCCCTGCAACCCCTGATAACGTCCCCATCTTTTATAATCATTTTCATTTCCCATCCCTCTCTCCCTCACATCTACCGCTGACGACTCTCTCTTTCTCTCCACCTCGAATTCTGTATATTTTTTATCATTCTGCGAGCCGTTTGCTGCTCTCCCTCCTCCCCGTGTCTCTATCCTCTGTTTCTCCTGACTATGCAGAATCCGGAATCATTAAGCTTTTGCTTCTGTGCTGCAATGTTTTCTCTTCTGGATCCAAGACTGTCCTCTGCCTCAGTGAGCCAAGCTTTTCTCCTCTCTGAGCAAACATGTCGTCTGCCTCTCTCAGCCTCCCTCAATTATCCATTATAAATGACAATTTAAAAACAAAGCACAGAGCCGTTCAATTAGGCCCGTTTTGCTATTTAGAGAAGACTGTAGCTGACGCCATTGTTGGAGGGGCGGGGGGCAATGGCGCTCTCACGACCCGGAGTCTCTGGCCGAGATCCGGAGAGTTCCCGGGTACGGAGGGGCAAATACTTAGTAGCAGTGGCTTTAATATGGCATCACTTGAGGTCTAACACTATTAACGAGTGGTTTGATGTCACAGTTTAGTGTGTAAATATGTGTAAAGTGAGCTGCTAAAGGTGCTGTTCCATGTGGTCTTCTGAATGCGACACTTTATAACTATATACTGTTCAACGTCCAAACCCTTCCCCAGAAATAATTCCTTAATCAGGTAAATCTTACTCTCGATTTGTGCCAGAAAGACTAAATTGTCACGTGACACAAAAGCATATAAAAAAAAATAATTCCTGTGTTGTTTTCAAGTGATTACACCTTGTGAATAATGTTTTGTCTAACATTACCTTTAATACAGTGGTTATATCATAGGTAAAACTGAGGAGCATGAAGATTAGGTCACATAACCTTAACCACTCGGCTGTTACCAACCTATTCTAAGTAAAAACAAAAAAATGTAGAATTTGACAAATTGATTATATGTTTATATATTATCTACATAATACGGATAGGTAATGCTACAGAAGATACATGAAAGTGCTTATGCCAGACGATACTCACATAGTACAAGATGTCTGTCCATCCCTCCATTGTGATACATTGAAACACTGTAAGGATCGCGAACAGTATGTTGTCAAACTGTGTAATGCCATTATTGGGACCTTCCCAGCGACTGAGGCACACGGTATCGTTAGGGCAGTGACGTGAATTGGCGTCCACACCACAAAGACCTTCCACCTTTATATCTTCTGCAGGAGTAATAACATATATATTTCAATAAAGAGATGATGCCGTACCTTTCGCTAGGTGAACATGGCATTCAGTGTACATGTGGGGTGTAAGTTAAACCCTATTTGGGAGCTAATTCGCCCATGTCCCTCTTTCCTCCACCAATTTCCCTGACAGAAGGAAACATGGAGTCTGTCCCTCCCCCGCAGGGTGACACAGACAGGAGGGGGCTATGGGGCACAGAGTCTGGGCCTCCCACTGCAGGGTGACACAGACAGGAGGGAGCTATGGGCACGGAGTCTGTCCCTCCCACCACAGGGTGGACACAGACAGGAGGGAGCTATGGGGCACGATCTGTCCCTCCCACACAGGGTGACACAGACAGGGAGGAGCTATGGGGATGGAGTTGTCCTCCCACCACAGGGTGGACACAGACAGGAGGGAGATGGGCACCGGAGTCTGTCCCTCCCACCGCAGGGCGACAGAGATAGGAGGGAGCTATGGGGCACGGAGTCTGTTCCTCCCACCACAGGGTGACACAGACAGGAGCGAGCTATGGGGCACGGAGTCTGTCCCTGCCCCGCCCCGCAGGACACACAGACAGTGGCTATGGGGCACAGAGTCTGTCCCTCCCCCCGCAGGGTGACACAGACAGGAGGGGGCTATGGGGCATGGAGTCTGGGCCTCCCACCGCAGGGTGACACAGACAGGAGGGGGCTATAGGCAAGGCTGGGATGATAAAGCGGCCTTGGTTCTTTAAGGCCAGCGGTTGCAAAATGATAGAAGCGTGTCCCACCAGCTGGATATGTGTGGCCTCATGGAATGTTTTTATAATCTTGCAGAGTGCGGCTGTGCATATCCAGCTGACTCTGTAGGACCTGATCTGTCACTGGAGGGGCAGTATTGATAAGTATGGGGCCCTATCAGCCACAAGCCCACCAGGCATTTCCCGTGTGCCTGACAGGCGGTATGGGGCATGTGGTGTATTACAATCAGCCCACTGTTACTATGTAAATCTGTCTCTTGTAACACGGTACAACACATAGATAAAGTGCATAGTACAGAACAGGTCCAACCTCCAGCAAGGTCATAGCAGGATGTGTGGAATTTGCCGATATAGAAGTCCAGACCGATGATGGCAAAGATGAGGATTGCAAAGAACAAAAGCAACCCAATCTGGAGCAGAGGGATCATGGCTTTCATGATAGACTTCAACACAACTTGTAAACCTGCGTAAAAAGACTCACGTTACATCGGCTGGAGGACACAGTGAAAACGATCCCCCAGACCCATCTGCCTACAAACCAACACCCAGGAGCCATTACTGATACCCCAAAGGGGTTTGTATTAATATTGACACAGCCTAGTGCACGCTGCATATACATAATTAATAATCACTAGAATGCACGTGACGGCTCTAATGCTATTTCAGATTTTACTGGACAATTTTTTTCCACCCTAAATATTAAGATGGTGTCTTTAGACGTGGATAATACCTTCTGTTGGCCTTTGAGACTTCAAATGTCTTTTCTTCAAATAAGGGCCATCTAATTCTATCTACAGAGCAGACGTGTGGGGTCCTAAAATGTAAATTGCTCAACAGTGTCTACGTAGGGTATTTAGTATTTAAGTCCACCCAGACCACTTAAGGCTAGGATTAAATATCTTTATCACAGTGTGGTGAATCTAACTCTGGTGTCCACTTGCGCTATGTTAGTAACTTCACAACACATACTAAATTGTAGATGTGTTTCATGTGTGTAGAACTGTTATCAATGGTGATACCTTATTGTGTTCTGTATTGGAGACCACAGAAAATTCAAAGAAGGGCCACTAAAATATGATGTGATTGTAGTAACAAACCCTAAATGTGTACACCCTAAACCAGGGGCGTCCAACCTGCGGCCCTCCAGCTGCTGAACTGCATCTGTTGGACACCCCTGCCCTAAACAAACAAAGGGAGGGGGGATATAATAAAAACCTTAAAATATGGCCAAGGATTAAATAAAGTCCAAGAAGGAAACATTTTTAACAAAAAGAGGCGCACCAGAACTACAGAGCATGATTTACAGAATGGGCAGTGGATACCTGGAACATACTTCAAGTGGTATTAATTAGTAAATTAAATAAATTTGAATACTTGGGATGTGCATTCTGCTATCCCAGAAAGTGACTACATGGGCCAATTGGTTCTATTCTGTTGTCACTTACTGTGTATCTATGAGGAATTCTTCCTGTAACTGGGATTCTTACAATTACAAAAATAGTATTACTTAGTTTAGCAAAGTGACATCATTATTTCTGAAAAATGGCATCCAACAGTCATGGTCTTCCTTCATGCTGTTAAAAATATACTTTGGCTCCACATATAAAACTAAACAAATTTTCCCTGAACAATAACCAAAAGAAGTTACTGCGTGCGTTTTAAGTCATTTCCAAATTGAAGAGACGTACTTGGAATTCCAGAGACCAGTTTCAAGGGTCGTAGCACACGTACGGCTCGGAGTGTCCTCAGGTCAAACTCCGGGCCTGTAGATGCCACAATTCTGCAGGAGAGACGGAAAGATAAGATATTAACATGAGCTGCACCCCTGGGATTCTCTAACACAAAGAAATGTTGACATTGTATGGGCAAATTGGGAAAAACTGGGTGAAAAATACTTTAAAATGAGTGTAGAGTGGCTGGAGTAACCATTAATCCCATTCTGGCTACCATGATTATGGAGAACACAGCTAAGACAGCAACCTGAGTATTATGTGTGTGTGTATATATATATATATATATATATATATATATATATATATATATTTGTGTCCTGAGTCTAGGGATGACATGAGTCAGTATGGAAAAAAAAAAGGACAGACAAAGAACGAGGATGTAAAGATAGACATGATCTGCGGTGTGCCGAGATCACGATGGTCGGTACGCCAAAAACAGGGCATACTAGTGATAAATGAAAAGAAATAGGAGTGTGTGGGACAAACTCAGAAGAATCGAAGAGAATGAGAAAGAGGGGTAGGGGGTTTATATAGGTCCCTGACTCCGCCCACAAATTCAGCCAAGTTCCTTAGTCTATTACATATATATATCAAATATCCACATGTTATTTTCAGGTCTGTTTCTCTACTATTTGGACCTAAGGCATGAAACATTTACAAACAATAGTAAATTAAATACTGCCTTTAAAGGGACATCATTTAGCATCTGATTTTTATTAAGGTTAGATCCCGTTATCAGCTTTCACAATGTTTGGGCACAGCATATGCAGCACTTACCCTATGCCTGCAGACTCTCTCCAACAGTCATCTTACACAGTAGGGTTCATTAAATATATTCTGCATGGTGTGGGATGTCATCAACCTAAATTTCCATAAAACTAGCGAATCGCCATACGTCAGAAAGGTGTAATAGAGCGCAGTCCCATGTCTTATTGGGAAGTACCCTGTGCAAGTCTGCCTCCCACTTCAATATGTATGGATCGTTGATATGATGAGTTGCCTCCAGTACACAATCATGGAATGTGGATATGGCTCTATATGATATAGGTGGCTGTTCTCAGCCTCTATCATGAAGGTGAGTTGTCTAGATGTAAGAGAATAGCACTTCAGACCCCAAACCCCACTTCTCTTGTAGGTCTGCAAACGGAGCAAATTCGCCCATATAAAATAAAGCCCCCGATGTGACTTTACCAATTATATTCTCTAAACGGTCTAAGGGCTGATCTTCTGCAGAGTTTTAAGCCTGGGGTATCCAAATTCTTTGAAGCAAATGCTCTTCTGTAGCAATGGGTTACAGTAACCCAGCCCCTGAGTGCCTTATTACTCTACTACTCTTTAAGCATCTTATTACAGTAACCCCACTACTTAGTGTCTTTTACCCCTGTTACACCGTTTTACAATAAGCCGGCTCCTGAGTGCCTTATTACCCCTGTAACATCTTATTACAGTAACTCAGCCCCTGAGTGCCTTATTATCCCTGTGACATCTTATTACAACAACCCGGCCCCTGAGTGCCTTATTACCCCTGTAACATCTTATTACAGTAAACCGGCCCCTTTTCCATGTGCCCTGAGTGCCTTATTACTCCTGTAAATATTCCATTACAGTAACCCGCCCTGAGTTTTATTACCCTGTATATCTTACTACAGTAAATCAAATACCGAGTGCCTTACACCCCTGTAACATCTTATTACAGTAACCCAGCCCCTGAGTGCCTTTTTACCCCTATAACACCTTATTACAATAACCCGACTCCTGAGTGCCTTATTGCCCCTGTAACATCTTATTAAAGTAATCTGTCCCCGAGTGCCTAGTTACCCCTGTAACATCTTATTACAGTAACCTGGCTCCTGAGTGCCTTATTACCCCCTGTAACACCTTATCAGTTATTGCCCCTGTAATAGAGACGCAGCCCGTGGATATTTCTTCCATATTTATATTAAGCACGAAGAACCATATTAGGTTAAGGAGTTAAACGTTTCGGGATGCTTAATGAAATGACGACCAGAATCATTTGGTTAAAGACAGATGATTCAGCACACGAACTCCCCTTCATGGGAACATATATCAGGTTGGGGACGTTGGGTTTTACATTGGGAGGCTGCAGACTGCTCAATGAAATCAAATGGGATTTGATATTCTGGGGAAAATTTTCTTGTACTCAGCACGACTGCAGCTCAGTGTGATCATTATCAGTGTGAGAATACTTAGCATTATACAACACACTGGGGATAGGTACTAAACACTTTCTACTGCAAAACGGAGACAAAAACCAGCACCATATTAGTAAAGGATGCATTTAGTATTATCCTTTAGGTCAGACTAAGTATATACCTCCCAACCAGTCCCAATTTTCAGGCAATTTCGCACAGGCCAGCCAAAGCAGGACAGTGGGGTTCATGGACCGATTCGAGAGATACTCTGTAAAATTGATTTCTGTGCTGGGAAGTCATACCTGGGGGGTCTCTGTATTGCACTTGCCCCTGGCCTTTTGTTATGAGAATAACAGAGGATAGATAGTCCTGTTCCTATTTTAACATGATGTACCTCAACGTTTGCAGCATGCTGCTAGTGAACGGTTTTAATCCTGACCCCTTTTCAGTTCTCACTGGGTTCAAACAAGGTTGCTCTTTCTTAATTCTTCTTTTTGGACGGAAGACAAACAATATTTAGGGGTGACGCTACATGGAAGATAACCATCTTTTATGTAGATTGCCAGTCTGTGAGAGCACTTGTCCAGAAGTGTGAGGACTTCAGCAAAGCTTCAGGTACAATACTGTGGGAAGTCCCATCAGACGTCCATGCTATTCAGTGGGACATGACTACTGACCCACTCCCATTTCCCATCAAGACAAACTTCATATGGAAGCAAACTTTTGAACTGTGGCGTCTCAAAAATCTAACCATCAAGGGAGAAGCACTCGTCTTACAGTACCTGGCTCAGGCATGGCTACCTCTGGCTACTGTTTGCAGAGCCTCTACCAATACACAATTTCACTTTATCTGGGGCTCCTAAAATGACAGGGTAATGTAGCAAGGAATTGACTTATATTTGTTACAGGTAAAGGGCACCATGATGTACAATGAGCCTTCTTTGCATCTTCAGAGATGGAAACTCCACTTCTCATTTTTTTCTACTGTCATTCTTTAGACAACTGAAATTGGAGAAGCGGGACAGCTCCTAGATCCCATACAATTGGAGTTGGTTTCGGTTCTACTTGAATGGTGGCAAAGACGGAAAGGTTGCCTCAGAGACCCTACTATAAAAAAGTCATGAGGCTCAAAGTGCTACTTTCCATTATATTTTAGAGATGGGTGAAACTTTTCCCTTAGCTATACTTCCAGCTTGTGTGTGTGGCACACAGCATAAAAAACTGAAATGTTTGTGGTTAAACTGACATAACTAATTGCATAAATATCATCTTTAATAAGATGTTACAGGGGTAATAAGGCACTCAGGGGCCGGGTTACTATAATAAGATG
>VKOC01000003.1:40171382-40188547 GCA_009364415.1 Spea multiplicata | reverse complement strand
ATGTGTTGCGGGCGAGGTGGGTGATGCGGCTCAACAGAACTCCCTCTCCCTTATAATGATCAGTGTATTTCTGTCTTGTCTTTTTCATGTCTCTCTCTATCCCTCTGATATTATGGCCCCCGGCAAAAAAATAATCCATCCAATCAAAATGCACTATGAATCTCATGTGTCCATCCATGAAACTGGTCTGTGTCTTCATGCCAACTACACCCCACCTCCCCCTTACCCCAAAACTACCCTTCTAACCCCCCCCCCCACCAATATCTCGCGCCACCAATTCCGCTGCAGAACTCCTCTTATCTACAACTGCATGCCGCAGAGCACGAGTTGGTTTGTTGATATTTATGACCTAATGCAATAGACATTACCTGCTGCATGTAAAAAGCTTCACGATCCGCTTCCGGACCCCCCCCATGCGGCCCCCCCAAAAACTGACAACTTCTTGCTACACAGCAGATCCCCCCATCTGCTGACCCCCTAACTCATACCGGCAAAGCACCCCCTGCCAACCCTTCCTTACCTCTCTACCCGGTATTGTATTCTCAGAGCCTAATCCACAGGAGAATAGACTTCAGACTTCCCCGTTGTACAGCGCCATGGAATATGACGGCGCTATATCAGATATACAGAATCGTTTTAGATTCTTACAAACAAGGAAGACTCTCTGTGTCCATAACTACGGAGGTTATCGTAATGAACAATGCACACTTCTAGAACATCAGTAATGTCTGGAGAAGTTCTCCTGGTTTCATCAACCGGGTCAGGACTCTCTCCGGTGAACCTAATTCAGAAAATGTACCAAAAGACCCGTGAGATGACTGGATTGTCCGATGCTTTGAGCAGGACCCTCGTTAGCTTTTGTCACGATGGACTACTTTACTTTATAGTCCCTGATAAATCCATCAGTATTAAATAATAGGAACAATGGGAAGGACTCCTCCGGGAATTCACTGTTCAGAGGGAAGGTTCCCCTTGTTGCTTTCCTATGGCTGGCAGCGCTGGGCGCTCCGTTTAGGAGCTCGCCTTTGGGAACAGTTTAGTTTTGCCCCCAAACTTGAACTTGTCGATGTCCCGGTTTAATATGTGTGTGTATATATATATATATATATTAATGTTATTTATATATTATACTCCTCCATTCGCTTCGCCCTTACATTCACTACATCTCCCTCCCGTCCCATTTCCTTCGGTGCCAGGTGGCGTTACGCTGGCACGGCCGCATCTCTTCCTCGCTGATTGTAGTGTCTTTCCTCGTTTTCTGCATGCTGCACCGTCCCAGCCAAATCGCAGGCAGCTTCTGGGGTCCGAACTCTAGCTGGGGTTGGATGCGCCAGATGACCACGGGCCAAATATATATGAGTTAACTCCGACGGAGGAGCGCCATGGCCAAATGACTGCGTCCGTTTAATCAGTGAACCTTGTCTGCCACGCTACGGCGTAAATAAACGTTTAACGGGTCAGGGTTAAAGTCATAATACATAACGTATTACCCCGGAACGCTGAAAGCCCGCGGGAGGCTTAACGTTCTATGAGGTCAGCGACACGGATCGCGTCACTAGAGGACGCTGTCGCATGTTGAATGGGTTAAAGGGCCGGTCACGTCAACAAGCGCGGGTACCTAATGATAACGGTTAATTATTCACTCATTTATTCCGTGACCCCAGAAACGCCTGCCGTTTTGGACTTACATACAACGGATCCCTGGTTACGAGAGAGGGGGAGCTAAAAAGGCTCGTAGGTTTTGGAGAGTCTCCCGCGGCTCGGAGATAACAGAGAATGTATTCTTGGGATCCGTTCCATGTCGACTAAACGTGGTGCGCACCTCCCCGGTACACCGGTAACCTACAAAGTAAGGACTCGGTGTAGGGGGTGAACGGTGGATCCACTCTCTGCATGCGCCACACACTCAGTACAACTCGTGGCTGCTTGTTTTCCGAATACAGTGCATTTGGTTTGATTCTTGTCTCTCAAATGAGTAAAATAAATCATAATTCAAACTTTAGCCGGGGAAGAAGGTGGCAAGAGGTACTTCCTGCGTCCTCCTCACTTTGCGTTGGCACCCGTCTGCCCAAGGAGACAAAATAAAGTCAGCGTTAAAACTAAAGCCAGCGGAAAAAAATAAATAAAATTATTACTCGTAATAAACCTGTATTCTTCCCCTTTTTTTTGGGGGGGGTAGATTAAAGGCACATTCCTCGTTGTTCCCAACCCCAGTTAGGATAATTTTTGGAAAGTTCCAGGAGGACGTGGGGTGTTTAGGAGACGAGGAGAATATCCAAAGATACATTTTTATATAAATATTGTTACTCTTATTAATAATAATTTTATTTATTTATTTCCATGTCAGATAATTGAGTTTCTGATATTATTGTTTTTTGTTTTGTTATTTCTCTCATCTTCTCTCCGTTTTTGTTTTTCTCTCTCTGTAGGACAACTTCATCAACCTTGGTTTTCTGCGTCTATTCCGAGCCGCCCGTCTCATTAAACTCTTGCGGCAGGGCTATACCATCCGCATCCTGCTGTGGACCTTCGTCCAGTCATTCAAGGTCAGAAGCTTTTGTACAATGACCCACGGGCATTACTGGGGCTTAATTGTATCGATGCGTCGGACATATTTGGTGTCATTTCACACTTACTCGGGGTTTATCCTGCCCTCTCGAGTAGCGGCAAATGTTTTTATCTTGTGCGTTGTGATCGAGTGCCTGTGGATGCTGAGGTATCACTGAGCGTGAATCCTGTTTCTTGGTCGCGTTCGGACCTCTTCTTGAGTATTTTCTGGGTTTGTGGGACACATTGCTGGATTTCATTGAATTCTAAGATATGTTTGTATATTGTATGGTGATGGAGAGGATATGCTAATTTCCCGCACTTTTTCAAGAGGCGTTTGGATGTATTTGGTCCGCTAGGAAGTCTCTCTTGATCTTGGAGGCTCTGCTTGGTCTTGCCGTATCCTCATTCATGGTTTCACCTTGGCACATGGTGGACTCTATTGTACCCAACAAATACATCAGCCAACGGAATCTGTAGAGAACCTTCTCAGGAGGATTTACACGTAGAATCCGGTAATAACATCCTATATGAAGCACCCCAGCTACTGATCTGGGTCAGATATTTTAGCGCCGCTCTTCAGACAGATGGCATGAAACATTCAGAGATTCAGGATTATCAGGGACAGTCCCCGCCAATATCAAGCTTACTCTGTCTTTACATCTTTCTTGATGTTAAAAGTGATGACTCCAACGTAACACATAATTAGACTTTATGTGTTTGATCCAATCCAATACAACAGCAGTCAGTTTGCACGGAAAGTATTTAAAAGATGCATCCTTTGACATCAAAAGTTGTAAGACAAATAAAGGTCCCACAGGATGAAATGCCTATTGCAGGAGATAATGGCTTTGAGTATTGGTATGCCAGCTGGGGCTGGAGAAATTGGGCATTAGAGGCATCTGGGGGGTTAAAATTTCCAGGGTATGCTTGAGGGAGAATAGCACCATTAAGAGGCCCCCATTTGGTAGGGTCTGGCACCAGGGGCTTTGGGTGTATTTTGTTGGGGCAAGTCTGGGTGAACCGGCAGCCCTACTGACATCACCATCTGTCGGGAGGAAGCAGAGATAAGGGCAGGAGAGGATAGGAGAGACATGGGGGTGGAAGGACAGAAAACGAGGGAGTGAAGGAAAGGGAAGAAGGGCAAGAAGTCCTTCTTGTGGCCGTCCATGCACCAGAAGCGTTCTGGCTCAGCAGAGAACGTTGTGGCGTCCTGGTGATCTGGGCTCACTCCTAGGATGTGCCTCGCTACTTTCTTTGCTGATTAAAGGCCTGGGTGGTAATTTTTCTCGGAATAAATATCTAAACATGAATTGCTCATTCTTCATACATTCATTATCTTCTCTCTGTTTCCTGTGCAAATACCACAATAGACATTTTTGGATATGTTTCTTTTTTTAAAGATGCATCACTAATGTTGTGTATGTAGTAACGATGATAATGATTTCGTAGATCTGTTCACTGTTCGTAAATGTTGTGTTTGTTGACTTTTCGTGGATCGTGTGGGTCTGATGGACCTCTGTGGATGTTAAGTGTTTGCTGGGACCCTGAGGATGTTGTGGTTCTGGTGCCGCACTTCACATGCCGAATGTTTAGCGGCTTTGGCTGTTATAAGGTATGAAGCGATATTTCTGGATCCTGAAGCAAACACCTTGAGGATTTGCCGGATCTCTGCGGAGTGCCTGTAATATCTCCGCGAGCGGGGAGTGTTTCTTCGTTCCGCGTTGGTGTGGGGTGTGTATGGACGGTGCTTGGATCGCGGTGGACGTTGAGTGTTTTTGGATCTGAAGCGTGCCGTTTCTTACCTCCCTACTCTCTCCCCTCACAGGCTCTACCCTACGTCTGCCTCCTGATCGCAATGCTCTTCTTTATTTATGCCATCATCGGCATGCAGGTCCGTGATAGAATCCGATTGTGTGCATATATGCAGTTCATCTTTTCTATATTCATATATGTACTTGTGCGTCTGTTTACATGTCCCTGTGTGTGTGTGTGTAGATTCTCATTCCAGTCCATGACTTGTCTGTGAGCATCGGCAGTACATAGGGCCATATGGGAATAGATTTAGGTGCCTATGTGTGTACGTGTCTCTCCGATGTGTTTAATGTCTCTGTTTGCCGTTATTCTTCGCTCCCCGGTACACTCACCAATCTATTTCCAGGTGTTCGGTAACATTGCCTTGGATGAAGAAGATGAAGACACGGCCATAACCGAGCACAATAACTTTCGCACGTTTTTCCAAGCCCTCATGCTTCTGTTCCGGTAAGAGTACCGCTGGAATTCCTTCACGCCTCAAACGTCTAACGCCATACCTCATAAGCCAAGGGCAAAAATCCAAGCGACAACTTCCTATTGTCCCCTAAAATAAAGCCTCTCTATAAATATGACTTGAAGGTGGAAAACTAAGGGGTGGTATTATATGAAAGATCTTCTTTAGAGAAAGTGGTGGTAGATATCTGGATAGCCTTCCAGTAGAAATGGTATTAGTAGTATAGTGGAATAGAACCCCTGGAAATAATGAAACCAGATGAGACGGTCCGGTGGGATATGATTAAATCACAAATCACTCACCAGTGGAGAATGGAGGGAGTGAGACTTAAACAAACTAATCTGAAAAAAATTGAAAAATGAAAAAAAAAAAAAAATGTGTAGATCCGATCGGTTCTTATGTGCCATTTCATTGTATCTTTCTCTTTGTATCCCTACAGAAGCGCCACGGGGGAAGCATGGCATGACATAATGCTGTCCTGTTTGGGTGGGAAGGCCTGTGACAAGGGGTCTGGTATAAAGGAGAAGGAATGTGGCAGCGAATTTGCTTATTTCTACTTTGTGTCCTTCATTTTCCTCTGCTCCTTCCTGGTAAGTGAAAGAAAGAGAGCAGGGTGACTGCGCGTAAGCCGCTAAAGAAGAATGGAAAGGGGAGAAGGTGCCACAAGGAAAAAAAGGAAATACAGATATGGGGAGGAGGAGGTTAGGATGAAGATGTGAGAAGTCATGTATAGGAGAGGGGAGATAAGCACGTGGGAGAGGGAACAGTGTGCTTGGGAAGTGGAAGGAAGACATAGTGATAACGTAACCCCAGAAGAAGGAGTGGAAAGTGAGAATATGTGAGTGGAGGAGAGGAGACGTACAGAGCAGAATGAAGAACGAATGAGTGAAGATGACCAAGGAGAGGGCGATACTGAGCTGAGAGCAATGGGTGGAGGTAGAAGCTATACTCGATGTTGGCAGTGTGTTGGGACACAGCGGTGTACATGTGACAATAAAGAAGGATTGCGTTCTGTGTGTGTTTGTGGTACGGGAGTTATAGTCCTTCTTTCCCTGCAGATGCTGAACTTGTTTGTTGCCGTCATTATGGATAACTTCGAGTATCTCACCCGAGACTCCTCCATATTGGGACCTCATCACCTGGATGAATATGTGCGAGTGTGGGCAGAGTATGATCCGGCTGCTTGGTGAGTCACACTGTCTGTCACACAAATCACAGGAAGGGCAAGTGAGTAGTCGGGATCAGCCAGTGGCAGAGTAGGCAGGGAATTTGCAAATAACGATCAGTAGCCCCAGGAGATGACAAGTGGATGATGGTGGAAGTCATAAGGGGTAAAGATCAGCCAAATCATTGAAAGAGAATCCGGTTACCCAATCGGCACTCAAACACAGATTATTCGTAAGAACAAATGAAAGAGGATCATCAGGGGCTGATTATTAAATTAGACATATGGGTAGACTTGTCAAGAGGAATGAAGACTGGGATGAAGACATTGGAGTAATTCTTTGGGGGGGGTGCAGGCTCCATGGAACACCTGTGCTTTCACCGATTCGTAAACACATGCAAGGTAGGGAGGAAAATGTGACCGGTCCATCGAAGACAAGGGACAAAAAATAAGGGGAAGACTCACAATGGAAAATGTGGGATGTGAAGATTGGATAATCAGCAATGAAGCAGGTGATTCAAAGAAATTATCCAAGACAGAGGAAAGAGAGTTGGCAGACGTTCATCCAGCCAAGGTGGCAGAGATAATATACCAAACACCAGCCAGAGAACATGGATCTAGTTCAGCCAGTCACACAGCCAATGAATTGGATGGTAGTGAAGGAAGCCAAGATCTAATATACAGCAAATTGTCGCTGCACGTTGGTCCTTGTTGCTAAATCTTGTGAAAAATTTATATCCCAAAGCTTACATTTCAGACCTAAGAAAATACGGTACTATCAATGTGCTTCACTGAAATAACACCCGAAATTAGTATTTTACTCACCATAAAGAACATGCCTATTAGCAACATTAACTAATTATTATTCTGTAGCCATAACAGGGATAGGCGTATTGCTATTGTGACTCTAAGACTAGACTAAGGAATAATTAATCTCTGATTCTTTACAGCAGGTAAAGCAGGCAGACTAGACGGCCGATTGGGTCTGATCTGCTGTCGCATTCTATTTTTCCATAATTCCATGTTTCTAATTAAAAATATGTATCTATATATGATGAACGTGCTGCTAACAATGGCGTAAATATCTGTTCCCTAGCACCTGAGTTAAAGGTCAGGTCCCATTATTTTAAATGTCGTACATAAACTTCCTACTAACTAAAACGCTTTAAAAACTGAATAACCCTGATTTCCCCCCCTAAATTTCTGATACCGAATAATCGTTTTACCCAATAGATAGATAGATAGATAGATAGATCCACATATGTAAAGAGACGTTCTTTCTAAAGTCGATCCTTTCTTTGCTTGCTCTATGGCATTTTGTAGAATATTTTAGCGAGAGCTTGCAGGTGCGGTGTAGTATTCTTGGAGCAATGCGTTCCGGATTGGTTTGGGGTGAAGCGTCACTCGAACATTAGAAATGGGATTGGCCCTGGGGCTGGAAGCGGCCAACAAAACCACTTGTTCCCTACGTTCAGACGCTCATAATGCCCTGCTGTTTCCAAAAAAACATCAACCATACATTATTTATTCTCCCCAAAGACTGAGCCAGTGACCCGTCCACGTCAACCCCACATCTCCACTTCTGAATGCTTTTCATCTCCTGCGTTCTGCTTATGATTTCCTACTTTTTTTCTCCAAGACAAACATCACTTATTTATACGTTCAAAAGTGGTGAAGGACGGATTCCTTATTTTAGAACTTCGGATCCGTGTGGAAAATCCTTACAATTGCCCCAAACCTGTCCTTGTCATCTCCAGATAAACCCACCATGCCCCTTTTTAAACATTCAGCATTTTAGAGGCTCCCAGAATCTATCCTTCTCTCCTAACCCTTACGTTTGGCACGTGGATTCCCAGTGCTCTATCAAACAAATTGGAGCAATTGTTTTTTTTTTATATTTCAAGGATTTTGGCCAACTACCCATATTTAATATGGCACCAAAATCATGCTGCGGGGAGCTCTCCTCGTCGCGTGCAATCTGAGTCCGGGGTGATAGGGTGTTTGTAGTTACCTTTAACCATTGTATCGATGCGTTTACCTTGTTTTATACCTCTGTGTATGATCTATGTTTGTTAATGAAATTGTATTTATCCATCAGTGTCTATAGCAACGCATGGCCTAGCTTCAGCCCCATTTATTTCTGGGACACATCCCGGCAAATGGGCAATTTGTATTACTTTACTACCTAAGTGATCAGATACACCAGAACATCCTTATTTCATGATTCAGCAGACAATTCAGGATACTTAATACATAACGGAATGTTTCAAAAACAATAAATATACGTTAAATCGCCATTCTGTTTCTGTTTAGTCTTCCAGATTATTGGTTCCATGATCAAATAGTTTCTACATTTGTTAACACTTTGGGAAAAACATCAGGAAAACAAATTAATTTAATAGTATATATATATATATAGATTTATTATTATTAATGAATATAATAATATACAAATATACCATTCCAAAGATAAGGAATGGGGAAATATATATAAAAAAAATAAAACACACTTAACTGAAGCATTTAAAAATACAGTATATTTGGCAGTTTACTAGTAAAACATGCAAAATACACAGTTATAATAGTAATAATAGAACTAATAATAATTATATTTGTGGAAAAATAACTACAATATTATCAGCCTTTTTTCTCTTTGTATGTTAAAAATGTCCCATGAATTAAAAATATTAACTGTATATCCTTTAATTTACATATTTACTATATATGTGCAATTAATATGCTTCATATTCAGATCTATTAAATTATTAAATGTAATCCATTAGCCAAGGTTTGTACCTCTGTATAAATATTTCATCTATTTAAATATCCCTTTTTGTAATTTAATATATTTTAAGTAATGATTATAAGACAAGGACCACGCGAGGTTTGAGGTCTTACAACAAGTAGAAAAAGGAACCTCTAAGACAGGCCAAACCTTTCTCCAAATCCAAAAACGTCCATGGAAACTTTCACGTGGAAAAACATTCCATAAGGAGCCGTAAAAACACCCTTGTCTTAAGACTTTTAGAATGTCTTGGTATTCTTGGTACTCTTGCTTGGTACCCTTGCTTGGTACTCTTCACGTTCCTCCACGGAAAACACCAAAGGAGGACCCAGCTTTTATTAACCCTATATCTTCCCTGTCTCATATTTCTATGTACGATATGTTAACCCGTGTATTACCTGTATAACTTCTCTCTGTGTATATCCCTCGTGTAGATTCCAGTTAATATTGTCCTGCTGAAGTTCCGGCAAGATGTTCTTGTTTCCTCTATGTATAGATTTTAACAGCTGCTGCTGGTGGTGAATGAAAGAGGTCTGTTCACTAAGCTCCGTCTCTCAGCCCCTGAGTTTAGTATCTAAAACTCGAGGGAATTTGGCTGACGTTGGCGCTGAGAACTCTACCAAGTCAGAGCTCAGTCCTCCCTCACCGTAGGACTCCATGCTACCTGCAGTTCTCATGGAGAGAGTTGCAGTCGAGGTGACTTTAGTGAACAACCAGGTTCTCCGGTTGGAGTTTAGTGAATAGACCTTGAAGGTGTTTTATTTTTTTTTTGTATTGCTATTATGATGTGATTATGTATATTTATGTTTATCCATTAGGGCAAACTTCCAAAACTGGTTAATGTGAACATTATTAGTGTCAAATTAGCACTTTGGGGTTTAGTTGGATCACCTGAACCTCTATTAGCGGAAACCAATAAGTATTTACATTATATTTTATGTTGTCCCACATCTGTGCTCCAATTCTCCTCATTCGCTCTCCATATCTCCACCTGTTGCCTATGTCCCCCCCTCCTATCTCCAACCAACTAGGCCACAACCAACACGTTGTGGGGTTTATTGAGTGCTCCCTTTCCTGCCAATGAGCTCCCGAGCTGCCATTTGCCGACTTGGGAACAGCTCTGGAAGAGTTAATCCCATCCAGTTCAAAATCGGCCATGTCTCCTGAACCTGGTGGTATCTCTTGGGTTGTAGGAGTCCCATCAATGATGTGGGCAGCCGGTGAAGTCCATAGGAACTCGGCTGCAAAATGATGTAATACATACAGTTTAGTGACTAGACTTAGGTGTCCCTTTGCGGATATCCATTCTCCGTCTCTCCCACACACAGAGCGGGATGTTGTACTTCATTCCGGCTCGTCCAGCTGATGGTAATATAACGTGACGTGTCCAAAGTGCTAATTTTGATGTTATGATTGATCAGAGACTGTTGACATAGCCAGATTTGGGTGGTTGTCCCTCTCTTGTTTAGATTAATGTACAGTTCTAATTGTGTTTACATATTGTTTGACTTTTTCTATGTTCTTTGGGGTTCTAAACACTGCTGGGTACACTAACTCCTAAGAGGCTAAGGGAAAAGGGAGGTTCACTCCCAACTAACCCCCCTTTGTTCTTATTTCAGCGGGCGCATTCATTATAAGGACATGTACAGTTTGTTACGGGTTATCTCCCCCCCGCTGGGGTTGGGGAAGAAATGCCCCCACAGGGTGGCTTGCAAGGTTTGGAAAACCATTAAAAAAAAACAAAAAACAAAAAAAAATATGACAAACTTCCACAACCCTCTCCTATCCTCCCATCTGCCCCTTTCTTCCTTTCACCCCTAAATAATATTCCTTTCTCTCCCATCCTTCAAAAACAGCCCTTTACCCCTGCAAGAATCAGCGGAATGTGCGTTGCTTTCACCTACCTAATTCAATATATATATTCCATATATATATTTCTATACGAAGCTGTATTCAGCTGTGTACACATTGTGCATCCTCTCTCTTTGGCTTCTAGAGGGTTAATCACTCACCCTGTGGCAGCTAAAGGGTTCTAGTTCCCAGACGAAGCATGGGCTTGCTGGGTTTTGGGTGTTGGGTATGGACTGTTTTATTTTTGGGAGGGGGGGAGCCTGCTCTAAAGAAGGAAAGGATTGCTTGATGAAGGGGGGAGGGGTGCGGAGAAGTCTCGGGGGGGCTTCATTAACCATTCTGGATATCCCTCCCCATTCCATAAACCTCGCCCTTACACACTCCTTTTTTTACCACCACCACTGAAAACATTTTCCTCCTCGCTCTCCTTGAAATCCCAACGACCCACAGTGGCAGGACGGGGCATAGACTCACCTTTACCGGAGAGAGGCTGTGAAGGGAGACTCATCAAGGGAGACTCATGGCTATGCGTAAAAGCCAATCCAACTCCAGTATTGCTCATTAGGAGGAGAGAACACTGGATGTTCCCGGGTCTCCTTCGCATCCCAGCATTCCATTGGGCTGTTGGAACATCTTCCCGTTAGGTTTCATGTCACAGTGGGAATCATGGAAGCCTCAGCCCATCCCTGCAATGGCTGGGTCAGGTGTGGGCACTCTATGGCCCCTTTTGTGAATGTGACGAGGTGGACTTAGGCTTTTCTGTGTCACCGCCTCAGACAGTAACGTGATCTAATCTCTTTTCACTCCCTTTTATCTCCACGTTCTTAGTAAACCTCCCGCTGCCCATTCCTTTTTGTGTCCTGGGTTTTGCGCGCTCTCATGTATTTCTTCCTCTCATTTTTTCTTCCTCTTTCTTCCTATTCTACTCTGTTCTTATTTCGCTTTCCTATGATCTTCTTCCTTCTCTGCTCCTTTTCCTGCCGCCAACGCTCCACATCTTTCCATCTATCTTCCATATTCTGATACTTTTATGGTTTTGTGTTCCTTTTTGCGCCACATTTCTTTGAACCATCCGTATTCCATATTCCTATTCATCAACATTCTTTCTTTTCTTTCTTTGAAGATCATCTTAATCTATTTTATTAATTACCGCCCTTATTTCATTCCATGGTTCATCAAATGCATATTATGGCCTTGGAACCACATCTAATGCATCTCCAAAACACCTGCCTTGCCATGCGCTCTGTACGGTACACCCGCCATTATTTTCAACATTCTAATCCATGCAAACTGGGAATTCCTGCCCATTTTCACCCTCTTCCCCATCGCTCCCATTGTCTCTTTTTACATATCCATCTGCGCTCATACTCAACAATCATCTGCCTATTTACCTGCTTCCATTCCCTCTCATATCTCTACCGTTTCCGCTCCTCTGTGGCTCCTCTCTCTCTGTTCCCAGGGGTCGCATGAAATACACAGACTTGTATGAGATGCTCAGACTTATCTCGCCTCCCTTGGGTCTGGGGAAGAAATGCCCTGCTCGAGTTGCTTATAAGGTAGATCCCCACCACCACTTCCCATGACTCCCAACCCTTCCTAGTCCGTTCATCCCACCCTATAACCTACAAGAGAGAGAGGTAACTTAACCCTTCCGCTGCTAGGGGCATTGTTATATTCTAGCAGCAGAGGGGGTTAAAATGTACCCCAGAGAGTTCCTTAATCCCAGGACCCATCTTGACTGGAAGCCTCTGGACAGCTCTTTGTCTTTTTTTTAATGTTATTTTTTGGATATCTTGACGTGGAGATGTGTTGTCATTGTGTGTGCGTGTATGACCTGTCTTGTACTTTGGGTGACAACAAAATGTCGTGGGGGGAAACGGGAGGGAGGCATTAAACGCAATGTGGCCACAACATGTGAACACAACATCGTCCACCTGCTTACTGATTTAGGCTTGCTTAGCGATAGTGTTTCCCTAAAGCAGCAATAGATGCCATCACCAGTGAACTTCAGCCGCTACCACAAGCAAGTGACACGTAGCAGATGATGTACCGATAGCAAGCGGGATTACCAAAGCACTCACAAAACAAAATGTCCATATCCATATTTTTGGGCTTTTTCTGTACAGATTTAGGGGTGGACTTTGGGACAGAGAAGAGTGTTGTCTTTGTTGTTTCAGCATCGCGATCTCCCAACGTGACCAGGTGGTGGGTCACACAATAAAATTCCTATCCGTGTGCCGATTGTCACCGAATGCATCGATGCGTATGGCTAGAAGTACTGAATATTAGGCCAGCTTGTTTTTTTAAGCAAAAAAAAAGCCAAGGGGCAACGATGTTATAGGGACATATCACACTATCCGAGAGTAAAACCAGCACACAACTGACCGATGAAACCGGTTGCTCTCTTGCAGTGTTGTTTTATATTGTTTATTATAATCACAAGTCACATCTTCCCTGGTTAAAGACGATGTTAGTTGCTTGCAGATCGTGCTGCTGGTCTCTCGGGTTTAAGGACAT
Source organism: Spea multiplicata (assembly GCA_009364415.1). Classification (NCBI taxonomy): domain Eukaryota; kingdom Metazoa; phylum Chordata; class Amphibia; order Anura; family Pelobatidae; genus Spea; species Spea multiplicata. The sequence continues at coordinate 40,175,413 of VKOC01000003.1, read as the reverse complement.
GGAGGTCTGCAGGTGGCCTTGTAGGTGTATCTGAGTTTTTGTGGGGTTCTCTGTAGCTCCGGCAGAATCCCTCCCCCGCTTACTCCATATCCTGGTTTTTCCCAGTAGCCGGCAGTACAGGAGAGACCTGGTAAGAGTGTGGCCGGAACCGCTAGGCATTCCATTTAAGAAAAGTGGTGGCAGCTCCTATGGTACCTCATGGAGATTCTTACAGAGAGCACGATGTTCTGATGGTCTCAATGGTGAATGGGGTTTGCAGTTCCTAATGATTTTTATGTAACAAGATGATAGTGGTTTTTATTGCAGAGAGTTCTCCAGGTATCCCTTCATCCTTGGAGGTTCTTTATGGTTGATAGGTCTCGGTTATGGAGCCGGATGCTCAGAGGCTCTGTGTGCGTGAAAGCCATAGGGTTATACAGCAACATCCGGAGCTTTCGGTTTATTTTTGATGGCAACGCCTGGTCTGAGCCTAGCTGGGTCTACCTGTGATATATTGTTTCAGACAGACATGGGCTATAGCACCATCTGAGCCCTAGAAATACCCCCTTGCTTAAGAGCTATGTTCTCATAATGAGTTAGGATGCTATGCAGCGCTCGATCGTATGTTCGCCAGGTCTCCGGTCACAAGCCGTAATGCCGTAAAGGACTAGACTAGGCGTTTAGGGCCCGCTCACCATACACAGTGTTGAGGAAAACGGGTGACTGCAGACTGAGGATTGTGTATTAGGTGGACCCCAGACTGCATGGGACAGTTGCAATTTTTAAAGCTGCCATATCATGTACAGATAGGCTGCCAATCTTTCCACATCCCTTTCTCTCTCACTCTGCCTCTGTGTATCGCTCCCTCTTCTCTCTCCACACTCACTATGGTAAGTGCACAGTGCATTAACAGAGTGATGCAGGTCTGAGTTGCAGTCCCTCCTGCCCCCTTCCTGCTTGAATCGTAACCTATGCAATAATAATGTTAGTTATCCAGTGGAATCTGTACATATTAAAGTGCTATCATTGTAACCATTCTCAGTTACTGAGGGGTCCACTAACTGAACAATGATACTTACTACTGCCCTACCTATCACTGCAATATTACAGGACCCCTACCCCTATAACTGCCCTGTACCAATAACAGCTCTATTACAGTGCCCTTCTCTCTATAACTGCCCTGTACCAATAACAGCTCTATTACATAGCCCTTCTATCTATAACTGCCCTGTGCCTATCACTGACCTATAACTACTGTGTCCCCATCACTTCTTTATTACAGAGCCCTTCTCCCTATAACTGCCCTGTACCCATCACTGCTCTATTACATGCCCCCTACCCCTATAACTGCCCCATACCCCTCACTGCTCTATTACAGATTCCCTTCTCCTATAAAACTGCCCCATACCCATCACTGCCTATTACATGCCCCCTACCCCTATAACTGCCCCGTACCCTCACTGCTCTTAATTACAGAGCCCTTCTCTCTATAACTGCCCTGTACCCATCACTGCTCTATTACATGCCCCCTACCCCTATAACTGCCCCGTACCCCTCACTGCTCTATTACAGAGCCCTTCTCTCTATAACTGCCCCGTACTCATCACTACTGAGTTATAAGGCCATTCGATTACTCCTCGGTTACATATTTCTCCCATTTCTGTGTCCTGCACCCTATCTCTGATAACTCTTGTATGGTCAGGGAATCTGGTTAATTGCGTGGCAAAGGTCTCCGTTTTTTTTCTTGGGGTCTCATTGATCCTGCGTAACACCTCTGACTGACACGTTTCACAGTTGGTTTGTCAATGTGTTTCTCTCTTCTTTCCTCCCGCTCTCCCTTTCTCACCCTCCCCTTGTCTCACTCTCTCGCCCCCCTCCTCCCCTAGAAGCCCTCTCCCCCATGTGCTCCCCCCTCTGTAGGAGTTATAGTTCTACGAAGGGATTGCATGGGGGGACCCTGCACGTTGCATGGACCAGTTGTGCATGCCGCATGTATCGAGTTTGCTTGTTTTTAATGCCTGCTGATCTCGGCTTCAGTTCGGGGTGCCTCTTGCTAGTTTCAACCTCGTCACTGCCAGAGAGCTGTTTTATAGCTTGGGTGGAAGAAGCTATTTGTCTTCTTCTCACTCTGGCGTTGAAGGGGTATTGTCACTATCTTTCTTGTTATCATACAGAACTCTGAGGCTCTGGTCACTAAGGATGCTTAGAATGTTTTGGAAGGCCTTAAACGAGTACAATGAAGATAGTTCTACAGAGAAGGCTTTGTACATTAGTATTTTACCCACACGGGGTGACTGGGAAGATGCCTGGTAAAGTCTGGGTATTGCAGCTTTGTTTCCCTAGAGATGCCTAAAATTTGGAGCCTCTGAGTACTGGACCTGGGTTGGGATTAAAGGTTGGAGAGGTGCAGCTTGTGCGATGACCTGACGCCTTCTTCTCTGGGTTCCTACAGAGGCTGCTGAGAATGGACCTCCCTGTTGCTGATGATAACACGGTCCACTTCAACTCCACTCTCATGGCTCTTATCAGAACAGCGCTGGACATTAAGATTGCCAAAGGTCAGTGAGTGACGCACACAAAGCCTGAGACCTCTGAATCCACTCTATTGCCACCCACCAAGACTGAAGTAGGAAAAGTAGATCATCCGGCTGTAGCAGAACCTCAAGTACTGACCAGAAGTGGAAAATTAGTTACCAGCCAGCTTAATCTTCTCCTACATTGGTGTCCCTTTAGTTCTAAAGACTATTGAGTAGGGGTTTGAGATGAAGAGGGGGTTTAATATGGGGCTGTGTTGGGTTTCGGAAGAATAATGATGGGATGGGCTCTGTGTAGGATTCTATGAAGAGTTTAAAGGACCCTGATAACTTTGAGGTTATGTATATGGTGAGTATAAGATCAGAGGAGAAAATGTGCCGCACATTAAGAATACATATAAGTTCACTGGTGAGCTTTGAGTCTGTGTGAGGCTCGGTTGTGGATCACTCATGAGTTAGGATTCATTGAGAATCAGAGGGACACTGGCAATGCGAGGTCTGGTGTGAGAAGGACCTCCGAGAAAATACAGACGAGGTGGTGTTCAATATGATGCTTTATTCGAGTTCACACTCACTCATTTTGCTAATTTGTTGTTGCTGATCTTCACCCTTTTCCGTGTGTTGCAGGTGGAGCTGATAAGCAGCAGATGGACAAAGAGCTCAGAAAGGAGATGATGGCCATTTGGCCGAACCTGTCCCAGAAAACTCTTGATCTGTTAGTTACTCCACATAAATGTGAGTGGGGAACGAGGGCACGAGGCAGCATTGAATGACTTTCATGTCACATATCTGAAATCATTCTTATAGGTTACTGCTATTCAGGTATAACAGAGTAATCAATTGCCAGACAGTTAGAATTAAATTATCACACATCTGCCGTAGGAAATGTATGGTCCAGGCTAGATTGTTAGTTGAGAACCTGTATGGGCAACAGTTAACTTTGGCCTACGAGTGTCTGAGAATGTGGTTGACTGGAAAAGTGGTTCATCCGTCCCGTTTAACTCGATTTGCAGAGAACGTTAAAGTTGCTGTCAAGTTTTGGTGTGGCGTTATGTCAGTCGGGGTCCTTAATTCAAGGCCTTTAATTGCCGAGGAGCCAGCTTTGTAAGCTTAAAGTGACGGCCATTGTCTCACTTATAAAGTGGAATTCCTTGTATTAATTTGTCGTCTGATAGCCACTGACCTCACCGTGGGGAAGATTTATGCTGCGATGATGATCATGGAGTATTACAGACAGAGCAAAGCCAAGAGACTCCAGGTGTTGCAGGAGGAGCAGGTAACATCACCTGTTTATCTCGGGAAAATTCCTCCGTACCTGTAGCAAAACTGTCCCCTTGCTAATGCAAATAACATAAATAATACCTTTTTAAATTATATTAATATGTTACAATACCGTACATCGAAACCTATGTGTAAATTTTAGGGCAGCCCGTGATACATGTGTCTTCCTTGCTTCATTCAGAATCGGACCCCGCTCATGTTCCAGAGGATGGAGCCTCCTTCACCCACACAGGATGG
>VKOC01000003.1:40141694-40171282 GCA_009364415.1 Spea multiplicata | reverse complement strand
CCTCCCCACTATATACCCCCCCCCTCACCTTGAAGTCCAGCGACCTTGAAGTCCAGCGACGGGAGCTTGATGCACCGCTCTCTCTTCCTGCACCGCTCGCTGGTGCCCGCTGCTTCACTGCTGAGCGCCGTGATATGACGTCATATTTCGGCGCCCAGCAGTGAAGCAGCGGGCACCAGCGAGCGGCTTTTAAAGCTGTCTATCCTTGTTTTTTGATGCGGGGAGAACGAGGGGCGCCGACGGTTGCTCGGCGCCCCTCTCTCTCCTCCGCATCAGTGTTTAAAAGCCGCTTGCTGGTGCCGGCTGTTTCACTGCTGAGCGCCGCAATATGCCGGCATATTGCGGCGCTCAGCATAAAATGCCGGCACCGGGGCGGGGGTAGAGGGCTCGTGGAGGAGAATGAGGGGCGTCGAGCGATTGCTAGGCGCCCCTTTCTCTCCTCCGCATAAAAAAAAAAACGGCATTTAAAAGCCGCTCACCGGCGCCCCCCTAGGGATGGCGCCCATGGCACGTGCCATAGCTGCCATACCCTATATACGCCTCTGGCCAGAGGTATACATTTTGGTGATTTTTTTTCACACAGATTGCAATTCAGGTATAAATTACCTAAGAACATAGAGTGTTACTAAGAAACAACACCCATAATGTAACAAATACAAGTTCAGCAACATCCCCTGAGTACAGTGATACAAACGTGCATGGGTTTGTTAGGTGGCTTGGGGTCTAAAAGGCCGCATTTTGAACATGTGCATTTCAGTTTTTCAACTTGACACGGGTCCTATTTGGGACACCTTTGAATCAGTCCAGTTCAATCTTTCGGAATCTGTCCAGGGCATTTCACTATACACCAGGTCTACCACCAGCCTTTGCCAAAATTTGTGGTAGTCATTTAATAGCAAAAAAAATGTAATTATTAGTGGATTCATTAATTAAAAATAAACACCTAAAAATGCACAAAAAAGTGCTGTTGTGCAACATCACTGCCTATGCAGTTAAAACACCTTCTTTGTTAATGATTGTACCAAGAAACATGTCTGATTGGGTGTTCCCGAGGCAGCAACACCTCCTGAGTGACAGAAGCACTTCTGAAGCTCTTGGAGACATGGAAGCAGTAAACGGAGAAAGCAGAAAGACATTGACAGAGAGGGAATTACTGGGAGCCTTGGTACCTCTGCGTGCTATTGTAGCACCCCCCTGATGAGTGGCCCCCTGATAGCCGTCCTAAAAGACAGAATCCCCCTATGCATTTGCATAAAAATGTAAACGGACCACACAGCTGTCATATGCGATGGCTCTAGTGTCCCCAAAAAATGTATTGTGTAATAGTTTCATAAAGTGACTGTAGTTTCCAGACGGAGTTGGGTTGTTCACTCAGTATCGTTCCTGGAATGACAGTAAAAATTAAATGAATAATGTAAAACAAAGTGAGATCATTTATATAGCGTAAGGAGTTTTATGCATCCATTAGGTGTGTCTCTTTAAAATTACATGTTGTGTAGGCGACTCAAAAATTGCTAGGTATCCTGCTGGTATTTGTACATGCCCTAGAAATGAAGTTAATACCAAAAGAATGGCGGCACGGGAGTTCTGGGAGACAATGGCTACCTCTGTGCCCAGGAGTCAGCTAGTATAATATAGCAAGAGACGTAAAGGGATACCCCATTCAAAAAGAATGCATGAAAAAGTGCTCTGCGAGTAACCCTAACCCTCTGTGAGTACTTCCAAAACCTGAGGTGGAAGCTGCAACCCTGCTGCTGCAGTTGCCCTCCTCCTCCATGGTCCGACTATTAATGTCAACGATTGGCTGCTTGATTAGCTGACTGCTGGTGAGTATATCACAATCATGGAGATTTGTTCGGGCCTAATTCGTCTCCTGCAAGGCACTTAGCTTGGGAGGGATCTGGAAAGGGGGAAATGCATATGGGGGGATTCTGCAGAACCCCCCCCCCAAGCATTTGCAAAAGCAACAACATTTAAAGGGAGCACACAGCTAACATATCCATTAAAGTGTATATGATGGTTGGTGTGTACATTTTATGATCCTTGAGTAGTGCAATTGGTTAAAGTTTAGATTGTAAGCTCTTGAGCGTGGCCCTCAAAAGCCCACCATTCATGCCATGAATTTTGTATAAAGTACCATAAGGCTAGATGGCAGCTTACAGGCAGCGTCCCATCTCCTGATGTGTCTGCGTTATACCTGGGAACTCTCCGGAGAAAAGCTCAGATTCTCCGATTCTCTGGGTCGACACTCGAATTCTCCGGGTCGCGAGGTCCCAGCCCACTTCCCCCTCAAATGGGGTGTCTCCCACTGACGTCAGCGGGAACCCCCACCAATGTTAGTGGGACCGGCCACTGATGTCAGGGGATAGTACTGGCCACGTCCGGCAAGGTCTGGGTTGCCAGCGCCCAAAAGGTCCCGGGTATGTTCGGCATGTTTTGATCTATATTGATGTATATTTATTAATATCATATTATTATATTTATTAACTGCCCCATTTAAATTGGCGCTTACTAAATAAAAGGTAATAATAATAAAGTGTGAGAGTTCTGAGCCGGTTGTGTTGAGCAGGAACAGGAAAAGCCCATATAAAGAGTTTTTGGAAGAGAACAGCTGAAAGCAGAGGCGCCGCGGGGCCGATACCTTCCCTTTCTGTCACCATGTGGTGTTCAGTGGTTTCCTAGCACACGGCTGAAGCACAGAGCTAAACCATTGTCCTAACCCCGGGGAGGGAATGTTTAATGGAGTCTGTCCACAGACGCTCTCCCTTCCGCCACAGAACAGAGGGAGAGGCGCGCAGGAAGCAGGCAGGGATACTCATATTACTAATCGCTTACGATGATTGATGCTTTCCCCACTCGGTAGCTGCACACGGCCTGCGCCCCGTGGACCAGCAATACACCTTCTGGAATAAAACACAACATCTGCCTGCAGATCGGCCCCATTCTAGTTGCCCGTTTTTCCCCGCTGTAAAGACCTAAATCAGTCAACGGTCTCGTCTTAGATTCACAATGTTTAATCCCCTCACTGCAGGGGGTGTCTGTGAAGTCACAAGCGCTGTGATTCTCCTCTGCAGACTCCTCTGTGACTCCTATTTATTTTATATTGCAGGCAACAATTAGTAAGACATGAATCATTTTATAGGACGCACCTTGTTGCAGAGCTGTAGGTCAACCCATACAACCCTTTATGATTTGAAACAAAAACTAATAATAATAATAATAAAAATAGTAAGTTTGGGTCCCTTTCAAAAATAAAAAATGTAGCCTGTCGTGGTTTGGTTACTGTCACTAAGTTCCGCGAAGAAGCTAAACTCTCGAGCGCTTCCAGATATTGGGAAAGCGAATTCCGCAACGTGTTTTATTTTTAGTAAATAATTACAGATCGTTATCACAGAGCATTCCTCGCTGAGCAGACACAAAGCCGAGAGAGCGCGACATTACAGACGCCGTCTGCATGCGCTGTTACGCAATAAGTGCGGCTAGAAGGAAATGCTTCGCTTAGAGACAGAGCCCTCCAGAGCTTCCAGCTTTAAGGGAACGCCGGGATCTGCCGCTGTTCCGTACAAATATCCCACAGAGCTCTGTCTCCAGCGGCCACATTCCACAGACACCACGGGCGAGAGTCAGCACACAGTCCCCCCCCCCCCCAGAAGCACAGGACCCACTCCTCCCACGTTTACAGCATTACACATATACCAGACCCCCGCCACGAGTGCATGCAAACCCCCGCAATACATGAAAATACAAACACGCACGCCTCAAACCAAGAGAAACATAAATTCCGGAAGCCCTTTTTTGGGGGAAATATATATATTATGGGGATTCTTTGGACACATTGTTACAAGATATAGGATGAACAGTATTCCCCCCTACCCCGGTGTACTTTGTACTTATTGTTTATCTTTTCTGTTTGTTATTTTCTCTCTTGTCACCATACGTGTGGCCTCCGTGACACAGGTTTGGTTGTGTTTTCCGTGTATATTCCGTGTTATGAGTTTAATGTAAATATTTAGCGATTTAAGCTGTCCTGTTACGATTATCAGCTGTCCCGGCAAATGTCCCGTTTATTGGGACTCCCATCAGCGGAGAGGAAGTGGGGGCATTCCCCAAACCCACCGCAAGGTCTTCCACATACTTAGCCCCCCCCGGCTGGAAAATTGCAGGAGCCGCGGCTTCCTGTCTCCAGGGTTCTGGCCAGCACTGGATTCAGCATAAGCAGAACGGTGTCACTAGCTGCCCTCGCACCATTACTTGTGCTCAAGAGATGTGTGAAGCCCCAAGGGTGTCGGTCGGGAACCGTGAAGGTTTAATGTAAGCATTGGTGGTTCAGTGGTAGAATTCTCGCCTGCCACGCGGGAGGCCCGGGTTCGATTCCCGGCCAATGCACATATGTTTTATTTTTACTAAAATAACAAAAACAATCTCCCAGCAGAAGTGGTAGAGGGTAATACAGCGAGGGAATAAGCATACGGCTCCTGAATCTAAGACGAGACCAACGACTGATTAAGGTCTGAGTCTTTACAGCAGGAGAAATGGGCGACTGGATGGGGGCCGATCAGATTTGTTATCTTACATCTGTGTAAATAAAAATAACAGGCTGCAAATCACACAAAAGCCGACGTACCTCCCTGCTATGTGATCTCCCGCGTTAAGAGGACGCCTGCGAGCTGGGAGTTCGTATGGTTATTATTACCGGTGTTATTTATTGACTGATATGGTGCTGTCTATGTAATGTATCAGCGCTGCGGAATAGTAACCGGCTCGTGAGGTTACCGTGGCCTTTCTCTATTAGTAATTTCCACGGCTGGGCCCCAGTCCTTGAGGTATTTCCGAGCTTCAGAGGTTTACACAGGGACAGAAGCGTGGGAGGCTGCAGCCGGAATAAGATGTTTCCGCCTCTGCCGCCTTTCCTTCCTGACACCCACGCAATGCTTTATCAGCAGGGGGGGGATCTCCCAGCGGGGGAGGGGAGCGAGGGGGAGGGGAGGAGATTACATAGCACTTAACCTCTCAGGTAGAGACAGTCTGGGTGAGGGGTGCGGGGCGAGTAACATCTGGCAGGAAAAGGCTGTGCGTGAAGCACACAATCGACATTCCTGACATTTTTATTTTTTTTAAGCCTTTGTGTGTAAGAATAGTAACAGGTTTCTACGCATATAACACGGGATCATTTACATTACATTTATTTATACAGCGCAGGCAGATTCCGCAGCACTGTTACAGTCAGAAGAACAATTTAGACATACAATAACGCATACAATAACACATACGATAACACATACAATAACATATAAACTAACGCATACAATAACACATACAATAACACATACAATAACGCATACAATAACACATACGATAACACATACAATAACACAACACATAGAATAACACATACAATAACTGGTGCAAAGGAGAACAGGGCCCTCAATATAAAGCGTTTAATAAAACTCTCATAATTCATTAGAAATTCACATTTGTAATTTTTCAGTTAATCTGGTGCAATTATAATACTAAGTAAATAAAGGATAATAATAATAGGAAGAAATCGAGAAGAAGAAATAAAGGATAATAATAACAGGAATAAGTGATAATAATAATAATAACAACAATAATAATAATAAGAAATAAACAATAATAATAACAGGAATAAATGATAATAATAACAATAATAGGAAGAAATAAAGGATATTAATAATAACAATAATAGGAATAAATAAAGGATAATTATAATAAGGTGTAAAAAGATTATATTCTGAAACAAGTTCAGGTGAAACCAATACAGTATTACAGAATAGGGAGCTATTAAAGCAGACTATTATTATTTATTGGGTTATATAGCGCCATCATAGTCTGCAGCGCTGTACGACCAGCCTGCCAATCTACTGCCAAAAAATAGCGTTTAAGTGCAGCTCCCAACTGTTAGTCTTCAGAATGCGTTATTCCCCGAGTGACAAAAATACAGCTTTCTGCACGGTGTTCTTTTTTATATATTGACATTTATTGCACAGATTTCATGTCTAACTGTACCGGGGTATTCAGGGGCAGGTACAGGGATATTCAGGGCAGGTACCCGGGAGGGTATTCAGGGGCAGGTACCGGGGTATTCAGGGGCAGGTACCGGGGTATTCAGGGGCAGATACCATTCCAGGGGATTTTGTATGTAAAAGATATTTAATCCTCACCCAGTGGACCTTGCTTTGCTCTTGCCGCCCCACCATGGTGCCAATTACAGGGGCAGCTATGGGGGGCTCATTCTCTCCGAATTGTGTTCAGCCAGTAGATGACAAATACGGTCCAGGTTCCCATTCTATGAAGCGTGCTCTATAAAGTGATACAGTCATGGTGACGCTGTGTCTGGAAGCACCGGCGATCCGGCCGTCTCTTGACACCCCAGACTGGGCCTGTTATGGGTGTTGTGTCTCACTGATGAGCCACGGAAGGCCACCGGCCCTTACAATTGACTTTCACATTTAAAGGTCCTTTTCCCCTCGGACATTACATTTTGTAGTATTTTAAACTAAAGGTGGGTCATTTCATGTTTTAATCACAACAAAAAACTTTAAAGAAACGTTTTCAGTTTCTATGGCAACAAACTATCGGAGCCTTTTTTTTCACACGACAATTAAATGTTCCTGGCCAAAATACTGAATGAGGCAACATTTAGTTACAAGGTGGAACGGCACCTTTAAAAGCCAACACCTAATGGCGCTCTAATATTGTATCTGTCTCTTTCACACAGCTTACCCTGCAGTCTCTCTTTTGTCTCGCACTAACTCCACCTCTGCACACATCGCCCACTTACCCTCCCTGCCCCCATCTGTCACATTCTCTCTTTTATTGCACATCAAGGTGTCACAATCAAATGCCCCCCCCCACACTCTGACTCTAACACCATCTGCCCCACTGTCACATATTTCTACCTCCCGTCTCATGACATACGGTGTCACTGGGAGCCTCACATTTTGTATAAAGAACAGCTTTGGCACCAAAATGCAAAAAATGAAGCAGTCACCCTAGCGACCAGAGACATGTTATGCACTTCATACATGACCCGACTCAGTCTAACATAGCCTTCCCCTCTGTCTTACTCACCCTTATAGCGTCTGTACGTCTGTGTTGCACACTCACCCTACAGCGTCTGTATCTGTGCTACACACTCACCCTACAGCGTCTGTATCTGTTACACACTCACCCGACAGCATCTGTATCTGTGTTGCACTAGAGTGTTTACCTGTGCATTGCACACTCACTGACACTACCCTTACCAGGTCCACTTGGCATGAACGGTGTGAGTACACTGTAGCCGAGTGCTGTCATTTTTCCCATAACACATTTCATTTTACATATTGCTGCCCACCACACATAGCGCCGCCCTGCAGCATGTGGGATGTATAGACTCGTTTAATGGGACACTCTGGCCGTTATTCAGTTCCATGCATAAGATAGCTGAGAGCCGCCTTGAAATGTCTCTCCCTGTCAGTGCGTGAAGGGATATCAGAGCCCCCCAGCTGTCACGCATTCAGTGGAACGCGTTCCCTGCGCAGTAGTGCGCATGCATGAATACTGACCGCCATCTCTGGCTCATGTAACATTTCCAGGGGGTCTCATGAGACCCTCGCTCACGCATACACAGAGAGTACCCACACTGCTTACTGGGCAAGTCTAACTACAAAGTATTGTTAATTTAACCCTTTGCTATTACCCCTGTAGCAGTTTACCCCTGCTCTCTGCCCCACACCTGTCTGGGCACACTAAGGTAATATTTCTTTATATAGCCTTTTACCCCGGACCCAACCCCCAATCCCCAATTCCTTAAATGAACCCGTTTACCCCCCCTGCCTGCACTGTCTGCCCCTGTGCCTTCCCGCTCCCCCCTCCTCCTGTGCCTGCCCTCCCATATTTGGGCACAGGAAGCCTCTGGGCACTCCCCGCCTGCGTGTTTCCCAGCGCCCGCCCCCTGATGTCACGGCTTGCCTAATATAGTAAAGGAATCCGCAAGAGGGGGGGCAGTGACGTCACGCGGGCCGTGTGGACGCACAGAGAATTAACCCTTTGCTCCCAGGAACACCATAGAGCCTGCTTTCTAGCTGTCAGGCCCGCATAAGGTTACACACTGCGCGGGAAACACATTGTAAGGCCTTATCCATCACCGAGTGTGCAGCGGGGGTTATGCCCCATATGATTATTACCGCCTTATTAGTTTTACCCCCCCTTCCTGTTCGTTTCTGCCTTGTATATTATATGTGCTTTTGCCGTTACATGTTAACCCCCCCCCCCGGTTTTCAGAGCGGCCGTATTTCGCGACTAGGGCTAATCTCAGCACTTTGTTTTGGTTGCCGGTGTCCCGAGTTTCTATTACAGTCCCGTTTGCTGAATAGTTTATTGCCGGTATGCTGCTGTCCCTTTAAATAGTTCCCGTCGTGCCGCCGTTGTCCCCGCCCCCTAGTGAGTAAGCAGTATAAATAGCTTGTCTTTCACGCTTCTCGCCTGTAGCCGCTTGTGATAGGAGAGAGATTGAGGTCGCGCTCAGGAAGCTGAGAACCCCCGAGTGCTAAACGTTCCCGCCGGCGACCCGATTTCCGTCCCTGCAGCATGGAGGTCCAGTACTTATCGCACCAGGAGGCTGTGCATCGCGAAGCCCAGAGGATCGCCTCTCTGTCTGCCTGGAAGCTGTTGCGCTCCCGGAGCCAGCGCGGGGGGATGAGGCTGCACCGTTCCCTGCAGCTTGCCCTGGTAATGCGAAGCGCCCGGGAGCTGCTGATCAGCTCGGCCCCCGAGCCCAAAGCGGCACCCCCGCCAGCAGCAGCAGCAGCGGCGGCCGCAAGAGAGAGCCGCAAAAGGAGGTCCTGCGGATCCCAGGTGGCCGAGCTGGTGCCCTACAAGCGGGCATGTCTGTGGCAGGAGACCCCTCAACCGCAGCTCCAGGAGGGAGCCTTCCCTGGCCTGGCGCAGGTGCTGCAGAAGCTGCTGATGTCTTCGCAGGTGGTGGGAAGGTGCCGGGCTCTGGGTACCGGGCACATCCCGGGGGTGAACACCAGAGCGGTGGAGGCTTTCTGAGAGCGGAGGGCAGGATCGTTTGCCTGAAAGGGGGAGCTCTGTACCCCCAGGAGTCACCGATGGGACTTCTTCATGTGGTTTAATTCCACCTACGAGGCTGCCGGGCCGCCTGGCTACGAGGGGGCTCCCAGGGGCCCATCGCTAACCGAATGGAGCGCTTCCTGTAGCGGAGCGGCAGAAACGCCGATACCAAGCCGTGGAAGCCACGCTTCGGGGTCCTCACCCGCCGTAAAGACGCTTATTCTTCTGGGTGAGCTCCATGGAGGAAGCTGGAAGAGAAGAGGTTAACAAGCAACCGCAACAAAGTAACCGAGCCGGTTCATTCCGGAACAAACCAGTGACTCAGGGGAGTCCGGGCGCAGTATCTACTGACTGAGTCACAGCCGAGAGCTCGCGGGGTGGGCATCCCGCACTTTGAAGCTATCAACCCCCCCCTTCCTGGACTAAACGTGACGTGGGGGGGCTGCTGGCGGACCCCCATACCGATTATGTCTGGGGGAGGGGGGCCGCTGTCGTAACGCAGCAACTCTTTCATCCTCAGCCAGCAGTGAGGGGGGGGGTTTCTTGACGAACTGTATATAGAACTTACGAATACAATAACTCGCTGCTTCCATATCTGGCACCGATGGGGTTAACTGGGTATTGACTTATCCGAACGGATTCGGTAACCCCGCTGCTTTCGGGGGTCTGTTGGCGGGATGTCCGTGTTATGAGCTCATGTGTCTGTCTGTTTATAATAAAGGAATTATTGTGACGTTTGCCTCCGGTGTGTTTATGGGATGTTCCGCTGAAGCATTCGGGCGGCTGCTTCATTAATACACATTACAAAGCATTCGCGGCGAGGCTGCAGCTCTCCGCGAGATGGGGAAGTCGGCGCAGCTGCTCATTAGCGCGGGGATAATGCGGATCAGCAGGAATTAGTGACTCATGACCGGAAGTCTGGCTCATTCATTTACAGCGTGCGGGGGTAAAACCGGAGCAGGCTGCTTCCTGGGGAAATCCTGCCTACGGGGGAGTAGGGGGCATGTAATAGAGCAGCGATGGTACGGGGCAGTTATAGGGGCTAGGCGGTAGTTATAGGGGCAGGTGTCATTTAATAGATCGGTGCAGGGCAGTTATAGCGGTAGGGGTCATGTAACAGAGTAGTAATGGGTAGGGGGCAGTTATAGGGGTAGGGGGGCATTTAATGGAGCAATGATGGGTACAGGGTAGTTATAGGGGTAGGGGTTCTGTAATAGAGCAGTGATAGGTATAGGGCAGTTATAGGCGGTATGGGGCAGTTGTAGGGGTAGGTGGCATGTGATAGGTATGGGGCAGTTATAGGGTAGGGGGCATGTGATAGGTATGGGGCAGTTTAGGGGTAGGGGCAATGTAACAGCGGTGATGGGGCAGAGGCAGTAGATTCGCTCTGACACACGTCGGGGTGCAGTGGCCCGAAGTTAAGGCGCCCCATTTGAGCTGGTAAATTGCTACGCGATGCAGCCGTCCCATTCACAGAGCACATTTTGGAACCGATCTCTCGTCACATGAAGCAGCCGGCCCCCCGGCCCCCGGCCCCCGGCCACATCTTTACGTTACGTTCTTTAAAGCTGTGCTTCTCCGTGTTCCACATTAGAAACATAGAAAGTGACGGCCCGTCCAGACTGTTGTTGTTATTATTATGAATGGTTACGTTTTATATATGTATATACACCGGTATTTTTTAATATATATATATTTACACTACAGATATAGTGGGATTTGAGGGTCCGGCCTGCAAGCTTCCCCTCTAGCCTTAAAGCCCCATCGTGCATGAACGGCGGGTTTCTGGGGGGCTCGTGAGCTTCCATTCCAAGAGTTAATGTTATATTTTATTATTAAACTCCTTTCTCCATGCGTAGCGAGCCCCAGGTGAAGCGGTATGCGTTAGATAACGGGGGGCTGCCCTGCCCTGTGGATAACACATAGGAACGGTTACCGTACGAAAATGATAGCAGACTTTAAGTCGCAGGAACTCTCCATGGTTTGGTCACCGTAGGAGAGTTGTGGTTTCCTATGCTAGAAGGGCTAAGCGGGCCCTGCATAATGTATAATTCAATGGGTGGATGAAGCGCGCTGATTTAACTCTGCATTATACAGGGCCAGCCAAGTTGTTATTGCGGCAGAAGCTCACCGGGTTTGGACCTTTTGCGGGGCCGGTTAATGTGATTGTGTTGGGTGATGCAGCGTGACATCATCGCAGCACGGCGGGGAGCATCCTCTGTGTCATACCTAGCGATAGCGTGTCACAGTTGTGGGTCCGCTATCGTTCGTGATGCGTTGTGACTCAAACTTTCTGTCTGAGGTCATTCTTTCAGAGTCGTTGTGGCTCGGGCTTCATTCAGCGGGTTTATGGCGGAGATTCTCGCATTGTGACCCCCGTCCGATGCGCACTTTGTACTACTTTGTATTCAGTAAAACGCTTTTGTCTTTAATTCCTCGCTATGTACCAGTGACAGCTGCAGGGGAGGGGGGTCCTTCTTCAGTTGTGATCCTAAACCCCCCTAAATGCCCTCATCATTTAGGTGATGATTCCCCTTCTGCTAGTGATGTGTGACTGCCCCCTGGTGGCGTCTTGCTGCATCCTCCTCCTTTAATGTGGTCGATGAAGTAAAATCAGCCCAATTACTTGGTCATCAAACACATAAAAAAAAATAAAAGCTATAAAATAAATATAGAATTACGTGATTTGGTTCCGAGGGCTTCGGATAATTCATAGAATAGAATTTTGGTGTAAAGGCCTATGAGCTGTTATCTTGGCAAAGGGTGGCAATATTAGCGGAGGGCACTGTGTATTAACTATTTCCACAGTCACAGTGGGCTTTATTCACTAAAGGCAGAGTTGTCATAGGGGTTTGTAGGAGAGTTGTGGTTTTAGCCCCCTCTCACTATTCATCACAAAGGGCCAACACTTCTCCAGTGTAAAATGACCCTGTATAAAGCATAATTCAATGGGTGAGGAGCCGTAAGAGAAATCTCCCTGATTTCACTATACATTATACAGGGCCAGCCAAGCTCTTCCCGCAACAGAAGCTCATTGATGTTGAACTTTTATAAGGAACCCTGTCAAGGCTGTCAAAAGTACTGGGATCAGCCAATCAGAGGGGCCAGTCTCCTTACTCTCTCGTTGACTCCTAATCTAACATTTTATATACAGAGAGGAGCACAAGGACAGTAGGAGGTGCACAAGGCAGGACAATGTGCCACAGAAGCATAAGGTGTGCTTACGGGAGGTTCTTAGGGCAGGGTGATGGGTGGGACATGGGCAGATCAGTAGGTGGGTGGGGGCAGGTGGGAAGGGAGTGGGGTAATGGGATGGGGGTAGGCTGATGGGATAGGCATGGAGTAATGGGATCGTGGGGTGGGCAGCTGGGATGGGGTAATGGGACGGGAGTGGGGCAATGGGATGGGCATGGATCCCAGTAAAGACTTAAAGCCTGGGGCCCACGATTCCTGATGGCGGCCCTGCTTGGCAAACTACCCTCCGACCAAACACACTAATCTTCACGCTCGCACTCACACTCACACTCGCCCTGCAATGCTCTCAAATAACAAAGGATTCATGTAAGAACAACCGTGTAAAGCAGTTTACTATTTATTTCTTTTTTTTCTTTTAAAATGCATCAAAACATCTTTGTTTTTATTGATAGTTTTTTTTTCCTTTTTTTTATTCTAAAATCAAACAGGAAAAAAAATGGCAGGATAAAAAGTAAAAGAGCTTTATCAGCTTTGCATTTATCAGGGCCATTTTTTGGCCATTTTTTTTTTCGTTGAAATTGTGACCACGTAATCCTTTTTTTTTTGTGTGTGTGTGTTTTAAGTCATTGGTTCATTAACCCTTCCCCTGCCCGAGAGATAGCCACGGTGGGAAAGCATCGAGCTGATTGGCGCAACACGGCGGTGAAACCGCCCCCCCCCCCCCCGCGGGATCCTCTGGCAAGGAAGGGGTTAATTTGAAAAAACATTTCCCTTAAAGTGGCGAGCTGATGTTTTATTCTGAGATCATTTCTATGAGTACACAAAATATTTCATTGACGAGACTCGCAGAATGTGTTTAAGTATAACAGTAAAATAATAATTTGTCCAAAAATAGATGATTTTGCTTTTTTTTTTTTTAAATACGTTTTAACTTTGCACGTTATTAAAATAGTTGTACAGTGGTTTCTGAAGCCCCACACCTTGTATTTTCCTCTGTCATATACATCGCGTCCTGTAATCTGTGTAATTCTTTGTACAGACAAAATATTCTATAGCTACACGATAAATAAAATTTGGCAATAGACTCTTTTATAACACAAAAATAATACTTTTCTACATTTCCATAACATTGCACCACATATAGCAGAGGCGTAGTCTTGGGGGCGCGTGAACGCGGGGCGTAAAGTTCAATAATGGGATTCACGTTCTCGTTATCGTCATAACCCGGATACATCTTCCCACCGGAAAGATACGGAGAATCTGTCGGCAGATCGGCCCCATTCGGCCCCGTCTGGTCGCCCGGTTCTCCTGCTGTAAAGATCTTGTCTTAGATTCAGGAGCCGTATGTCTATCCCATGCTGTTTAAATTCCCTCACTGTATTAGCCTCTACCACTTCTGCTGGGAGGCTGTTCCGCTCATCTACCACCCACTTAATAAAGTAAAACTTCCTCACATTCCATCTACGCTTCTGAGGCCTCTAACATTTCTCCTCCTTTAAATCAAACTTCCCTCCTGTACACCCTACAACGTAAGATTAACGCCCCCCCATCTATATATTCAACTGGTGACATCGGCACAGGATGCCACTCATCATCCCCCGGGCCTTTCTTACGTTATGCTTTAATAGGCCAAGTAGGACCCCAAGGAAACAGATCGCGAAGGGTGGGCCGAGGGTGGGCTTTAAGAACTCAACCCTGTAAACAAATTTGATATTTAGATTAAGTGGAACAGCCTCCCAGCAGAAGCGGTAGTGGCTAATCCAGTGAGGGCGTTTACACATGCATGGGATGGGCATACGGCTCCTGAATCTAAGAAGACAGGCGGACAAGACGGGCCGAACGCGCCTCATCTGCCATCAAATCCAACGTCTCCATGACCTGTGGTTCCGTGAGCCCAAACTCGCCCTACTTTATTCTACAAGCAAAGCAGCAGGCGCTTCCTCTACACCCACACGGGCGACCAATCAGGGGCTTCCCATCGCTGCGGAAGGGGTTAACGATAATAAGGGAACGCGTCGCTGCGTAATATATACGAACATGCAGTGCAAGTCCATGGAAATGCCAGGCGGAAGCATGCGTTCCGTTCCCCCTAAAATCCCCCAAAACGTACCGTTTAACCCTCTATTCACAAGGCAACTTTTGCATCGAACACGAAGGTCTCGTCAGGACCGCTTTAAGAAATAAAATACAAAGAAGTGAAAATAGGGAGGTATTTTTCCTTTGTGCTGCGACGCGTCTGTGTACAGGGCCATGTCTGCTAAGCCTGCGGCCTGTATATATGTACGGTATATAAATATATATATAGAGAGAGAGGGGGGGGTGGTATGGGCGCCTGAAATAATCTGCGACCTGAGTTCCTGGTTGTGTTATATTCCCCCCTCCTCTCGCAAGGCGATGGAAAACGCTTCATTTATTTAGTGCAAAGAAGACAAGCGCCACGTTGTGAATAAACGTCAAAGGGAAGAGCAACACGGTGAGCCTGTGTTACAGACCCGCTGGGCGGCCATGTTGCCTGAACCTCTGCGTGGCGCGGGGAGATGACATCATCAGTACGGCCGTAGCACGCGGCTACAGCTAGAAAGGCCATAACGGGGAGGGTCAGCGCTCCATCCTTTTAGAACATGGTGGCCCGTCGTCCGCGCCCCCCCACGCGGTGCGACAGGGGGCGGCTAAGGTGGTCACGCAGGCTGACTATCGCTACACGTGCATACATCACTCTAACCACATCCGTGTGCAAGCAGAGTACTTTACGACACGTGTTTTCATGCCTTTGTTGCTCGTTAATATAGAAAGCTGCATAGTTTCAGCGGAGGAGGGGAGGAGAATTCGGTTTCCCTGCGTCCGTCCGTCTGTCCGTCCCCCTCGGAACATCCAAAGTCTTTGTGCTCTCATTGATGCGGCTCCTGCCCCCCCCCCGTCATGTCACCGGCAGCATTTAAGTAACTTTTTAGGGCTGGATTTACATCGTTGTTGTAATAACCAGAAAATGATGTCCTCCGGCTTCCCCAGTGACCGCGGAGGATCATCGCTCCGTCCCTCCCGGACTCTCACCCCCGTTTCAGAATTCGGCATCAGAGATCTAGGTTTCTCGATAAACGCGCTGGGGGGGAATAACGACCGGACGACAGTGAGGTCAGCCGAACACTCGCTTTAATACGGACTGGAATGGATGCACGTCCTAAGAGAAAGAGCCGGCCCTCAGACTTTCACAGAAAGTACAGCTCTCGCACATTCTACGCTCGCTCCGCACGCCCGCAGCGGGTCCGTCTCTGCGCACGCGGCCCCCCACACACGGGGTCTCTGACGTTACAGCGGTATCTCGACTTAAAAGGAAGACGGAATTTACGTAAATGAACAATTCCAGGCGGTAGGTATTATCCAGGACATTAACAGGACATGCAGTTACAAATCTGATTTTTAATCACATCTCTTATTTTTGTTTTTTTTTCCGACATTTAGGGAGGGGGCTTTCCCCGCCACGAACCATTTAAACAGACGGCTGCTCATGCGCGGCCCGGAGCTGGAAATGCCGGGAAGCCATGCTTTATGATTTGTAAACCGATAGCCCCCTTTACTCGTTTGTAAAGGGCGCTGAGCGCAATAATTAAAACATCATACATTAAATAACTGGTGCATGCCACGCGATAACGAACAAGCGGGCGCGAGAACCCCCTGCAACCCCGCGCTGCATTCAATGCGTCCAATTCGGTTTGGGTTTATCAATACAATGACAGCGACCACCATGCACCACGTCCATCAAACAGTCCCTTTATCTATCATATGCTTTATCTATCTTTAGACTTTGCCCCAGAGGTGTTTAGCTGGATGTCCGCTTCCAATCAACAGATTCCAGTCTCCAGCTTTAGAAAGGTGGAGTCCGGAGAGGGACGCGGCTCGGCCAGGGGGACATTTTGCTTTTCGGGAGCCCAAAGTAAAGCCGGCGACCAAGCTGTCGGGGCGACAACCGCCAGGATCCTACGACGGGACCCTCTGCAATGAATGCGTTAATACTGCCGTGCTACCTCTGGCTTATTGCATTTAGGTGATAAGACCCTCTTAATACAGTTGTGTTACTACACAACAATCCCTCGCTTGTTTCCATTTTCTCCCCTTTCATGCTGGAGGAAAAATAATATTGTGTCGAAAGGAATTTTCAGCTCGCCACTTGGAAAGGGATTCCACTTTTTGCCCTCTTCTACTCCCTTTTTTTTTAAAATTCAATATATATATGTATATTTAACACTTTTTTTTGCCATTTATAATATTCATGCATCCGCCACACTCCGAATCTAACATTTTCAAACAAAGTCGGAAAAAAGCATTTTTTTAAAATAAGCAACGCAATTTTCTTTTTTTTTTTATGTTTCGGATTTGGGACTTTCAAGCAAAAATCAGATGTTTAATCAAATGTGCTTTTTTTTTTGTTGTTTTTTTTTTTTTCCAACATTTTTTTTTTTTTTTTTTAATTTTCTCATTTCCGCAGGCAATATGAACAAATATGAGCGCTAAACACTCGTGTGTGTGTGTGCATCTGCGTGCTCTCTCCATAACATTAACCGGCACACGTTATATCCAATCTTTTGGATGATAAAACTCATCAATACAAATTGAAAAAAATAAAATTAAATAATAATAATACCATGTTTTGTACATTTGTTTTTTTTTCAAAAGTTCTCTGCAGCTTTTTAGAAACTCTAACGCCATTTTTTTGCGTTTTTATTTTTATTTTTTTGTTGTTTCTTCTTCATCTTCTTCGTCTAGATGGGGAAATTCGACCAGTTGAAAATGGTTCAGAATTGACATATCGAGGAGGTGCTCAGAGAAAAGGGGGGGAGGTTTGCGGTAAACATGTTATCCTCCTGAGTGTCATCTACTTTCTTCCAACGTACAGAAGCCCTCCCAAAATATATTGTATTATAAAAAGCATGCTGCGAGGGCATCCTTCCTTTCCCCCAAAAAATTCACAGGGAATAATAGGAAGATTCTCTTTTTTTGGTGGAGATTTTTGTATTTTTCTTTTCCGGGGCATGTATTTCTCCTCCCCCCAATCTCACTCCTTTTTGCAGACGTGTCTTTGATTTCCCTGCTAGGTTGAAGTTTTTTTTTGTTTGTTTCCTGTAAACATATATATAGATATATTTGTATATATTTATATATATATTTGTTTGTTTTTAGCACCAGTCGTCCTCCTCACTCTCACTGTAACGTTCGTGACGAGATTTTGTGGGTCGCGGGGTCCCGTGGGAATAGCCGTTGGGCAGCCTGCGCCCGTGTGGCGAAACTGGGGGTGCCCCTCCGGGGTCGGCAGTCCTGGAGGAACGCTGGTCGCAGGGGTGAGGGCCCTCGTAGGAGGAATCCCGGTAAGGACCGCTGTGCCTGCATCCAGCACGGGGGGCGTCAGAGCAATGTCCCCTGGCGTGACGGTGGGATCGAGGAGAGTCGTTGTGTGGGGACCTTCTCTCGCTGCTTCCTGCGTGGCTGTCACACTGGGGGTATCTCCGTTGTAGGGGGTTGGTCATTCTGCAAGGGCTCTGCTGTTGCTGTTGGGGGGAGCAGACGCTGGCAGGCCGGCGAACCACCGGGGAGTAGGTAACTCGCGGCCTAGGGGTTGGGGGCAGCTGGGGCAGCTGTCGCCTTCCTCTGCGGGGTGTGCTGGCCCCAGAGGTTGAGGGCACGGGGCTGCCATCCACTGAACTACTGCCCTACACAAAAATCCAAACAAAATGGGAATTCAAGAGCGAGAGAAAACACGAAGAGGAGACACGCGAGGGAAGTGGTACACAAGACACAAGAGGGAAGAGACAGAGAAAGAGGGCAAAGTGAAGAGAGAAATGACAGATGACGGGTAAGAGGACAAAGGGTTGGTTGATAGCGGAATAAGAAATGCAAGAGGAAGAAATGTCAAAAGAGAGAGATGGGAGATCAAAGGGATGGGAGACGACCGCCAAGAGCAATCGAGAGAATGATTACGAATGAATGAAAAGTGATGGAGGAGAAAAGACAGAGAAGTAAAACAACAAGAGAACAGGAATGATGAGGTGTGTAGATAGGACGTATCCCAGAGAAGCAGGTATAAGAAGGTGGGTCGAGAGAGAGAGGCAAGGAGGGACAGAGGCGCCCTCACACAGATATAGAGGGGGTTCAGGAGAGGTTAGGAGGGTAAGGATGCCACAGCGACAAGAAATAATAAGAATAATAACAAAAATAAAAAACGGAAAAAGTGGAAGAGAGATGGATTTTCTGTAAGTTTTTTGTGCAGGAACAAGCAGTTTGAGCAAAAACAAGCAGGGAGTAGAGACAGAAGATCCAACCAAAGCAGGAGGTGGCAACAAAAAGAGATAAAGCCCCCAACAACACTACCCTTTTCTTCCCCAACCCCCCCTGCAGTTAATAGTAGGGCTAATTGAAATCCCATTCTGAGATATGAGCAGCAGGAGAAGTATGGCAGTATGGGAAGCTGATACCCCAGCAAGAGGGGGGAAGCAGGTAGAGGGAGGAACAACACCAGAGAGAGGAGGGAACATGAAACAAAGGGGCGTCACACTGGCACCCCCTCCCAACCAAAAATAAATACCACAAAGGTGAGGAATTGAGAAAAAAGGGGTAAAAGATGAAGGGCGATTTTTTTTATATAGGTATATACAACCCTCCCCTGGCGGAGACCTGCAAAACCTCCAGATTTACCCCAATTCTAGTGCGGTACCCCTTTAACTCCACAAAGGTCCCCCTAATGTCATACCTAGCCCCCTAAACAGCATGCAGCTGACAGATTTACAGAACTTTAGGTTAATTCATCAACAGCACAACCCAAACTTTCCTCATTACACTAAAACACAAACACGGCATTCCATGTGATGGTTCTGAGAAGGGGTGACCCACCTGTCTGTGTGGGGCATAGTCTCTGCCCCCACTCGGTGAACGTGAATTTGGCCTTCCGTAGTCTAAACGCTCCCGATCAGAGCCGGCGTGGTGGTGGTGGTGATGATGGTGGTGGTGGTGATGATGGTGATGTTTTCGGTCTCGGGTACGTCCGCGCTCCTCAGAAGGCAGGTCACATGACTGCGTTGTAGTGCTGAGTTCTGTGCCAAGACCTGTAGGGGGGGGGGGGTAAAGAAAAGAGTTGTGTAGGAGAGGTTCAGTCTTCTTGATGGTTAGACGCCACCTGAATTTCCTTTTGGTAGTGGAAGGTACTTTTTCAGACCATCGTGACCACAGTTAATATTTTACTAAAGAGAGGGCATAACCGAGATCAAAATGAGAAATCTCTCCATTCCTCAAATTCCTGCCAATATTTAACAGTTCTATCTTCATTAAATGTTACCCTCATTCATTTCATTTTAAACCATCTTGACATTCCCAGCAGAGATGCCCTCACCTGATTCTAGATCCCCATATCGGTTGAGAGACTTCTCAGACACCCGGTGTCCCCGTTCCCTCCTGCGCTGATGCCCATGACGAGGTCCTTCTTCAGGCGTCACCCTCTCCAAGGAGTAATCATTCAATCGAATGCCTCTGGCCTGGGAATGGCCAAGCATAGAGGTGGACCGCTTCATGGGGCTTCCATCTGCAATTGTCTGCAACATAAATTTTCGGGCGTATAATGCATTTTATTCACACAATTTAATGAACACATTGTTTATATACACATTTTATGACTTTATGGATTTATGGAAACAGCGGGATGTCTCAATGCATTATTATTGTAACTCTTTGGTTGTAGGACATCTATAATTTCAAGGGGCAGGAGAATCTTTCTGCGGTAAATACATATATATATCTTAGAGCGAATGAATGTTCTTAGACGTTGAAATGCATGTAAAGAATGTGGGATTTGTATTTACATGCCACGTCGGTTCCATTACTTCTTTAGGGTCTCATACACCGTCTGCCCGAGGAGAGTTCGACTAGACGTGAATAGACGTGATGATCTGGAGATGACCAAATCCAGCTAGGGTGGTCTTAACAGAGCGCAAGACCCCCTAACATTAACAATGGCCATGGAGGGACTTACGTTGCTTATGTAACCAAGTAAGGCATTCTGACGGGTATTTTCACGATTAATTCCTTAACATAAATTCTGCTGTTTTCGGGTTTTTCCACTAAAGCGATAGTTGGCTGCAGTGTTGTGGTTTCAACTTCACTATACATTAAAAAAGGCCAACTCTAGCGAAGAAGAGCTTATCAGAACAGATCTGTCTAATGATTAAGACCAAGATATCTTCCGGATTGAACTACTTTATGCAGCTCACTCCTTCTTCCAGAAGAAAGCCTTAATTCACTATGCATTATAAATTGCCATCCTTGCTCAGAAGCCTGAGCTGGCCCTGCACAATGCATAATTCAATCAGCGAGGTGGCTTTCAAGAAATCACACTAATCTAAATATGCTTTATACGGGGCCATCCAAGCTAATTTGCAGCAGAAGCTCGCTGGAAGTGACCCCTCAGAATGTAACGTGACATCGGTGAGATGAAACTTCAGCTCTCCTTCCAACTCCCACTTTGGGTAATAAACCTCTTTGTTGTGACATTTAGGGCTGCCGAACCCTGCAATCCCCTCATACCCAGCAAACATTCTGAGCTCCGAGAAAAGAGGGGGCATCAGGGGAGGAAAAAGGGAGCGAGGGATAGGCTGTGTAGAAACTCATTAGTTATTTTAGATGCACTCAGACAACACAAACAGAATGCGAGGATTCCGCTAAAACATTTTGTTTTAATTTACTAACGTCGCTACAGGTGCTAAACCAGGTTTGGGAGGGGGGGGGGTCAGACAAACCTGAATATCCCTAAATTTACTAAACACCAAGTTAAATAAATGCTCACACGTTCATCTAATGCTGAGAATCTATTTAAAAGCATTTCATGCCGGCCCTGAGACTATGGGCTACCGGGAATTTCCACCCGTGAATCAGACTAGCTTCATAGGTTTCTTTATTACCCGGTGTACGGTTACACGCATGCTACACGTGTCCTACAGCCGCACATATCTGCACTACATACTAAAGACATGTTACACACGGGTGATGTGAGAAAGCGTGTGGATGTACGGACAGGTGCTGTTGTGTATGAAGGCATTTACATGTGGCTATTTGTACTTAGTGGTATGCGTTATTATTTAACGACTTACATAGCGCCATCATATTCTGCAGCGCGGTACAATAGATAAACGGGGGCTGCATCACATAAAAACTTGGACTTACAGACACAAAAGGACAGGAGGGCTTACTTAACGTTTGTGTTTGTTGTGAATGACAATTACTTCGTACACAACAATGAAAACACAATTAGAATGCAATCAACAAAGCGGAGTCTCAGAAAGAGCCGACGGACAGACAGAGAGAAAGATGGAGGAAGAGGAACGAGCAAAACGAAATGGAGAGGGAGAAAGAGTGAGTGAGAGAGAGGAACACGGAGTGCGTGAGAAGACACATTATTGATATTACATACACTGAGATTAATTCCTCTGGAGCGGGGTTTCCTTCGCGGCTACAACAAGACAACAGACAGAGGGGAGAGAAGAGACAACCGGGAGGGACAGGTCACGGGGCAGTGTAAGACAGATAGCATGGGGAGAGACGGGAGGGCAAAGAGAGAAAGAGAACACAGGTTAACAGCAGTACGACACTTTCATAAACCTAGTGTCCCGTGTTAGCGAGAGATGGGGAGAACACGATACACCGACCACAAGGAGAGGACACGGTACACATAGACAGAGGAGGATGGAGTCCTCCCGGGTAACACCACGTGTGCCACAGCCCCATCCCTGAAACTATGGGGGGCGTTAAATCAGAGACAAAGAGAGAGAGAGGGGAGAACTAGGAGATCTGAAGGAGCAAGAACACAAAGGAGGAACGTTAGAATTCCAATGTTAAAGGAAGTCCCTGTGACCGGAGCCTCCGGACCCCGAAAAGACATGGGCAGTGGATCTAAACCCCTGTCAGGTCAGAATGATCTGTATGTGCCTGGGGCCGGTCCTCTGCGCCAGTTACTGGAGAAACGGGCCACTGCTAGACAAGACAGCCCAATGGGTTCCCTAGGACAAAAGCTAGCTCAGGAGGTACCGGTAATTATCTGCGCATGCACACTGGTAACGTGAACGCATCTGCCAGCCAGTACCTCTGGACCGATGAGTCCCTCTATGCATTTACATGAAAACAAATGTAGGGTATAAGGTGACGCTCGCCTATCATATGCATTAAAGTACATTTGATGTCGTTTTTATAGCTGTTTATGGCCAATATCACGCTGATCGTAATCTTAGTGGGGAGTAGGTTAGCGCTATCAGTATCACAATCAGTACGAATGTTTGTGGGAAATAACTACATTTGTTAAGAGATTAAATATTGCGGTTTAGCTCAGTTCAAATGGGTCAAAAACATTTCAGACTAAATTTTCAGTTCATTTTTGACCAATTAGTTTCTGGATAGCGAATTCAGTTTTCTGCCCGCACGTTTTGGACAAAAATTCGGGACCCATTTTAATTTTGGGAATTAAAATTGTTGCCTGACGCCCATATTTACTCTCACGCACTGATTTTAGTTCTCTCATGCTATCTGAATGTCTCGCTACCCTCTCTGCCGATAGTTTCTGCTTCAGTGTCTCACATCTTCTTGCTCTCCTGTCTTCTCTTCTCTTTCTTTTTCCGCTTCCCGGGTATAACCTCTTAGCGAACTTCAACCAAAATGGCAGTGCTTCTGGTGACGTCCACTCCTCCCTGATCCTCCAAGCATGGGAGAGGACATCAACAGAAGTTCTGCAATTTTACACTGCGTAAACCTTCCGGAAAAATGGCGGAGCTTCTTTTGATGTCCTCTCCCCTGATTGGAGCTTTCGGTGACGTCTCCTCCTAGATTCTCCAATGTCACATAAAGCTCCAAGATTACACATGTTATCTTGGTGAAAATGACAGAGCTTCTGGTCTCCACCAAAATGGCATTGCGTCCGGTGACGTCCTCTATCTCTACCCTTCAATCAGGGGAGAGGACGTCACCGGACGCGATGCCATTTTGGTGGAAGTTTGTGGGGTTGCGGACAAAGAAGAAAAAAGAGAAGAGCAAGAAGAGGATGTGAGACGGGGAAGTGGTCGTGAGAGAAGGTAGGAAGACATTCAGAGTGTGAGAGATTTCATTAAATTTGTAATTTGTAAGAAAAAGATTTTAAATTGGTGTAAAAAAATATTAAAAACCAGAACCCCTAGCAACAGGGGAATTGAACTTGTACCTTAACTGACTATTAAGGGTTTTTTTCAGTGGCTTTGTTCGGTACATTGATGACCTTTTTTAGGATAACTTGTGTTGATTCGTTCATGTTGTTCTGAGGGTCAATGTGTTGTGTTGGCCAGTAAATGGTGTCCAGTTCCTCAGTGGCCTGTCCAGGTTTGTATAAAATAGGATAGGCTCTGCTTAGGTACTATGTCTTGTTTGGGCAGTAAACCTGATCTTGGTTATCTGGGCCCACAGACACAACTAGTAGTAAGTCCATGGTTTGGTTTATATATATATATATTTTTATTTTTTTTGTGGAGCGCAGTCTTGGTGCCCCTTCTGTCTGCTGTGTGGAAAGGCAGAGACATAGGTCAGAATGTCACTCACCTGATTGTCAGCCGGTAGTCTTGGCATGGATGACGCTCTCCCGTGTTCCTCAATCACCAGGTACTGTTCACTGTCTGAAAAACCATCTAACGCCATCTCTCTCATCTCCACTGACTGTCAAACGAGAACGAGAAGAGACTCAATCCTAGCGCTGTTGAATGAGACATCATTCCTAGTAATGCTGAATGCCCAAACCCTTCCATGAAATTATCCTTTCAGATTTTATGGGGAGTTTTTGCCCGGCCTTCCCTTTTAATGGACCTGGTCAAGCCGGCTGTAGTCACATTTACTATGTGTGAAGTGGAGATTGGAAAGAAAAAAAAAAAAGCGATGAGAAATCAAGTAAAATAAATATGAATGATTTTTACTGACCTGAGAATTCGGCCAACTGTTGGTGTTCTCTTGTGTGCGCCCCCTCTCTGGGCTCCAGGTGCCGGTGTTACGGAACATTTGTTGGGCCTTTTGGGTCATCCAGGACTGGCTTTCCTTCATACCACCCTCAGGTATACTCCTGGGGAAAGAGGATAGAAACATAGAGTACATCCTGTACTTTGTTAAAAGTAGTTAAATATTCCTATCATATCTCCCACTCTCTTCTTTCCTCCAGACTGAACATATTGAGATCCCTTAGTCCAGAACTGTACCCAGAGATCTGCCCAGAGATCTTTCTGCCCCTAATGCCTCTATCTATCCAACCCATCACCTTGCTTGCTTTTTCTGATGCATTTATTGCATTGCATGATTACCTCAATGGTACATTTTGCTATTGTATTTTTTTACATTTATCAACATGAAACTGCAGCTACCACCCTCTCAACCATTCTTCTAATTTATTTAAAGCATTTTCCACCTAAAAAATAAACTTATACTGCCCAGAATGTCTACCATGTTGCAGACATAACTGAAATATCATACCATTAACATGATTTATAATATCACTAATAAAAATGTATAGTATATTAAGTCTAGACCTCGGTAATCGCCTCATCCTGACAATAGTGACAGGTTCAATAAGTCTGACGGGACATTCCAAAACTCTTTTAACAACTTTAGTGTAATTATCTTTAGTGTAATTATTTCTCGTTTCGGCTGCATGTGCGGGTGTGAGGATGGGCTGATACAGCCATACACAGGGCTGACTTCACTCACATCTCCCCTCCTGGCTCTTGCTGGGAAGACGGCAGAGCATTGAGTCCCAGGAGCCCATCCTGTGTGGGTGAAGGAGGCTCCATCCTCTGGAACATGAGCGGGGTCCGATTCTGAATGAAGCAAGGAAGACACATGTATCACGGGCTGCCCTAAAATTTACACATAGGTTTCGATGTACGGTATTGTAACATATTAATATAATTTAAAAAGGTATTATTTATGTTATTTGCATTAGCAAGGGGACAGTTTTGCTACAGGTACGGAGGAATTTTCCCGAGATAAACAGGTGATGTTACCTGCTCCTCCTGCAACACCTGGAGTCTCTTGGCTTTGCTCTGTCTGTAATACTCCATGATCATCATCGCAGCATAAATCTTCCCCACGGTGAGGTCAGTGGCTATCAGACGACAAATTAATACAAGGAATTCCACTTTATAAGTGAGACAATGGCCGTCACTTTAAGCTTACAAAGCTGGCTCCTCGGCAATTAAAGGCCTTGAATTAAGGACCCCGACTGACATAACGCCACACCAAAACTTGACAGCAACTTTAACGTTCTCTGCAAATCGAGTTAAACGGGACGGATGAACCACTTTTCCAGTCAACCACATTCTCAGACACTCGTAGGCCAAAGTTAACTGTTGCCCATACAGGTTCTCAACTAACAATCTAGCCTGGACCATACATTTCCTACGGCAGATGTGTGATAATTTAATTCTAACTGTCTGGCAATTGATTACTCTGTTATACCTGAATAGCAGTAACCTATAAGAATGATTTCAGATATGTGACATGAAAGTCATTCAATGCTGCCTCGTGCCCTCGTTCCCCACTCACATTTATGTGGAGTAACTAACAGATCAAGAGTTTTCTGGGACAGGTTCGGCCAAATGGCCATCATCTCCTTTCTGAGCTCTTTGTCCATCTGCTGCTTATCAGCTCCACCTGCAACACACGGAAAAGGGTGAAGATCAGCAACAACAAATTAGCAAAATGAGTGAGTGTGAACTCGAATAAAGCATCATATTGAACACCACCTCGTCTGTATTTTCTCGGAGGTCCTTCTCACACCAGACCTCGCATTGCCAGTGTCCCTCTGATTCTCAATGAATCCTAACTCATGAGTGATCCACAACCGAGCCTCACACAGACTCAAAGCTCACCAGTGAACTTATATGTATTCTTAATGTGCGGCACATTTTCTCCTCTGATCTTATACTCACCATATACATAACCTCAAAGTTATCAGGGTCCTTTAAACTCTTCATAGAATCCTACACAGAGCCCATCCCATCATTATTCTTCCGAAACCCAACACAGCCCCATATTAAACCCCCTCTTCATCTCAAACCCCTACTCAATAGTCTTTAGAACTAAAGGGACACCAATGTAGGAGAAGATTAAGCTGGCTGGTAACTAATTTTCCACTTCTGGTCAGTACTTGAGGTTCTGCTACAGCCGGATGATCTACTTTTCCTACTTCAGTCTTGGTGGGTGGCAATAGAGTGGATTCAGAGGTCTCAGGCTTTGTGTGCGTCACTCACTGACCTTTGGCAATCTTAATGTCCAGCGCTGTTCTGATAAGAGCCATGAGAGTGGAGTTGAAGTGGACCGTGTTATCATCAGCAACAGGGAGGTCCATTCTCAGCAGCCTCTGTAGGAACCCAGAGAAGAAGGCGTCAGGTCATCGCACAAGCTGCACCTCTCCAACCTTTAATCCCAACCCAGGTCCAGTACTCAGAGGCTCCAAATTTTAGGCATCTCTAGGGAAACAAAGCTGCAATACCCAGACTTTACCAGGCATCTTCCCAGTCACCCCGTGTGGGTAAAATACTAATGTACAAAGCCTTCTCTGTAGAACTATCTTCATTGTACTCGTTTAAGGCCTTCCAAAACATTCTAAGCATCCTTAGTGACCAGAGCCTCAGAGTTCTGTATGATAACAAGAAAGATAGTGACAATACCCCTTCAACGCCAGAGTGAGAAGAAGACAAATAGCTTCTTCCACCCAAGCTATAAAACAGCTCTCTGGCAGTGACGAGGTTGAAACTAGCAAGAGGCACCCCGAACTGAAGCCGAGATCAGCAGGCATTAAAAACAAGCAAACTCGATACATGCGGCATGCACAACTGGTCCATGCAACGTGCAGGGTCCCCCCATGCAATCCCTTCGTAGAACTATAACTCCTACAGAGGGGGGAGCACATGGGGGAGAGGGCTTCTAGGGGAGGAGGGGGGCGAGAGAGTGAGACAAGGGGAGGGTGAGAAAGGGAGAGCGGGAGGAAAGAAGAGAGAAACACATTGACAAACCAACTGTGAAACGTGTCAGTCAGAGGTGTTACGCAGGATCAATGAGACCCCAAGAAAAAAAACGGAGACCTTTGCCACGCAATTAACCAGATTCCCTGACCATACAAGAGTTATCAGAGATAGGGTGCAGGACACAGAAATGGGAGAAATATGTAACCGAGGAGTAATCGAATGGCCTTATAACTCAGTAGTGATGAGTACAGGGCAGTTATAGAGAAGAAGGGCTCTGTAATAGAGCAGTGAGGGGTACGGGGTAGTTATAGGGGTAGGGGGCATGTAATAGAGCAGTTATGGGTACAGGGCAGTTATAGAGAGAAGGGCTCTGTAATGAGCAGTGAGGAGGTACGGGCAGTCTATAGGGTAGGGGCATGTAATTAGAGCAGTGGATGGGTATGGGGCAGTATTAGCAGAGAAGGGCTCTGTAATAGAGCATATATTAGAATATTACAGTGAGGGGTATGGGGCAGTTATAGGGGTAGGGGGCATGTAATAGAGCAGTGATGGGTACAGGGCAGTTATAGGGAGAAGGGCTCTGTAATAAAGAAGTGATGGGGACACAGTAGTTATAGGTCAGTGATAGGCACAGGGCAGTTATAGATAGAAGGGCTATGTAATAGAGCTGTTATTGGCACAGGGCAGTTATAGGGGTAGGGGTCCTGTAATATTGCAGTAGTAAGTATCATTGTTCAGTTAGTGGACCCCTCAGTAACTGAGAATGGTTACAATGATAGCACTTTAATATGTACAGATTCCACTGGATAACTAACATTATTATTGCATAGGTTACGATTCAAGCAGGAAGGGGGCAGGAGGGACTGCAACTCAGACCTGCATCACTCTGTTAATGCACTGTGCACTTACCATAGTGAGTGTGGAGAGAGAAGAGGGAGCGATACACAGAGGCAGAGTGAGAGAGAAAGGGATGTGGAAAGATTGGCAGCCTATCTGTACATGATATGGCAGCTTTAAAAATTGCAACTGTCCCATGCAGTCTGGGGTCCACCTAATACACAATCCTCAGTCTGCAGTCACCCGTTTTCCTCAACACTGTGTATGGTGAGCGGGCCCTAAACGCCTAGTCTAGTCCTTTACGGCATTACGGCTTGTGACCGGAGACCTGGCGAACATACGATCGAGCGCTGCATAGCATCCTAACTCATTATGAGAACATAGCTCTTAAGCAAGGGGGTATTTCTAGGGCTCAGATGGTGCTATAGCCCATGTCTGTCTGAAACAATATATCACAGGTAGACCCAGCTAGGCTCAGACCAGGCGTTGCCATCAAAAATAAACCGAAAGCTCCGGATGTTGCTGTATAACCCTATGGCTTTCACGCAAACAGAGCCTCTGAGCATCCGGCTCCATAACCGAGACCTATCAACCATAAAAAACCTCCAAGGATGAAGGGATACCTGGAGAACTCTCTGCAATAAAAACCACTATCATCTCGTTACATAAAAATCATTAGGACCTGCAAACCCCATTCACCATTGAGACCATCAGAACATCGAGCTCTCTGTAAGAATCTCCATGAGGTACCATAGGAGCTGCCACCACTTTTCTTAAATGGAATGCCTAGCGGTTCCGGCCACACTCTTACCAGGTCTCTCCATTACCGCCGGCTACTGGGAAAAACCAGGAGATGGAGTAAGCAGGGGAGGGATTCTGCCGGAGCTACAGAGAACCCCACAAAAACTCAGATACACCTACAAGGCCACCTGCAGACCTCCATGTCCTTAAACCCGAGAGACCAGCAGCACGATCTGCAAGCAACTAACATCGTCTTTAACCAGGGAAGATGTGACTTGTGATTATAATAAACAATATAAAACAACACTGCAAGAGAGCAACCGGTTTCATCGGTCAGTTGTGTGCTGGTTTTACTCTCGGATAGTGTGATATGTCCCTATAACATCGTTGCCCCCTGGCTTTTTTGCTTAAAAAACCAAGCTGGCCTAATATTCAGTACTTCTAGCCATACGCATCGATGCATTCGGTGACAATCGGCACACGGACAGGAATTTTATTGTGTGACCCACCACCTGGTCACGTTGGGAGATCGCGATGCTGAAACAACAAAGACAACACTCTTCTCTGTCCCAAAGTCCACCCCTAAATCTGTACAGAAAAAGCCCAAAAATATGGATATGGACATTTTGTTTTGTGAGTGCTTTGGTAATCCCGCTTGCTATCGGTACATCATCTGCTACGTGTCACTTGCTTGTGGTAGCGGCTGAAGTTCACTGGTGATGGCATCTATTGCTGCTT
>VKOC01000003.1:40116806-40140698 GCA_009364415.1 Spea multiplicata | reverse complement strand
CTGACACTGGTCGCTACAGGTAAATTTACTGTTAACCAAGACTCCTAAGTCCTTTTCCATGTCAGTCGTCCCCAGTGTTTTCCCATTTAATACATATTCCCAGCCTGGATTTTTCTTCCCCATGTGCATAACCTTACATTTATCTGTGTTGATCCTCATCTGCCACATCCCAGCCCAAGCCTCCAACCTATGCAGATCCATTTGTAATCGTGCACTGTCCTCTATTGTGTTAACCATGTTACAGAGCTTAGTATCATCTGCAAAGATTGATACTTTACTATACAATCCCTCTACAAGGTCATTAATAAATATATTAAAAAGAATAGGACCCAAAACTGACCCCTGTGGTACCCCACTAGTAACAGTCACCCACTCAGAGTATGTACCATTAATAACCACCCTCTGTTTCCTATCACTGAGCCAGTTACTTACCCACATACACACATTCTCCCCAGCCCAAGCATTCTCATTTTATGTACCAGCCTTTTATGTGGCACCGTATCAAATGCTTTGGAAAAATCAAGATATACGACATCCAGCGATTCACCCCGATCCAGTCTTGAGCTCACCTCCTCATAAAAGCTGATCAGGTTAGTTTGACAGGACCGATCCCTTGTAAACCCATGCTGATATGGAGTCATACATTTATTTTCATTGAGATTCTCCAAAATAGCATCTCTTAGGAAACCCTCAAACAGTTTTCATACAACAGAAGTTAAACTAACCGGCCTATAATTCCCCGGGTCACTTTTTGTCCCCTTTTTGAATATTGGCACAACATTTGCTATGCGCCAGTCCTGGGGAACAGACCCTGACACTATTTATAGCCCTATATGTCATGCCTTTCTAAAAAAGTATCCAGACCCCTTTTGAAGGCATCTAGTGTATTTGGCAGTGAATTCCATACCTTTATTGTGCTCACTGTAAAGAATCCCTTCCTTTGTCGTCTATGAAACTTGCGCTCTTCCAGTCTCACTGGAATATTTTTATAATGTTATCATATCCCCTCTGAGACGCCGTTTTTCTAGCGTATATAATTTTAACTTTTTTAGTCTCTCTTCATAACTAGTATCTCCCAATCCCCTTATTAATTTTGTGGCCCTCCTTTGCACTTTTTCTAGTTCCGGTGCCCAGAATTGTACCGCATATTCAAGGTGAGGTCTTACCAATGGCCTGTAAAGAGGCAAGATAATATCCTCCTCCCTTGAATCAATATTTGAGGTTGTTGGCATCTCATCAGTCCGGTTGCAGCTTGCTGTCCAGGGGTTAAATGGGAGGAGGTTTAATTGCACCTCCCCCAACACATTAATAAGGTTTTGGTAGCATTATGGGATCTAGTAAAGAACCCATGGCCGAGAGGTTTGGGAGTTGTGGCAGGTGTTAATAATTAGGGTGAAAACTATCTTAGGGGTCAGCAGGCGGGAGAGAGGGGGTAAAAATAAAAAAAAATGAAAAACAAATATTGATTATGACCTTATCTTATCGAGTGGTCAAAATATTTAGAAGTGAAATTTTTGTGACTCTTATATATAATAATGAGCCAAGCATCTTTATAATACTATACAGCATATTGGGCTTCCATTTTTCCCATGTGAAAAAAATAAACAAATAAATAAATAAATAACAAATCATCTTAAGTAGCGTTGTGTCGGAACCTTTTATCATGCTCAGAGATTTGATTAAACCTTATTCTATCAAGTTTATATAGTGATCATAATATTTAGTAATAAGATTTTCATCGTTGTGATATATAATAAGCCCAACATCTTTACAATAGAATACAAATTATACATAATTTATTGTTGGGCATCAATTATCCCCATAAAAAAAAAATGATTGTGACCTTATCTTATCAAGTTTATATAGTGATCAGACTTATTTAATAGTGAGGTTTCTGTGGCTTCTTATATATGATAAGCTCATCATCTTTACAATAATTTAAATAATTTGTGTCTAACGCATTTATCTTATTCCTAGGTGTCTATCCCTTTGACATATTCTTAATATTTGATCAAAAAAACCTTATCCTATCTGGTTTATGTGATAATAAAAAAATAAAAAAATAAAAATAACAACAGCTACGCGTATGAAAGCATAAGTCAGGAAAAATCAGAATATTTTTGTAAGTATTGTCTTCTGTGTTTCTTCTTCTCTTTGCTTGAAGAATTCGTTCTTTAACCCCTTCAGTACCGGGACGTACCTGGTACTTCCTGGTTTATCTGGTAGCAGGGCGTCACATAGGCAATAAAGTTACTGTCTCCCTAGGTTAATCCTTGCCCCCCCTTTTGCCCCCCTGCCGAATTTGGAATAAAGTCGCAATGCGACTTTAAATCCCGTTTTTTTTTTATTATTTATTTTTATTAATGTGGAGGAGAGAGAGAGGGTGCAGCCCGCGTACGATCGGCAGCCAAGGCAACCGATCTTACGCGGGCCGCACTTCGAGCCCTGCTAATTACTAGCTGCCCCCTTGTGTATTTATACTGCCAGCAGTATGGGGTCTGCACATCACTTACAGCCACCCTGTACCAGCATGTACTGGCTGACCTGGCATGATAGGAGTGTGATTGCTAACAGCAATCACAGCAAGCACAGTCCCATCATGCCTAGGTACCAGCATTTACTGGTTGCCTGGGTATGATAAGAGTGTGATTGCTGTGTGGGCAGTGTGCCTGTAATCTATGCCTGTAATTTAGGGGTTTTTAAATATACCATTTAATGACGTGTTTTTATATGAATTCCAATTGATTTATACCTGCAAAGCTGGGTTTTTGCGTTATTCTATAGAGCCGTATCTATATATTTCCATACATTATTTATGTGTACCTGCAAATACAGGGTTAATATGTCTTATTCAGTGGATTAATACCTGCAATGCTGTTTCCATGTATTTTTTTTTATCTATACCTGCGATGCTACGTTTCATATATTGTTATTGTATACCTGCAAATACAGGATTTGTATGTCTGATTCTGTTATTTGATATATACCTTCAGTGCTGAGATCACAAGTGAATTTCAATTGATCTGGGTTTGTGTGTTGATCTATACCTGCTATCGGCAGCAGGGACTAATATTTATATATATATGGGCAGCAGGGGCTAGTAAATGGGTTTTAGATATTTGGACAGGGGCGCAATTTCAGTGCTTGCCATAGGCGCTATTTTCAGTAGATACGCCTCTGCCTCTGGCAAAGATTGGTGGTAAAATGGCTGCACGAAAAGTGTCAAAATACCCAGAGTTGAATACTAAAAAGATACACATGTAGGGGTAATTATGGGATTTATGTTACCATCCTAATTTTGAAAACAAATAACTTGGCCTATAGCTTGCACAAAAATACATTATGAATTTCTAAACTCAGAACAAATATTTACTACTATATCTACTTTTCATTAGCTTTTTTGAGTAAAAGCTAGAAAAAAAAATCCCCAATTTTTCCACCATATGTTATCTTTTCTTTTATAGCAAATTAGATGATATGATCAAAAGAAAACCCTTCTTTTCCTCAAAAAAAAAAATATAATTTGTGAGGGTACAGTAAATGAGAAAGACAAAAATTACAGCTAAACATAAAGACAACAGAAATGTTAAAACAGCCTCGGTCAAGAGGGGACAAAAAATTAAAAAAACATCCCTGTCCTTGAGGGTCTTAAAGCTTGTTATCCACTGAAACATACTTAACAGGGATCTAAGACTTACAACAATTAAAGATATATATTGAAGTTTGTATTTTCCTTTCAGGTGAAGCATACCAACATTCTTTTGTTGGCTACTTTTTCTTGCTGTGGGTAGACAGATGAAAGAGAAGCTCATATTTCTGTGGTACTTGGTGTCCATTTAAAAAAAATCCCCACCAGCTAATTTATTTCAATAATAGGGATATTAAATGTAATTTAAAAAAATGTTTTTGTATTCTTTTGACACTTTATTTATTATGGATATTTGTATCCGCCCCGCCACGCGCAGAACGTACCTTTTCCTAGTTTGATTAATTTAAATAAAGCTTTGAAAAAATGCCCACCGATTTTAGCATAGTTGTGAGATTAACATAGAAAGTGACGGCAGATAAGAACCAGTAGGCCCATCCAGTCTGCCCAACCTCTGAGTACTTTCCTTTGGTACCTGCCCTTATCCTATATCTAGCTTGGCCTTATGCCTATCCCATGCTTGCTTAAATAGCTTTAATGTATTAACATCTACCACTTCTGCTGGAAGGCTATTCCATGTGTCCACTACCCTTTCTGTAAAGTAATATTTTCTGATATTACCATTAAACCTTTGCCCCTCTAGTTTATGGTTATGTCCTCTTGTTGTGGTAGTATTTCTCCTTTTAAATAAACTATCTTCCTTTACCTTGTTGATTCCCTTTAAGTAAATGTTTCTATCATATCCCCCCTGTCATGTCTTTTTTCCAGGCTATATAGGTTAAGATCATTTAACCTGTCCTGGTAAGGTTTATCTTGTAATCCATAAACCAGTAGTCCTTCTCTGCACTTTCTCCAAAATTTCTATATCCTTCTGGAGATCCGGTCTCCAGTACTGTACACAATACTCCAAGTGAGGTCTCACCAGTGATCTGTACAGCGGCCTGAGCCCTTCCCTCTATCTACTGCTAATACCTCTCGCTATACAACCAAGCATTCTGCTAGCATTACCTGCTGCTCTACTGCATTGTCTACCTACCTTTAAATCCTCAGAAATAATTACCCCTAAATCCCTTCCTCACACGTTGAGGTTAGGACAGTACCAAATATTCTATACTCTGCCCTTGGGTTTTTATGCTCCAGGTGCATTACTTTGCATTTATCTACATTAAATGCCAGTTGCCACAGCTCTGACCATTTTTCCACCTAGATTGTTTGCCATTTGGCTTCTTCCTCCAGGAACATCAACCCTGTTGCAAATTTTTGTCTCGTCAGCAAATAAACATACCTTTCTATCAACACCATCTGCAATATCACTAATAAAAATATTAAAGAGAATGGGTCCAAGTACAGATCCCTGAGGTATCCCACTGGTAACAAGACCTTGTTCTGAATATACGCCATTGA
Source organism: Spea multiplicata (assembly GCA_009364415.1). Classification (NCBI taxonomy): domain Eukaryota; kingdom Metazoa; phylum Chordata; class Amphibia; order Anura; family Pelobatidae; genus Spea; species Spea multiplicata. Next base: position 40,135,648 of record VKOC01000003.1, on the reverse strand, counting down.
CTACAACCCTCTGTTTTCTGTCACTCAGCCACTCCTTAATCCATTCAACAACATTGGGATCTAAACCCAGAGATTGCAGTTTATTTATAAGTCTTCTATGTGGGACAGTGTCAAAGGCCTTACTGAAATCCAGATACGCAATGTCTACTGCACCACCTTGATCAATTACTTTAGTCACCCAATCAAAAAAATCAATAAGATTTGTTTGGCAAGATCTTCCTGAGGAAAACCCATGTTGTTTTTGATCTTGAAAGCCATGTGACTTCAGATGTTCAACAATCCTTTCCTTTAACATTGTTTCCATTAATTTCCCCACTACAGATGTAAGACTAACTGGCCTGTAGTTCCCCGACTCCTCTCTGCTGCCTTTTTTATGAACGGGCACAACATTCGCTACTTTTCAATCCCCTGGGATGACTCCCATTACCAATGATTCGTTAAATATATCAGTTAACGGTTTTGCTAGTACACCCCCAAGCTCTTTTAATAACTTGGGGTGTATCTCATCAGGCCCCATCGACTTATTTGTCTTACCTTAGACAACCGAAGTAGAACCTCCGCCTCGATAAACTCACATATTTCAAATGATTCAGTATTTTTTCCCAACTGAGGTCCTGTTCCCTCATTTTCATCTGTAAAAACTGAACAGAAATATTCATTGAGGCAGTCAGCTAAACCTTTATCCTCTTCTACATACATTCTGTTTGCTTTTAGTCTAAGTAATCCTTGTTTAACTTTCCTTTTCTCATTTATATATCTAAAAAATGTTTTATCTCCATTTTTTACTGATAGGGCAATTCGCTCTTCTGCCTGTGATTTGGCAGTTTTTATAACTTTCTTTGCCTCTTTCTGCCTAATTTTATAGATCTGTCTATCTTCCTCACTTTGGGTATTTTTGTATCTACTAAAGGCTAACTTCTTGTCTTTCACGATTTTGGCCACTTCTGCAGAGTACCACAGCGGTTTCCTTAATTTTTTACTCTTACTGACCAACCTAATACAATTTTCTGTTATCTTCGATAAAACAGCTTTTACAAAATCCCATTTCTCCTGAACGCCATTTAAATTGTGCCAGTCTGATAATGACTCCTCTATACATTTTCTCATTTTAGAAAAGTCAGCTTTTCTAAAATCTAAAACTTTTGTTTTTGTGTGGTGTGACTCAGTCACGGTTCGTATATTAAACCACACAGACTGATGATCACTAGATCCCAAACTTTCACCTACAGAAATATCTGTAGGTTGTAGTCTGTTTAATATCGGCACTCATGAAGCTTTGTAGACATCTACGCCAACCGACTACTCGGGAAACAAAATATGTGTGCGGCAACTGATTTATCAAGAGTAGGAATTGTTTTATACCTAAAAATTTCTCTTTAATGATAACGCGCAGAGAGAAAGCATAAAACAAAAACACTGCATGAGAGTAGCATAAACTAAAGGCAAGGTGGTAACCTTTTAAATTATCTCTAGAGGAAGGTTATGAAATAATCAACTTTGGATGAGGTCATCAGGTGTCATACATTAAGTGGACACTACAGCCATCATACGCACTTTAATGCCTACGATCAGCCTCCGCTTCTTTGACACGCATTCCCTGAAAATATATGAATGAAGCTTTAGCTGCCCTACTGTCCTGCTTTTGCAGGGCAATGAAAAACATGGGCCAGTTGGCAAGTAAAGCTGTGAGATGTTTTCGAAAGGACTTTGTTGGGTCTATTCACTAACGGTTAGCTCGATTGAGTTTGCATGCCCTTGCATTCATTCGCAAAGCAACTGTATTGTCACTAATAACATGAATTATTATGCTTTTCTTAAGAAAAGACCCCTGAGGTCCCAAAACCTTATGTAACATTGCATCAATTTATGCACTGGTCCAATAAAAGATATCAACTTCAACCAAAGACTCCTTTTTCAATTGAGCTAATATGGCAACATCCATTTTCCTCACCAGCATTCATGTGAGGTGTTTTTAGGGTTCCTATTTACCAAATCTGACATTTTTTTCCCCACAATCTGACACACTTTGAATGCATTTTATATCATAATATAAATATAGCTCTATTTACTTTATGATACCATAACACCCCCAATTACCTGCCCAATTAGCCTTTTTTCGTACTTGACCCTCATTATCACTGTATACAGCTTTTATAAATAAACCTTTTTTTTAATTTATTTCCCTTTAAAATCCGGTAACATTAATAGACCAACCTGTCATTTAAATCACAATTTTCCCTGAATATGAATAAATATGTCTAATTTTCTTAGGCACCAACTGTCTTCTCCCTCTGCTTAAGCGCTTATTAATAACTACCTTTTACCACAGGCGATGTTCCCGCCAAGTGGCAGGGGCGGGGCAACGACGTGTGACGTACTCAATGTTTCCAAAGAGGACGGGCAGGAAACCGTGTGCCACGGAAACTACAAGTCCCGTGATGCATTGCTCCTGGACCGGAAGCATGTGGGTGTATGTGAGCAAAAGGGCGGAAGTAGAATAAGCAACAGGGAGAGAAGGCAGCATAAGTGAAAATATTGGATTATAGAATGAGTTTAAGGACTGGATGTATACAGAGGAAAGAAGGCTGAGCACGTGATCAGCAGTAATATACAAATTATACTGACTCTGCAGAGGGAAAGGCATTAGAGGAAGATATAACATAGTTGTAAACTTATCCACAGAACTTAGTGTATATAAGGAAGCACCTTTATGTAAGGTGATAAAGGGGTTAATGCAGATCATTTGAAAGGGGTGATTTGTCTATTAAATGGAAAAGCTGGTAAGGTAAAGTATATATAGGCGAATTATTGCTGCACTGTAAAGTATAGAGTATTTTGATTGGCTGGCGTGCTGCAGTACAGGTAGATCTATAGAATATATGCAGAGCGTAAGGTAACGTGCAAAGAAAGCAAGAGACTAGAGAACAACGCGGTTCCAAAATGTCACTGGAGGATCCCTTCTCGGTGGTCCGGAGGTGAGTAGTGACCCGTTAAATAACAAATTCTCTGAACACAGGACTTATTAGTCTCTTTTTGCAAATTGAAAAGAGAAGAATAGAATAGATCGCTCACACTTAGCACAGCCGTATAGCTTGGCTTTACATAAGGGGTCATCTGGTGACCTATACACTGCCCAATTGACCTATTCGAGGTAGCGACAATTCAGGAACATGCGTTATGCATGGCGGTAATAGTTATTAAACTTTCTTTTCCAATTCAGTTATTGGTTTTCTCGACTTATTAGCAAATCTAAAAAAAATCCAATTAAATAAATGTTTTTTTTGAATTATTGGCAAATCTTAGTTCCCAACATGCGCGATATACGATAGTTATATAGACCATCAACCCCCCCCCCCAAAAAAAAACCCCTGTAAGAAGGGTGATAAGAAACCATGATGCAAATAATCAGCTGCCACAGGTTAAATTACAAGGTTTTTTTTTACATTGAATCTTGAGTTCTGTTGAAATTACTGTAATTATTGTAATAATTTTTTACTACTTCGCACATTCCACTGCTCAAACCTTCTGTCTTCCGCTGCTCAAACCTTCTCTCTTCCGCTGCTCAAACCTTCTGTCTTCCGCTGCTCAAACCTTCTGTCTTCCGCTGCTCAAACCTTCCGCTGTCTTCCGCTGCTCAAACCTTCTGTCTTCCGCTGCTCAAACCTTCTGTCTTCCGCTGCTCAAACCTTCTGTCTTCCGCTGCTCAAACCTTCTGTCTTCCGCTGCTCAAACCTTCTGTCTTCCGCTCCTCAAACCTTCTGTCTTCCGCTATTCCCAACCCCGCAGCGAGGTACAGAAGGCGCTGAACACCAGCCGGGGGCTTTACCAACGCTGGTGTGAGCTTCTTCAGGAGAGTCAGGTGACCAGCGTGGAGGAATTTGATTGGACGACCAACGAGCTTCGGAATTCCCTGAGGAGCATTGAATGGGATCTGGAGGATTTGGAGGAGACCATCAGTATCCTTGGGGGGTGGGGTGGTATTTCTGGTCATTGCTTTATGCATCCGCAATGCATGTGTCAAAATTCCAGGGTGTTGGATCTTAAGGGGGAACTCTCAGCCAATCGGATATTGGAACACGGCATTGATTGCGTCATGCATGATGCGGGGCTCAACATAATCACTTCCATATCGATGAGGCGCAGGGTGGCAAACGTCTTTGCGCCGGCCACGTATTGTCGGTTATACTCGGGCTTCGCTTACTGTGATGTCGTCAAACTGCAGATTTCCTTTTAAATGCATACAATCCCCGTTTTTTGATCCTTTACTTGGTTCTCGGGCATCGTGGAATCGAATCCGCGGAAGTTTAAGATCTCGGCCTTGGAGGTGAAGGAGAGGAGAAGTTTTGTGGAACAGACCCGGAACTCTGTCAAGGTGAAATAACATTAAAGTGGTTTGCAAAGCACGTCGAAAATTATTAATTTCGGATAATTAAATCAAAAGAGAGCCGCGCAAAAATGAGATGGAGTCTCTTTTATCAAATTAACCCTTAGGGACCACATGCTATCTCTTTCTTCAGCCCTAACTTCCCTCTTTCTTTTCTAGTGTGCCCATGTTAATGATAAACATATTTTCCCAATAAACATAATTATGCGTAAAACACGATAGGAATTAGGAATAAAATATAAAAAGGGACAAAAAAAAAAGCATAATTTTTTTTTGTATTTTTACTTAACATTTATTTCACAGGGGGGCCGCTGCTAAAATGAAACCTACGTTTAGCAATATCCCGAGCAGATTAATACCCCACAACGTTCCCTTTTGTAGAAGGGGTTTATAAAATCCTTTTTTTTATATTTTATTTTTTTTCACATATATATATATTATTAGCCGGACAACGTGACAAGGCGATCTCACTTCCCCTCATGACGTCTTGTGATATATTTTAGAGTTTTCTTAATTGTTGACTTTTTTTTTAAAAAAAAAGTGTGTTTTTTTTTTGGTTTTTAAACTTTTTTTTTTTTGGGGGGGGGGGGGGGGAGGAGAAGCGTCCTCCACTTCTCTTTTCATGCTGATGACCCTCCCTACGTATCACACAGTGATGAGGAAGCAGGACTTCTTTATTGACCACAACGTGTCGTCAGCTACGTGGCAGGAGGGGAATGCCCAATTCCCTTAAAGCCTAAGTGATAAAATCTAACTATATTCAGATTTTTTTCTCTTTATATATATATATTATATAATATATTATATATATATTTTATATTTTATATACATATATATATTTATATATATATATATATTTATATATATAGAGAGAGAGAGAGAGAAGACGCTATGGAAATCATTGAAACATTCACTATTTAGAACATTGGAAGGATTAGTCTTGATAGGTACAGTCCCGTGTGTCCTTTAGGACCATACATTTATTATCACGCTTCAGCTTTCCCACCATGTTCCTCCCATCTGTCCTGATTCTTGCACCAGTTCTAATTAAGCAACGTACTGATAAAAGACGAGCAGCCAAGCAGAATGTTACGGCAAACAAAATAAATTTTTTTGGTTGCTACCCGAGTCTTGATCAATGAAAACATTTTTGGGTTTGGGGTTGTTGGGTAACAGACCGGGAAGGATTCCAACTCCGGTAACGAAACGCCGTTACCGGTTTACGTGCAATAAAAGGCAAACTGTTCTCCAGCGCGCTGCTTCAGGGAAGAGGTGGTGAAAAGCCCTATTTGTTTGTTTCGTTTAGGAGATGAGAGATCATATCTCCAGCCCCAGAGCTGTAGCTTTCACCGAGAAGAAGAACAGAGAGGTAAAGACGCCTCGGTTTCTTGGTTTCTGTCCTGCTTGCCCCCCCCCATCCCTGCGTATGTCGCCAGTCCGGTGCCTTCATATCTTCTCTCTCCCTGCCACCCCAGGCTCTGGGAATATCCAAGCCCCCGTCTGATCGCTTCTCCCGCCTGGACGACGAAATCATCTCTGGGAACTCCCGCTACTTGGAGGATCAGCAGGCGCAACAGCAGGTTTGTGCGACATCTGGAGATGCAGAGGCGCATGTTTCTCGGTATGGGCTTTAGAACGTTCACAAGCTACGCTCTGTTTTTGGTTGACCGGTTTGGGTCGGTTCCAGGGGGTCCTACAAGAAGATCTCGTCCATCAGCTTTGAGTATGGTTGGGGCTCTCTCAAGCGACGTTAGACCTCAGCTTCTAAAGCTCATGAAGTTATGTTTTTTGGGGGGTTTTTTTACATAGATTTGGTGAATTGATTAGAATATTAGGTTTTTTTACAGAGGAAACGATAAAGCACAGAAAACACGGGAAAAGATGTGAGTAATCAAGGTTTCTCTCTGCGGGGAGAGTTCCATTTGATGTCACCGTCGGTGGAATTACCCGACCACAAAGCTAATCAGCCCTGCGTGATTGGTACTTAAGACGGTGATTTTCTTTTTTCCCGGGGGTTTGCGAACACCTTGTGATTGTTCTACTTTTTCGCGACGACCCCCGGTGGAAACACACACTTTCGATATAAAATGCCCAATCCTTGGCATCACCAAAAAACAAAACAAAAAAGAGACAATTCCTCTGTGTCCTTCCTAAAGGATGCGCGTCTCGCCGTGACATCACCGATGTGGAGACGCTGTTCTTTTGTTACTTATAGAATATAGGTGAATGTTTTTTCGCTGTATACGGAAAAGGGGAAAATCCAGGCGGTTTTGGGATTATTATTTATTGTTTTATAACAATTTAGCGCCATTATAATCCACAGCGCTGTACGACGAGATAAGGATATCGGGGGGGGGGATTTAAACATAGCAGCTCCCGTTTTAGCTAATACTCTCTCACGTGGACGACTCGGGGGAGTTGAGTCACAGTCGAAAATACTTTTTGTTTGTTTAAGATTTTCCTGGAAAGCGCTTTCCAAATGACCGTGGTGCCTTCATACGTGTCCGTCGGCCATGCTTGGACTTTGGTCCCTTCTTGTTCAAATAACGGCTATCAGGCGTTATGGACATCGACGCGTTGAGGAAGTTAATCGACTTAGCAGAGGCCCAATTCCGTTCTTATTCATGGCCAACATTGCAGGGAATAGAGGACCTGGGGATGCCCGGCTGCGTTTGTTAGTGTCGGAGGGTTGCGTTAGACATAAAAGAACCCGGAATGCCAACTTAGTAAATATGATACCTTTAGGTTACCTGTCCGCTCGCCATCCCGGGTTCTGGTTTTCAGGCGACGGAACGCGGCATTGGATCCCCGACAATTCCCGCCAACTGTAACTGTTTCACCCGTGAGAATGTTTTTATGTGTAGCCCCGCGTGTGTCACGTGTGTCTCTACAGCTCATTATAGAGGAGCAGGACGCGGAGCTGCAGTTAGTCGGAGGAAGTATACGGGTCCTGAAAAACATGTCCGGGCGCATCGGAGACGAATTGGACGAGCAGGCGGTGTGAGTCTGCGTGATTTGTTGTATTACGGCCTCCGTGCGCCACCGTGCAGATTTAATGTACGCTCCTGCATGTATAGATGATGGCGTGTTGTGTGCTCGCTCTTCATTTAGGATGCTGGACGACTTCTCCCATGAGATGGACAACACGAAGACCAGAATGGACTCGGTGCTTAACAGACTGGCCAAAGTTTCCCACATGACCAGCGGTAAGACCTTAGAGGAGCGTTACCGCTTGTGCTCGGAACAATGACTGTCGTCGGAGTTGTCAGTGTGTAATATAACACAAGTGTTGTGCGTCACCTTTTATTGTTTGTTTATTGCATCCCAACATATTCTGCAGGGGTGAGGTGTCTTAGTCACATTTAAAGGGGAAGTCCTGTGGAAAAGTACAGTGCTGTATACACTAACGTAGTTCAGAAAGAAAGCGGGGTCAAATCCTGTTTGTTGCAATAAACAAGCAGCTGTCCGCCGTGTTATACTTTGGGTGACTTTCCATGCACAATTACCACAATGCGCGGATTCTTTACGGCAACGCTAACGAAGTCCGTTCCTCCGTAGGCTTTCATTAGTCTGAGTGTAGACGTCTGGGTGATTAAGACAGAGTCTTTCTATATCTATCTATCTATCTATCTATATATCTATCTATCTATCTATAATATTTTTTTTTAATTTATTTTTTTAAATTTTTATCCAAAAACTAGAATTGTTTTGAAACAGAAAACACAATATATTTAACGGGCGCCCCGAAGCCTCTGTCGTGGCCCACGTGCCAGCTTGCTGACTGATTAATTTTTTTAAAACACGATATGTCTAAGGCAGGGGCAGCTCGCCGAATTCATTCTGAACGCCTACTCGTAGGTGGATAGCACAGCGTTGAGCATGCTTATACATGTTTATTTTAAATCGAACATGAGTACGAGCTCCAGTATGTGTAACCCGTCTTTTCTTATATCTTAACGAAGAAAAGGGCAGCAGCAGCAGCACACGGGTCCCATCTGAGAAGCCACCAGACACCTTGCACTCATCCGGCTTAATGTCATTATATTTATATGTATTATATGCATAAACAGGGTGGATGCAAGGTGTTTGCATGCTTAGGTATATAAATATATATGGAACCCATGTGCCGCCAACACTTTTCTTCCCTAAAATATAGGAAAAGAGTTAAATATGCAGATTATTTTTCAAATCGCTGCATTTATCCCGTAGGATGTATATGTATGTATGTATGTATATATGTGTGTATGTCTTGCCTTACTAAACTGTATCTCCCAAGTGTGTGTTAGTATGTGTGTATGCGTGTATCAATCTCTCATCTGCTGGTTCATTACAAGTCGCGCAGGATCGCGGATCTGACCCGTTTCCTCTCTCTCCCCATAGATCGCCGCCAATGGTGTATGATTATCGCCCTTGTGGTCGCCCTCCTGATTGTACTGATCCTTCTGTTCACGGTCAGAACATGATAGGCGCCCAATACTACCTGCTTGGCGTAGCGCTGCGGCAGTTAGGTGCTCGGTACGGAGCCGGAGCTGACCCGCGGCTCCAGACATGGAGATTTAATGGTTACACGCAGTTACGAGGCCAAGGGGTATACAGCGGAGAACTGCGGAAACGGTTAAAGGAACCCCATTCTCTGCTGGACTGTAACACGCAACTGCCATTTATCTGCTGATCATACAGCACACGCCAAAATAAAGTGTTTTTTGTATCTGTCTGGGTGCATTCCTTGTGTGTCTTGTTAATGTGCGATGTTGCTTTCAATTTAACGTCATACTCCATTGAGCTTGTTGACCTTGATGCAGTAGCTTAATCACCACGTGAGAGGGTAGTAGATAAGAGGAACAGCCTCCCAGCAGAAGTGGTAGAGGTTAATACAGTGAGGGAATTTAAACATGCATGGGCTAGACATGTGGCTCTTGAGGGAAGGGTTTGGGTTTGTTTTCTTACCCTTCGTTATAAGAATTTAGGTTCAGCAGAACAGGTGAGACGGCACCTTTTTAAAGGCAAGTACCATAGAAAAATATTTTTATACAGTAATGTAGGTCGCCGCTAACAAAAACTCATTTTGATCCTATAAACTCCCTTTACTTGGAGGCCGATCCTCAGACTTTCATTAGTCACAGAGTCCAACTGGGTGATTAACACTAAGCCATTCCATTTTCCCACAGGCAGTATAAAAAAAAATACACCGCGTGAGAAGGGTAAAATCGTACCCTTCACTCTCTCTTCTTTGGCCAACCGCTTCTTCTCATTCTTCTGTCATCTTCCGCTTTTCCGTGAGCCGGGCCTCCCATTTAAAAGGACAGAGTCACGGGGACAGCCGCTCCCTGGTTCCTCCAATCCGGGGAGAGGGTGTGCTCATAAGCTCCACCCATTTGCGGACATGCTCTGGGAGGCCTGGTTCAGAGAAGCAGACGAAGAAAGAAGACATGGGGAGAAGCAGACAAAGAAAGACAGAAGAACAAGAAGAGGAAAGAGAAAATTTGGAGCTTTGGGGAAGGGGTCGGCAGAGAATAAATACAAAACGGGAGTGCACAACCTAAAAGGCATTCAAATTCAGTTTCCTGGGTTGCTGCTAGAATAATAATGACCAGTAGTTACACAAAACAGCGCATTTAAGGTTGTGCTCTCCCCTATTTTGTATATTTTTGTGCATATTTGAAGGTTCTGACAAAACCCTAGGGATGAGCAGCCCTTCCTGCCACCCCGGTGCCCCATAAATTGTGTGCAAAGTAGGCTCTAAATTGCTTGGGAGTACCTTTTGGGTTAAAACGTAAAAAAAGTGGGCACTGAGAATATCTAAACCTCGATTATAGGCCCCGTTATAATATTTTTCCAAAACCAAGGCATACATAATTGTTTTTCTTTCATGAAATAAATGATCGCCTTACCTTAATTATGCTAATGTTTTCTGACACTTCTCTTTAGTATGAAGTTTACTAGATGATCCAACTCTGAAACACGTTTTATCTTTTAATTCAGACGTATCGCTTCTTCATAGTGTATTCTATCTGCAAGGACCCCGGCGGACAAATAGTGCCAGAAATAACCCCAAATTAATAAAAACAAAGTACTTTCTTTTTTAAGATACAGAAAACACACTATATCATAAAATTAGTTTGGTAACGGTATGTCATTGATAATTTTTTTTTTTTTTTTAAAGTATAAATTTATAAAATATAAAAAAAAAAAAGTATATTAAATAAGGCAAAGAAACAATTTTTTTTTTTGTTAAAAACCTTTATTAATATTTGTCTGATTTTAATTTTGTAATGTGCAATGCTCTGGTCTCACGGTTAAGGGAACACACAGTAATATCTTGGCACTTAGAGAGCATAGTAGAAGGGACATGTATAGGGTGAGTGGGAGCAGTCCGGAAACCGCATAAAGCCCCGCCCACCGCACCGTGGGGGCAAAAGGGGGCGGAGTCTCGCAAGCGTTTGCGATTCACAATCAAGAATGTGCAATTAGTGAGACTTTTTTTTTTTTTTTTTTTACGGCAGAAGGAAAACATGGAAGTTATTTTTTAATTTTTTTTTAATTCTTATTTTTATCTACTGTTGAAAAAAAATAATAAAAAAAAAAAATTCACTGGCCCGGAAGATAGAGAGGAAATATTCAATGTGTGCAGTCCTACTCCCTCTCCGCTTGAAAATAAATTTGGAAAAAAAATAGTCTTTTTTTTTTTTAGAACATTGCCAAGGTTTTGGCTCATGGGGGGAAAAAATACTCACTGCCTGTATAGACTTCGTAGGGAAATTTGGCAAAAGGTAAAAACGTATTAATTTAAGATTTTAAAAACAAGTAAGCATACAAAGTTAATGCATTTTTACACACTGTCTTCTTAGGGACTGCATTTCTTGAGTCTCCACTCGGACCCCCCCCATCCCCCGCAAAAAAAAAAATATTAATAAATGAAAAATATTTACAACCCTTTAGAGTCCAGATAAGCCCTATATAATCTACGCGTCGAGAGGGATAGTGCGTGTGTGCATATAAATATACAGACCAACACAGGCGAGTCCAAAGTGCTCACCCTGCCCCCCGGCATTCAAAGTGTTAAACTAGAATGGTTCCCCTATAGTCTCCTTTAACCACTGTTTCTCTCTAAATGAGATAACCCATCTCCTGCATGCCTTTATTTACAGAGCCAGAGAAAGGTGCATCCAGACCGGCAGACTGGTTTATATAAAATATATATATTAAAATAAAAAAAAAAATTAAGAAAAAAAAAGAAAAGGGAAATGTTGGGCTACCTGCTGTAAAATGTTAAAGCATTATGCCCCCTGGCTCATTATATATTATACATATGTACATACATACAGCTAATTGAGAATTGCCTCCACCCAAACCTTAGTGTGTGTGTGTGGGGAGTGGGTGGGAATCCAGAGCTCCCCCCCCCCAAACAGCTTTTTGGGGTAAATACCTCAATAAAAATTAAAAGCTATATAGATAAAAAGTCAAACTATAAAGGTTGTCAGCAAACAGGCACTTCCTTACACCCCGCCACACAATGCCACTCAAGTCCATACAAAAACCAAACCGAACCCCCCGTCCCGAATAGTGCATTTCTAAATCGAAGCCCCCAAAAGCCAACTTTAAAAAATAAAAATAAAAAAAATACATATATATATAAATTTAAGAGCTTGTAAAAAAGGCTCTATATTACACAGGGTGTGTAAATACACACTGGCTGGTTAATATAAAGCCTTTTTTTGTACCTTTAATAATGTCTGTAACAGGCGCAGGACTCCGCTCAGCGTAACCAGTCCCACGGTACGTACATTGAAATGTAACATTAAAGACTTCAACGCGGCTGATCCCGTTAGGGGCAAATCGGGAAGGGGTAAGAAGTTACTGGTAGTGTAGTGCAAAGATCTGAATGGGCCCTATGCATATCTCCCAACTTCTTACCCCCCCGGTGAGTCGGGATGCCGGGGGTGCAGAGGTGGGCTGTCACTGAAACCGGCAGCGCTACAATTCTGCGCAGACCCCCGACAATGGAATCTAGACCGTTGGATCTCTGTCTCGAGTCCCGCGGAGCTCTATCCCCGTCCTGGAAAGCGGGATAAGAGGTAGAGCTCGGCAAGATAACAGGATAAAGGGGCAAAAATCAGGACTACCCCACGCAGAGAGGGACAGTTGGGAGGCAAGCATATGCTATTAGAATCTGGCTTGAAATATCTAAAAATCTGTATAAAACGGGTTTACTAAACCCGCTGGCGCCCCCATAAACCCACCTAGGGCCACATACAGCGAGAAGAGGACTCAGGGGGGCTTAACTTAACTAAAATTCTTGGAAACAGACCCAAAGATCCACATCAGTCTAAACGAAAAAGAGCCATCTGTGACCGGACCGCGTCTCTCTCCAAACCGCCAACCACGCCAACCAATCACAGCTCTCGCAGACAGGAAGTTGTAGCGTGCCGATGCGCGGGTGCCGGCCAACCCGCGTCCTTCCAATAATTAAAATCAGGTGCCGATACCATAAAAAGGTTACCCCCCCACTAAAAATAAAAAATTAAATAAACCACGGCCTAAGAATGATGCGGATTTCTCGAGACAGCTGGAGCGTATCAAATGATTCTAGTGCAACGTAGCCGATGAGACATCCCCTGCCGACTGGATCGCTCCACCGGTTGCTATGGTAATAACACCGGCTTTGAGACTGCGCCCCAGACTCCCCCCGAAAGAAAAAAAAAATAATAAACGTCAGGCGCCTGGGTTACATACAGACAGGTTTTTTCTGCCCATCCCCAAACATGAAAATTATATAAAAACAAGAAAAAACACACCAAAAAAAAGTGCGCTGGCAGAATAGCAATAGCTTTATAGTGAATTTAAAGGGACGGTAACGCCTATTTTTTATTTTTTTTAATTTGTTTATTTTTTTTTATTTACTAAAAATAAGTCCTCCATAAAATGTTATATTGTAGACAATATAAACGTCACACGAGATGCTTTCGACGGCGACTTTCCTCTTATCGGTAGTTTTTGATAACGATGTCATCACGAAGCGGGAGCTTGCAGAGGTTTCGTTTAAGGTGCTGAATGAACATTAATCTAATACTCCCCCCCCCCATTCTATACATTACAAGCTATACTTTGCTGTAGCAGGGAAGCCTAAGAAAACACGAAAGCGGATCAGCCGCGGGGAATGGCCCCGGCGGGCCACGGTAACCTGTGTGGGATGTAGAAAGCTTTTGGGGGGGGGGGGGGGGCGCCAGGATTTTAGTCCAATAGCAAGGTTTGGCACTCTGATCCGAGCTTGATTCGGGGGGAGGGGCGAAACGCAGCAAGCCCGTTTCCAGAAAACGAGATTGCTATGTATCGTACGTGCATGTATACATAGGTACGGGCGAACATTCCCGGAGAGCTTATCCCAGTCCTGTTAAGCCACCGGACTCGTAAATTGTGCAAACCGAAGGATCAGCCTCCGTGGAATAAGGAAAATGGCGAATACACCCCACCACTTTTTTTGATACACATATACACACACGCATACACACACACATACATACATACATACATACGCACTCCTCCCTCCTCCACCACAAACCAGTGTCTCTACACTTATATACACAAACATCGTCTCCCGCCGTCTGCGTTGCGCGCCCCCCCCCCTTTGTAAAGATCCCCCCTCTAAAGGGGCTTTTACAGACCAGGGAAAAATAACGGGGCAGGGGACAGGAATTATTAAAAAATAAAACTCTCTCTCTCTCTCTCTGGGGCAAGAGGAATGCAGGAGTTGGGTTATCAGGACCAGTGATATAGAGTATCTACCCCCAGCTGCACTATAAAACGATGCAGAGTATCTATATACAGCTCGATCTCAGTAAACGGTACGGAGTTATATAAAAAAACCGGCTTTGGGATGGCGGTGCGCCCTTTCGGCGACGCCGAGTATCTCTATACACCGATAATGAACAGGCTGGGCTATATAATGACACTGCGTATAACTGTATACTGATAATGGACACGCGGCGTTGGGTAAATGATACGGAGTACCTCATGCAGCGGTGTATAGCGATACCGAGCACATCCGCACCAGTCTCATGATCGTGTAGCGACGCGCTGCCATGCTGCTGAAATCCTCGTGCGGTGATGACGGCCCATCTCCTGAGTACCTTATTGTCCTCCCCGCTGCCTTCGCGGCCAGGCAGAGGGGGCGATCTACATTTCACGGGTGCGTGGGAAAGGGGTCGGCGCAATCCTTCAGACCCCCGTCGTATCCGGCCCCGTGGTCGCCGGCGGCACTGCCGCCGACCAGGTCGGGCTCCATCTTGCCGGTGTCGTTGATGAACGATGTGTAAGCGTCGCCCTCGGCCATGAGCAGCTTCAGTTTGGGGATCCAGCTCTTGCGCACTACGCGGCGGGCGTTGGTACACATGTCCGCCGCTATGGCGTTCATCTCGCTCTCCTTGAAGTTGGGTGCAAAGTTCTGGCAGTAAACTGTGAAAAGAATAATAGTAAAGTCACCACGGGCCGGAGATCCCCCCAATCGGCACAATGCCTACGGGGCACATTAATAAAAAGGATCAAATAACCCCCCAGCTCTAACATGCCCATGCGCTGCTACCACCCCCAAGGCTCCCCGTCTTCTAATGACCATCTAATGACCACATTTAACGGTTTGAAGTCTGGGGTCTCACATTTGACTGCGTGCAGCACTCGGCTGTCCAGCGGTTTCCGGCTGGGGTCGTTCGTGGATGAGCGAATTCCGGTCCCGCAACTGTTAGCCAACGTGTTCCTGCCGCGGTAGAAGAGAGAGCGAGTGAATTATGCCCAAATGACACGGACATTCATTAACACGTTTACATACAGCTGCTAAACACATACTTTAGAACCTCTCACCGCTCTTCGATTTGCCCCAACTTTCCCCAGTTACCCCCAAACGCCTACTCCGGCACCTCTCACGTACTAGCTCCTTTATTCAAGTAACCCCACGGCCTCTTAACCCCCCCCCAGCCTCCTAGCCCTATGGCTCCTCTGCATGGCTAGCTATATGCGCCCTCTCGCGCATCCTTCCGTGGTCTAGCCCACCGCTCACCTGTCAAAGAAAGACGCCAGGAGCCTGCGGAGAAGCACTTTGTGCCGTGTGCCGGCGCTGATGTGACAGTTCATCAGCTGAGCGCGGGTGATAAAGACATTGGTACCTAAAAGAGAGAGGGAACAACATCCCGTGGGTACAAACTTAGTCTCGTTTACCGTTAATTATAGAACACCATAGAAGCCTACTGTGATAATCCCACGTCACGCCGAACGCTTCACAACGTCCACTCGGCGTAGTGCAGACTAACCTGTAACCAGTTCTATCTTCTCCGCGGGGTCCCCCTCTTCGTAGAGCTTGGGGTGGCAGCGGTTCCCGATCTGACTGATGAGTTCCGCAGGAAGAGTCGCCAGGTCCTGTCTCACGCGCACGCGATTCCTGGATTCGGAGACCACGGGGTCCGGAAGTGCTTCTACCTTTTCAGTGGCTGGAAGAAAATAATAATTCACTCAAACTAGGAGGGCCTGACCATCACTTCACTTAAACTTAAGTTATATATAGTGGGCCTGCTAGTCTACCCTCAGGCACCGTGCCAATACGCCAAAGAAACCAGAGAAAGGTTTACTGATACAATATTTCATAAACTACCAACAGGGTGCCCTGGGACGGAATTTCTATTCACAGATACAGTTATCTATATGAACAAAACATCATAAAGGGGGGCAATAGACGGAATCACTGAGGCACACATACCTGGGGTCTCACCCGCCGGGTTGACGTTCATCATGCTATACATGGCGTACATGTTACAGATTTGCCGGTACTGCTCCTCTGTTCCATCTTCTCCCACCTCCTCTTCGTCATCTTCTTCGTTGTGGAACGAGCCAGGGCTGTCACTGGTGTACGCGCTGGAAGTGCCAGGACTTGTTCTCTCGGATCCCTGCGGCACCACCGGTGCCGTGTTACCTGCACCGCCTCCTTGCGAGAACCTGGCCACCTTCCGGACCCCACCGCCGGCTTCTTTCTGCCCCCCGTCCCAGAGTCTCTTGGCCACGGGTGTGCACTGCACCGCCTCTGACTCGTGGCTCTCGGTCTTCACCCGTGGAGCTCGGGAAGAGGCGGCGGAGGAAGAAGACGAGGAAAGAGCTGCCGCCGGCGGCGGAGCGGCCGCCACAGCTGCCGCTGGACTCGGTGGCTCGGAGCCGGGGGTCTCTTCAGGGTGAAGCCCCTGGGAGTCGCAGCTGGGAGAGCTGACCTTCAGGAAGAACTCTGTTCCTTTCTCCATGATCTCCTGGATCTGCAGGAAGCCGGCCGTGTACATGAGTAGAAATTGGTCCCCCACGTTCATGCTAAGCCTTCCCGTGTAGCAGAAGCTCAGGATCTGCTGAAAGGACTGCGGTTGGACCGATCCTGGTAGCTCCACCACCGGGTTCTTGCTGTTGTGGAACAGATCTCGGAAGTAGGAGCTGCTGGCCGCCAGCACGGCCCGGTGGGCCCGGAACTGGTGCCCGCGCACCACAACAAAGACATCGCAGTAAAGTCCCTGGAGTCGCTGCTCGTTCAGACACTCCAGGATACTGTTCCCAAAGTTGGGAATCTCCATCTGGAGGGTCTGAGACATGGTGAGAAGACGGGGGCCGGACAAGAGGCCGATGGCAAGGGATACAGGGGAGGGTGCAGAGGCTGTGGAGGAAAGACGTGAAGCAAAGAGTCAATAATATTCGATAATATCCCAGATAACGTACATATTCTACAACCAAAGCCTATGGGAGCCTCGGACTGACCAATGACGATGAGGCACAAAGACTTTTAACAATGCAAAGGAATCAGTCAATTACACGAGAATCCTTACCGACGGCAGAATCCCCGGCAGGCAACGAGGACAACATTCCGGACGTTTCGCTAATTTTACTGAATTACTCAATTATTAAAACGACGTCTTAAGCTTGTTAAAGAGGGGCGGGTTATTTTGTTTTCGGGTCTCACTCCCACTGATAAAGGGCCCGGGTTTGCGGTCCTGCCAAGGCTCGTCCGCGCGAGCCGGCTTACCATGGCGCACGCGGGGCCCGCTGACCGCGGCTAGTGAATGTGCTAGCATCAGTCTGTTCCACTCATCCCTGAGTAATTACATCTGACTGAGAGCGTTCGCTGCCCGCGTGACGACAGCGCCGGCGGCAGGAAGCTTGAATGATCCCCGCACCGTGCCGGGGCTAAGGGAGGGCGCGCGTCGCGGGGTACCGGATCGCCGTCCAATCGACGACCGGTGAAAAACGATCAAAGCGACGTGTGTTTGTCTGTATGTGTGTGTGTGTAGGTGTGTGTGTGTGTGAAGGTGTGTATAAGGTGTGTATATGTGTGTGTGTGTGTGTGAAGGTGTGTATATGTGTGTGTGTGTGTGTGTGAAGGTGTGTGTGTGAAGGTTGTGTAGTGTGTGTGTGTGTGTGTGTGTGTGTGTGTAGGTAGGTGTGTGTGTGGCGAGCGTTCGGGAGGACGGCTCAAACCACAACCACACTGTCTGTCTCGGGGTAGAAGAAATAGACTTAGAAGATCTGTATATGAGTGAGGACAGCCACCCGAGATACCGGTCACGACATGAAAGTGATTATTCCTCCTTTTTAAACCAATAAAGGAGGTGAGGACAGGGCAGGGGAGACGCGTTATATATATATATATATATATATATATACACATACCATATACCGTATATATATATTCTACTCAAGTCTCTAAAGCTATGTCAGGAGCCACGAGCTGTTAAGAAATAATTAACAATATCCCAAAACATGACAGCAAGGTAACCGCTTTACCATCCCGCGGGGCGAAGGCAACGTAGAAGGATCAGTATATACCCACCACGAACACTCGCTGCCCCCAGTCCCACCAGTAACGGCACCAGCTCCAACTGGAATCCCATAATAACAGATATTACAGTGGAACCGGCTGCTCCCCAATTCTTCTCCTATTCACTAATTACTCCACGTGAGATTTATTACATAGAAACACAGAATTAGCAGATCGGCCCCCGTCTAGTCGCCCGCTTCTCCTGCTGTAAAGACCTTAATCGTCGGTCTCGCCCTTAGACTCAGGATCTTTATGTCTATCCCGTGTATCCCCCTCACATTAATTTGATTATTTTATATAGCACCATTAGATTCTGTAGTGCTGTACAAAGGGTAGACGGGACATAAGATGACAACACGTGAGGAGGTCCCTGCTCACAAGAGCTTACAATCTACAGGGAGTTGGGTATAAGGATGGAGCAGCAGCCCTAGCGTAAGTACTGCAGGGAATGGACTAGGAAAGGTGAGCTAAAGGAATATGGCAGAGAATTAATGTGTAACGCTAAAGAAGTGGGTCTTAAGGGATGTGAAGGACCGAATATGGGGGAGGGGGGTCAACGACACTCCAGAGGATATGCCCTCCGGTGAGGAGGGTATTTAGAGATGAGCGGAGAGAGCGGTGAGGAGG